>WSUB01000169.1:0-85455 GCA_019633425.1 Tulasnella sp. 424
TCAGAAGCCTTTGGAGGTAGAGAGGGAGTCTTGCTTCATGATCATCCTGTTTGAGAGGAGGCATGGCGTCTGTGGGGGAGGATTTGTGGTTCTCTGACATGCCGTTCTGAGTTGAACTTATCTCCTTGCCGGCTGGTTGGTAGGTCAGTAAGTGGCGTCATGTGTACGAAGTTTGGGAGATACACCGATTTGGGAACGAAATGCACACAGGGTGTCCCACGCCGCCTTTGTTGTATAATGTGCGTTCCCTGCTTTAGACTTTTCCATTAGGGGAAAGGTATGAGGATGAGATCAGGAGCTGAAAGACAAGAATGTGTAAGCCCAGATAGTGCTGCTGGCGCAGTGGTTCCTGTTTCAATGCGCACCGTCTGTGGAAGCAGGCTCGATAACCCGTCGTGCAGGATCCTCAGGTGTCACGGATGGGCAAACCCGAACGGAACTATGCGTATACATTTGCACGTTTATACCAGCCTTCGGTGTTCCGAAGCCTTTCACGTGTTACCAGCGGTCCTCTTAATGACACCATGGTGCAATTCGGGGTCAAGAGAACCCGCCATACTACACTGGCCCGGGTAGCTTACAGCCATTTGCAGCTGAGTTTGCCAAAACAAACTTAAAAAATGGGGACAGAGCTATTCTACAGGTCTCCCCGCTGTTCTCGCGGCCTAGAAAGTGCTAGTGGAGCTTCAAAGGTCCATATTCCGATTTAGACCAAAGCCTTCTGTCCCTGATCTCTATGTTAGGATATGCTGGCTTACTATTTCCAAGACAGAGCTTTCAAAGAGCATACGTATATTCTTTAGAAGCTATTTGGAGGTCCATACAAGTGAATCCCATCGCATGGTTCATCCCCGATGAAAAAACACGTCCAGTTAAGGAATCGACTTTTCAGCCCGTAACAGGCACCTCAGAGCCCTAAAGGCTTATTGTATTATGCTGCTTGCAAAAAATTAGAGAAAAACGAGCGAGAAATACGTCGCCGACGGAATACGTCGAAAATTACGTCATGTTGGCTTTGTGCCAACTTTGCTGCAAACAGCTGTAATTGTTCGAAATTACATAATGTTCTGGGACTCGGACCCTTCGCTGCCGAGCCGGCTTCAGAGTCCCATCTCTGAAAAACTCACAAGAGTCGGAGCGTGGCGGACTTCGCTTCGCTCCGCGGCACACTACCAGAGAGCACCTCTCCTCCTCGCGATCCAGGATCATCGGCAACACTCCACCACTGGCCTAGAACCCTCCTGGAATGGACTTTATTACGTACTTTGTACCCCTTGTGAGGCCCGATGAAAGCCGGGCCCCGTCTTAACGGCTTTATTGCGATAAACCCGAGATTCTCTCGCTCCCTCTCGCGATTCGGGATGCCCACCCCCAGACGTCTCCAACAATCAAATCAAATCAATGCAATCAATTACATTTGTAAACATCTTACATCAAGAACAAGTGGGGTGACGTGCGACTACACTGGCTCACATGACGGGTAGTAAGCGGCCAGGGAAACCCAATACCAACTCCGGTTCCTTGAGGAAGTCATTCTCACCGGACTTCCTAGGGTCGCGTCGGAAGACAAAGACGGCCTCGGGAATATCCTTATCCCTAGTCCACGAGCGCTGCGCTCCTGGACGAAGCTGAACATAGTCGTTCTGCCCTCCATTCGCGACGTTACCTTGGTCCGACACCCAGACTTGGATCGTCTCCCCGGAGTGGTTAACAACCTTCAGCTCATTATCCTTCGGCTTTTCAAGACTGTCGCGTGGTAGCAAGAGGCGGGACAGGCGAATCGACAGTGCAGCGAGGGTTAAGGAGGGATTGGCGTCGGGTAGCTCACGGAATACAGACATATCGCAAATATAAACACCTCCATGTCCCTTGAGCGATAGGTTCTCATCGACTGGACCATCCCCGCCCTCAAGCGCCATAGGAAGTGTGCCCATCTCGTGCCCAAGGACGCCCATACGCAACCGTTGGAAGTACTTAGGCGTCGTGCCCTGCTGTGCGACTTTTGGGTATGGGTCGGCGAATTCGTCTTGGGTGTCCTCTTTGTCGTCTTGGTCGAGGAACTCCACTTTCAGAACGTCTTGAATCGTTTTCATAGCCGCCTTTGTCACGGTTTCCATCGTCTGCTGTTCAGCTCTGTTCAAGGGCTCCTCGTCGCGAGAGATATCGATAACCGGCTCCCGATCGCTGTTGAGCCGAACCTCTCCTTTCCATCCCGAAGATTTCCTGGTGGTGAAGGTGGTGGTGAGTTTCGGAATGTCGTCGTCGATGCCTTTTGCTCTCGGTAGGAATCCCGACGAGTCCAAACACAGGTTGACGAGAGCGATCTCCGCTCCGAGCCAGACGTATGTCTGCAGTTTCATCGGCCCTACTTCCGACCTGACCGAAGGATCCTGGTAGCGGAAAGGTCGAATCTTGTAGAAGATCTCGTGGTCCTTCAAAGTTACTTTCTCCCTCGACGGCAGGTCGGCATTACTTCTCAGCAGGATTGCCGGGCTAGCAACGCTGCCCGCACAGAGAACCACCTTGCCGCCCGCCGCGAGCTGGATGTCGATTTCGTTTCCGGAGGCGGTCTTCACTTTGACCTTGTCGGCCGTTCTGACGCCACCAGTTTGCGTCCAGACGATCTCCCTCGCCTCGACGCCGAGCAGGATTTTGAAACTTTCTTGCTTCGCCATTGGCTTGCTCGTGGCGATTTGCAGAAGCTTGTCGATGGTGCTGAAAGCCCCCTTCGACGACCCTGCGTAACGAACTTCTGAAGCGGTGCGGCCCCATTGCCATTGAACGTTGGCCCCGCGGCCCGCGTCGTCCATGTTGAGACGTTCCATGACATGCTGATGAATGGTTTTCGTCCACGGTAAGGCGAGGTTCATCAGCCTCTCAGCCATTTCGTAGAACTCGCTTGTCAAGGCAGTCCGAACGGCATCCGAGAAGCAGGTCTGGAGTGCTCTATCATGCATCCGTGGTGCGTAAAGCCCCCAGGTCGTGCTTCGACCTCCAAGGCAGTGCATCGGGCCACCGTTCCAGGTCTCCTTGGCCCCTCGGACGTCGTAGTCGCCCTTGAACGTAGTGAAGAAAAGACCGTTTTGGTGTCCACGATCTTTCTGGGCGCCACCTGGCCGAGCGGAGTTCAGGCAGTAGGAATGGAAGACGAGGTCGCCTTTCTCAATCACGAGGATTTTCTTTGCGCCATCTCCGATCTTGGAATTGGTGTCGAAGAGATCTCCGGCCAGAACTCCACCGCCCATACCGGTTCCGACGATGATGATGTCGTACGGCCCAGCGTCTGCCGCCGCTTGAGCGGTGAGGTTGAAGTATTTGCGTTGAAGCTCGTTGTTGAAAACCGGGTCGGTGCTGGAAGGGATACTGGATGTTCGAGAGGCGGGGTCCGGACCCTCGGGCGCCCAAGGCCGATTTTGAGTCGTGCCCCACTAGAGAAAGGGATATGAATCAGCACCATGGTGGGACCACCGAACAATCTACTTGCCTGGTTCGCGTCACCCTGTACGGAAGATGAGATCTTAGCACTTTGTGGCATTACAGCGGAGGACATGGAGACGCACCATCTGAGAAGGATTTGGAATTCGTTGAAGTTGAAGTTTGAGAGAGGAGGAGGAGAGATAGAGGTACGTCTGGGAGACTCAAGTCACGGTTTGAGAGAGCACAGCGGGAGATTGAGTAGTAATTATCAAGATGAGATCAAGGAGGGCCTAGGGGATACCCCATTTCTCAACGAAGGTTCGAGGTCTGGGTTGTTCGAAAAGGGTGGCGAGGTACGTCTAACCTTCAACGACACGGTTTGAAAGAAGCGCAATCCATATTTGAGACAGGCAACGCCGGTCTTCTAACCAAGAGGCGACGGAGTAACCAGTTGTGGGTTCCCGCTTGTTTGTTAACCTTTGTGACAGTAGATCGTGTTGCAGTCCGGAACCGCGTGCTGGCAACACGGCAATGTACCATCCACCAGGACTACGATCCTCCCACCCTTTCTGGCTCGGGAACTCCGATGCAGTGGTTACAGAACCAAGTTGCCTATACGATCCATGAATTATCCTTTGAGGAAGCTCGAATAACCTCGACTTCACAATCCACCTCGCCTCGTACGTTTGTTCTGATCATCTATCTGATCCTGTCACACCTTAAACTTGCATCCAGAAGAATACAGAGCTGAAAAGGAAGGAATGCTCATGGCCTAGAGCTCTGAACTTCAGGATTTCAGCCGCGAGATTCCCGAAAGGACTTCGTTTAACGCAGCCAATCGAGCGCAGACAGCAACATCTGCGTGATTCTTATCGCCTTGCTCTTCCCATCGAATCTGATTTTCAACACCCCCCCTCCTCTCATCTGCTCACTCCCGTGGTGATCGCTACCGACAATGGGGGATCTTTCTGATGGACTGTACAAAATCAAGTCATTGAAGCACGACAAGTATGCCGAAAACTGGCCAGACAACGATCCGGGTATCGGAATTGGCAACTATTTCCCAAATTCGAAGAGGAATATAGTGAGTGGTAACCTCTGAACGTATGCTCGCGTTTCATTCTCATCCCCTCCCAGTGGAAGATCACGCGAACGCGCTCCTCCAATAATACCTACACCATCGAGAGTGCAGACGACGGTTCAAAAATGACGTTTATCGACAGAAGGGAGAGGCCCGCCCTTCGCGCTAAAGGATCGGACGCGAACACCACCTGGAAAATCGTAAACGACGGAGCTTACGTGAAGTACGAACCACAGTTGACCTTGCTTTCAGTCGCTAACTGGATATCCTATGTAGGTTTTACCCTGACGGAGATCGGTTTAGATCACTAGCGGTGGATATGTTCGAGTACAGTGGATATTCCTACGTGAGTGATATAGCCACGTTAGAATGACTGGGTTCGTTGACACCCGAAATACAGCTGTGTCTCCTTAGGAACGATAACAATGTTAGTGAGCTTATCCAATATATTGATTTCGATTGCTCATTTTCTCGCAACCCAGTCGCGCGGCCAATGCTGGGATTTCCATCGGGTGGACGAATCGGGAAGGCCTTTCCCTGCTTCACCGCCAGCGTCAAATCTCCCGAACACCACGAACACGTCCTCTGCATCCTTCCAGTCGCAATTCTTCCCTCTTTCGGCAGAAAAGGCCAAAGAGTCTTCCTACGACATTATCGTTGTCGGAACAGGAATTGGGGGAGGAGTCCTAGCCGGAGACCTGTTCGACACCAACATAAAGCTTGGGGAGAGCGGAAAAAGTGTCCTAGTCATTGAACGAGGCGATCTCGTCTTTCATTCCCACTGCCTCAATACCGCTCGGCCGGTGGGGCTCGGAAAAGACCGCGGTCAACAGAACGACTCGTTCTTCGCCTCCTTTAAGAAAGACTATGTCTTTACCGACCAAGAAAGCAGGGATCTGTGGAAGGGCGGACCGATGTATTGCCTTGGAGGCAGGAGCGCAGCTTGGGGCCTTTTCTTACCCCGGGTTCACGATGATACCCTTAAGGACTTCTTCCCCGAGTCCGTCGCGCGGGAACTGCTCAACGAGTATTACGAGAAGGCCGAGATTCTCATGAACCTCTCGTTGCCGGAAACCCGAGCATTGCATCAGCACCTGATGGAGCGCCTCAACATGGGCTCCGATGCCGGAGTCGGGAGTCGGCTCAACATCCCCAATCCGGACTTGAAGGTCCAGTGGCAATGGGGTCGAATCGCTTCGGAGTTCAGTCAATCGCAGAATTTCGATTTCGCAGAAGGCGCGTACAGCACAATCGACAAGCTTCTTGAAATCGCCATGAGCCCGAAACGTCCCAATTTCGACATGCTCCTCGGAGCGGAGGCTCGGAGTCTCACCTGGACGGGTCCCAACAGTCGGTCAGTCAAGGGCGTAATGGTACGCACTGCCACGGGCGACCACGAGATCAAAGTCACCCCTGGCAGCGGAAGGGTGGTTCTCTGCGCCGGAAGTGTCGCCTCGCCGACCATTTTGATGAGGAGTGGAGTCGATCTGAAGGCCATGGGCGGATGCCATCTCACCGACCACGATATCATCTTCCGCGCCAAATCGTTCCGCTACACCAATCCCGCTGTCCGAAGGGAGATCGGTTCGATGAAGTTGCAGACCTACGTCGACTTGGGCAAGGGCAACGTTGTCCTCGCCAATATGTCGATTGACGCTTCATCATTCCTTCCTAGAGGTCGTACCAGAGATAACACCCTACCAAAGTTCATCATGGTCTTCATTATGCGCGCCCCTTTGAGAGCTAAAAACCTTATTACGCTCGGCGTGGATGGTGAACCCCAAGTTACTATCCGCCGGTCACCTGCCCGTCAAGCCCCTAACCAAGAAGAGAACGATAGGAAGAAGCTGAACGCCTTGACCGAGTCCACTATGGAGACGATCCAGAGGGTGTTGCAGATAGAGTTCGTGGATCAAGATGGCGAGACCAACGACTTCAAGTCTCTCGAGCTCGGAGGCGTGGCGCACGAACTGGGAACGGTGCCCATGCCCATGGGGGAAAAATCATCAGACCCATACTGCGTCGATTCAGATCTCAAACTGCAAGGTCGAGAAGGGGTCTACGTTTGCGACCTTTCCGTCTTTCCTTACTCCCCCGAGGCCAATCCAACCCTGACGCTGGCTGCTCTTTCACTGCGATTGTCGCGTCATCTGCTTCCCCGACTCAACGTCAAGGTAACAGCGTCGGACACGGACACAGTTCACGTCGTCAACCACTCGGGCCAAAAGTTCCGGGTCTGGGTGTCAAACCGCGCTCGCGTCTCGACTCAGGATGCAGGAGAGAAGGGTGTCGAGCTAGAGCCGGGTAAGCAGGTTCAATGGAAGAGAAAGAACGGGGTGCACGAAGCTGCCCTCGTTTACAGGTGCGATCAGACGGAAAATTGGTTGTACGTCAAGGTTCCCGAGCTATTCGTGGCGCAGCCGGGAAAGGTATTAGCCGTTATGTAACTCATTTAGGATTCACAAGCATAATGTGCAGAATTGAAGTAAATTTGTCTGCGTGTGCTGCGCGATGCGTTCGTATATAGTGACTGTGTTCCTGCGTCATGAAGGTTTCTCAACCCAGAAAGGGGCGGAAGAGCATGAACCCACCCGACCGAGAAGGGCCTCAGGCCTGTGAGCCAAGTGGCAGGATCATTTGTCTGATTCGAATCACATCTGGCACGCTAAACTATAATCGATATCTACTTCAAGTCAACGTCGGCAGCACTCGATGCGAGAGAAGCCTGGTAGGAGCCACTGGTATCAGAATGGGTCGTGAAACAGCGCTTTCGGTCATATCCCTTCTGCTAGGTCTGGTCTACAGCGTCGTCTCTCGGTAGGACACCAAGCCGTCCCGCTGGATGCCGCTACGATACACCTTCGACTAACTGACCCTATTGAAAATATAATGGGGACCAGCAGAGAAGTTCCAACTGATTTCTAATGCAGTTATCCGACCATTGCTTTAGTATTAATGAGCTGGATCGCACCTTCGAGCTGGCTCTATCTCCGATACAGCGCATCAGGCAAACATGTGTCCGTTATCGATGCTGTGAGACAACGTAGCCCACTGAGTTCTCTGGTTCAAGTGCCCGTACGGGTCAGATGGTACCGTGCTAGCGGCCTGCAATGGTTCGGATAAGGATCTGTCCTCGTTGCGAGACCGATACCTTCCGGTAACTGCAGCCAGGAAATTAGAACACGAGCCTGAAGGGGGCTAGGCATTCACGTATTGCGCACGATGTAAAAATGCACAGAGGCCGGTAAAGCGTTGAGTCGCATCAAACCGCAGTTCCGAGGCGGCTCGTGGTTCAGGGAGTATTTAAAGGTGGGCCTTTGAATATGAAATAAATGTGAATGCATATCTAAGGGGTTTCCTTTACATAAACGCATAGATCCCAAGTAGCGAAGGGATAGGAGGTTGCCCAGAGAGGCATATGATGTTCAACCACTGGCCCAAAATCGCAACGTTGATATCGAGGGAACAAAGAAATAATCGCCGCCCCTCGAAGTCACAAAAAACTTCGGGGAGGGAATTACACACTTGTTGGCTTCTGGTGAGCCGCCGAGGACCGAGTCCTGTCCTAATATCTCCGACAACGCTTAGTCATTCTCAAAATCTCTGCTTCAGTTGGGTGGCTCACCGTGTTTAATCTCTTGGCCCGCAATCCTTGGGAAGCACTCCATATTGGCAAAATCCTTCGTTTGGCGTATGAACCCGTGCTCCAGCGAAGATTGGTAACAAACGAATAAAAGGCCACGCTTGAGCTCAGACTTTTTTGCAATCTTTTCTTTTTGAGTCACCTAAAGTAAACAAGGCGTCAGCAGTGGATGCGGGAGGGGCTTGATATCATCTTCACCTCAGGCCCATAAGCGATACCAGCACGAAGGATCATCGCCGACTCTAGGTACTTCTTGGTATAATCATTCCCAAGATTTCGTGGAGTTACCTTGCGAGTATGGGCCGAGAACGGACAATGTCGAGCACTCGGCAAGGACTCCCCGGGAATCATGTAGTCAAAGTTGTTGTTCCACTCAAAGTCTTCGGCCTTTTTCTTATCATCATCGGATTCGCGGAATGGCCTCAGTGCCACGGGCGTACCCTTCGTCCGAATAGGATAGGAATCAGCACACGCCTGCCGGGGTGTAATTGCTGCCACATACCGATTTGTAGCGCCCAAACATGCGCGCCCCAAGAAGCGCAGCACCCTCTTCGTCCGATAACCTAGAGCCCGAGTTCACAAACTCCTTAGGTGCGAAGGAACTCCACCACTTTCCAGTCTCCGCTAGCCAGTTATCGAATTCGGGAACGTCTTGTTCAAGTTTCCTGAAGACCATGATGGTGCCGTTCTTGGTCCACCAAGGACGTTGACCTAGCGCAGGGTCATTCTTGTAACCCATGACTATAACGCCAGGATCGACTTCGATTTGGCCTTGATGCTTTGCGACGAGGCCACTGGGAGGAAAGGTCGGATGGGTCCATAATCGACGATCTTAGCGTAACGTAGGAGCTCACCGAATAGCGGGCTCCGAAATACCATCGCGGTATCCAAAATGTTCCTTCGTCTGATAAGGATGGGGTCGCTCCCTACCCTCTATGACGACGTGATTGTCGTAGTTCGTTGACTGACGGAACTGGTCCCTGATTGATTTACTCTTGTTAATGCAGGCGTTTCTATCTGAACACGGCGACGTCAGCTACATTGTCAAAGGCGGCCCGTGAAGTTATACCTTCCGCAGATACTATGAAGCAGCCGTGAACACCGCCTCTGCCGCCTCGGTCAAAGACCTCGTCCCAATCCAAGCCATCGCCAAGCCACTTCTTATGTTTACGCATGGGGCCATCGTCGAAGTATACGTCGCCAATCTTGTCCCAGACTCCGAGCTTGTTGAGACCTTCTCTACTTAAGGCTATCTGGACTTGGGCTAGGGGGGCATCGTTCCCCCACATCTTTTGACGCAAGAGCTCGATTACATCGTTTGATGTGGTGGGAGTGAAGTTGCGAAGGGCTCTCTTGAATTCCCAGACATTGATTATATCGAAAAAGATGAAATCCTCTGCGGTCTGAGTGGGGGAAAGGGTTCAGACTGGTTCAGCTCATTTGGAGGTAGGCTTACCTTTGGAAACGTGAAGACAACGTCGCCCTGCACTTCGTTCAGATCCGGAAGATCGAAGTTAACCCCAGGTGCTTTCGAATTAGAGACTGTCCACGGAATGTGTGAGGCCCAATTTCGTCAGGAAAAGCTCATATGTGAACATACGCAGGGCTCGAGGAACTATGGGACGATTCCGGATTTCGGGTCGTAAATCCAAGATATTAACGTCGTCCGCCAGTTGAAATTTCCATTTTTGACTTTGCGACTAGGTTGCGAGACAATTAGTAACAGATGCATGTTCTCACATAAGCTCACTGACGTTGTTACCCGGAAGGATACACAGCTAAGTTTGATGTGTCAACAAACTTAGTCAGACTAACGTGGTTACATCACTCACGTATTTACACTCATAGTAATGGAATACATCCACTGCCGATGATTGAAATCGGTAGCCGTCAGGGTAAAACCTACAAAGAATATCGAGTTGGAGGCTGGAATCCAGGTCGGTCGTGGTTCGTACTTTACATAAGCCCCATAGTTCACGATTTTCCAATTGGTGCTACTGGACGACCCTTTAGCAAAAAGGGCGGGTCTGCTGGGTCTATCAATAAATGTCATCTTGGAATCGTCTTCTGCACTCTCAATGGTATAGGTATTGCTGGAAGAGCTGGTACGTGTGACCCTCCACTGTGACGGGATGAGAACGAGGACCCGAGCATATGTCCAGATGGGCAGTACTCACTATATCCCTATTCCTTCCTGGAAAATAGTTGCCGATGCCGATACCCGGATCGTGGTCTGGCCAATTTTCGGCATAGCCGTCGAACTGGAGCGACTTGATTCTGTACAGGCCATCAGGAAGATCACTCATTGTCGTTGCAATTTGAGCAGGATCGAGCAGATGAGAGGGGAAGGGAGTGTTGAAAATCCAATATCAGGGGAAGGGGAAGGCAATAAAAAGCAAGTCGAGTTCTTAGCCGTGCTTAATCGGCGGCGTTAAACGAATCGTTTTGGGGCACCTCGAGGTTGAAATGATGAAGATCTGAGTTTGAGGGTATGGGCATTACTTCCTTACTGGTTGGGAATCGTTCGAGATTCGAACGTAGGGTTTTGCGAGAAGCGCGACGTCGACAAAATTGGATCGAACGTTTCGATCAGAATGAACGAGGCGTGAAGCGGTCAGCTTTTCGAACTGCCTCTGAGTGTATTCCATGGAGGTATGAGCATCTTGATTCCGCAGCCCGCTGCATCGGAAAGCCCCAGCCAGAAGGAGGTAAAACTGTGTTAGATGGTTGGAATCCGATTGATTGCTGTCACAAAATCCGTCAAACTCGCGTGACAACGTGACACAGCTCCAAGGTTCGAGCGCCACGTTCCACGACACTTGCTCGCTATAGCGTGTTACTGTGCATGATATTCTGGGAACGGTCTGTCCGCTCGCAGCGTCGCTAGGATCAAAGTAGTTTGCGGGATTCATGAATCGCACTTGTCTATCCCTGGGGGTCACTGGCAGGTATCAAGAGTACTTGGGACGTCTGTGAGACCGCAGTCGGGACGCTCCCATCTGGGCGCTCTTTTTGTAGAACGTAATTCCTCAATAAGATGTCGACTACGATTGAGATGCTTAATCACGTCTGGCTGAGTTTCTTTGGGTTGCTCCGAGTCGTCAACCCCTATCCACCCGCCTCGTCGCTGCATCTACGTCCCACGGTTGGCGTGACTGGACGAATGACGAGCCCAGCCGAAGCCGGGCGGTTCTAATCCCAGAATCACTTGCTATTTGCTAAATTAGAGTATGTGTATCTAATTATTCATGAGTCAAGCGGTGATCTATTATCTCTGGTGACGGTTTGCGGCCCCATATTGTGATCATAGGGATATAGGTAGGAGAAGCGGGCCTTCCAGTCGAGCGGAAATTCCCCCTCTCGTTATGATGTGTGGACTGTGAATTCCCGAGACCCTATGGAGTCCTAGAACTATTTAGTAGATGTTCTGGCTATATTTCGATATGAATTGTACATGGTTTGCAGGTGATTGAGCCAGTAGGTTGGGAGCAAGAATTCCAACAGTGGATCCTCACAGCCGCCGTGTTCCCCAGTACTAAACAGGATCATTAGAACCCCCTACAGCTATCGCTCACCTAGAAGGTATTTATGAATATTTTATTTTATGTTTTTCGTGTTGTTTCCAGGCCCTAAGCTGATCATTTGGAAAAGACTTCAGTCGAGTATAAGATATGCCTTGGGACGCCGGTGGACGGAGGCAAGACATCCCCACGCACGGTGGGCTCTCTGACAGGCTACACAAGTCCAGTGGACTCCACATGTGTATCCAATGAAACTCTACTGATGTTGTCCAGTGGAGTCCAGTCCTGGTTCCACTCCAGTCTGCCGGTGTCCAGTGGTGTTTGCTGACGTAACAGTGGAGGCCACTGGTTGTTCGGGCTCCGACTGTATTACTGCTGTTTGAAGCTGAGCGGTGTCAGGTGCCGCGTCGTGGGACTTTTCGGAGGCAATCTGGACGGAACGGCACCGAGCCAGTGCACAAGATCCTCCTCCTACCTACCTACCTACCTACCTAGGATGGATGCGTCTCGATTCCTAGACTCCCAAAAGTTCAAAAGACCCAAGCTGGATCCATTTATCGACGGAGAGGATGACAGTGCACTCCAACTAGCCCCTTCAGCGGATACCAATAAGTCCCCGACTCAGCCCCCGCAGGAGGACAGCGCAAGTGAATTGCGCGACCGTTTCTGCTTTGAGTGTTTGGAAATGTGGGATAATCAATCAAGAAGGCACAAGCAGGTTACGATCCATACAACGTCTTTCTTGACCACATCATCGCTCTGCTACGCTTCGCGAGAGCAGTGCCCGCTACATGTACGGCAGCCATCGGGCCGTACATAATCCACAACAGACACTCTCAGGCTACTTCTCCAATCTCCCTCTGCGTTCTTAGCCTCCACCAGCGCTCGCCTTATCCCCACGCCAGCCTTCGCCGGCGAAGAGTGGCTCCCCGAATGCGCTGGGAAAGAAGAAGCAACGTAAAAAAGAAGACCAGGAGGGATTTGATTGAGCCGCGGAACGGAGAAAGTGGGTCTACAGAAACAGGTTGTTAGTTGCGGCAAGCTTCCGAGCTGCCCAGTTCCCTTGTCAGAAGCAGCGGTGCTGACATCGACCGCACAGCACATTGCATCAAATCACTATACACGATTTAAACCCGACCCTACACCACAGCAATTTGCGCATCTCAAGACCTCATCAGCCGCACGAACGCGTTCATCCGGCCGAGCTCCAAGTATGGGCTAATTTTTAGACGTTGCGGTGGGGAAGCACGCAAAGGCCCCTTATGACTTTCTAAACCCAGCTGTACAGTTCCTGACGTCTTTCATCCTCGCCCTGATGAAGTCTATTGACATTCGTTCTGAATCTGCGGTAAAACTGCTCGCAGGATTTCTTGACATCAACTCTCCCGAGTTAGGAAGAAGGCCTAGTGCAAAGCATTTTACACATGGTGGGGGCCCTTACCTGGTCAAACTATACTGCATGATAGTTGACTCCCGACCGTGCTTGCCTGCTTCAGCTCTACCCGTACTTGCGCTCCCCATACTGCGATTTAACAGTGTACGATTCAGGCATTCGGGTGAATCCCCTTTCACAAACTTAGCCCGTCATTGCTTTTATTTGACAAGGCTAATACAACCTGTCGAGACGTCTCTCACTCCGGTTATGCCAACCCTAATTTTGGAGTTGTGTTTGTCTCTAGAAGATGGCCTGGGAGTGAAGCTGAAGCAGAGACATGCCCGCGCGAGTATAGAGCAAGATTTAACGGAGCGATTGAGGAAGAGGAAACCGTCGCTGTGGTAAGCATTGATTTTCAACCCCTTAGCTCAGGATGTATAGATAGATGTGTGTGGTGTTATAGAATTCAGCCTCTGCTGGCCCGCATTCCAGATGGCAACATCTGGCACAGTCAGTAAACGCTACACCAGGCCCCCTGGGCTCTGGTGCCATCAAGATGGAGTCTTCCGTGCCAACTAAAACCAAACCATACAATTTTCCTGCTGATGAGAAGGAAAGCCACTACCGTCACCAGACCTGGATCACGTCTCTTGGAGGACGACAACCTTCGTGGTATTCCAAAATTGGGCCTGTGCGATTTCAGTAAGTGTGATCTATGGAGATAAGACCGAGATCATGCAAACAACGTCAGGTAAAACGTTATCAAGCGCTCGATGATTAAGGCAAACTGTGATTTTAAATGAAACAGAAAGGCTCGAACGCAGAAATCGAGCCCCGCTCAGCGGCCCATCGAACCTAGTTAGATCATATTCTCATCCACCAATCATGTCACTCTCCCAAGATTTGCCAGACATGAAATCGCCTCCCTGTGCGTTGTAATGATAATCGCTGGAACCTTAACGTAGGTTCCCTAGTTTACGATTTTCCGAGTAGTACTTGCCAGCATCCCACCTATCAGTCAGAAGAGCGGACCTGACAGGTCTACCGATAAGTAATAGTGACTTCGTCGACGAGTCATCTGATGTTGTTGGTGTTGTCGGAGGAGGGTCGCATGATCCTCGAGGATGCGGCCCGGGTGGTGAATGGGGCTTGACCGAGTGTTCAAACAAGCCGTCAGGAAGATCCCCATCGATAGTAACGAGCACCGAATGGGTGTACAAATGAGAGCGAGAGAGCTTTTGGGGAGCGGGGTACTGGGGGGACAGCAAGTTGACGAGAAGCCGATCGGACGAGATCGACGGTGCCGGCAGACAAAGTTGTCCTGGGCACCTCGTGTGGAGGGCGAGACGGGATACTGTGCCCAAGGGAACGGAATATCATTCACTTCCCAGTTCGAGATCGTTCAAGGCTGAACCTAGAGTTCTGTTCTCAGGAGCATCGTGACAAGATCAGATAGAACGTTTCGATTCGATTGAACGAGGCTTCCTCACCGCTGTGCCTTCTGGAATAACAGGGGTTTCAAATCTCAATCGAGTCTATGACCATCATAATTCCACAGGTCATTAACGGAAAAGCCCGAGCAAGAGGAGGATCTCAATGTGTTCGAGGATGCAGGGGTCCTGTGGCCAAAGACTGTCAAACATGTGTGACGATGCGACACCGTGACAATCACCACACAAAACTCCCTTACTGCTGTCGTTAGTGGGATACATATAACAAATGGTATTGCTCGGTACAGTTCAGAATGTGTACACTAGTCGATAGATAAAATCTCCCCGGGAATACCGAAGAACAGCTGCGGGACAAGTAAGAACTCCCCCTCCTGCTCGTTAGGATTGGTCTTGTAAACAAAGACAGCCTCTGAAGTTCCTTTCTCTCGACGCCACCACTTGCCGTCTCCAGGTTCCAAAGTAACGTCTTCCGCAGTGTCTTCCTCGATCCCACCTCGGTTCGAAATCCAGACTTTGATCTTTTGGCCAGTGTGGTTCACGATGTGAAGGACATCGTCCTTGGGTTTCCCGACGGGTAGACGAGGTAGAAGGGTTCTTGACAGCCTCAAAGATAGCGCGGCAAGAGTAAGAGTAGGGTTCGCTTCGGGGGAGTATGGGAAGACTGAGAGGTCGCAGACGTAGACGCCCTTGCGGCCTCGAAGTTTGAGGTTCTCGTCTACGCTGTAATTGCTCTGCGCTTTCGATCCTCTGTTTGATGGCTGCTCCATCGGAATGGTTCCCAACTCATGCGCTACTCCCCCGAGCTCCAGGTATTTGAACTCCTCGGAGTCTCCCGACTGGTCAACGAACTCCACTTGGAGGACGTCCTCAATAGTCTCCATGGTGGCCTTCGTCAGTCTTTTCATCTTTCGCTCGTCTTGCCGGCGTCGGTCGTCCCTAGCCCTGACGATCTTGACACGGGGTTCACCGTCGTGATCGAGGTTAATCGTGCACTGGGACTCGAGAGATGTCTTTGTAATGAACACCATGATAAGCCGTGGAAGGTCTTCATTGAAGGACTTTCCTCGAGGGAGAAAAGAGGATGCGTCAAGAGAGAGATTGGCCAGTAGAACGTCGTCGTCGCCCGTCTCCACGTAAGTTTGAAGCTTCATGGATCCCACCTCTCGTCTATGATCTGGATTCTTGTAACGGAAGGATTTGGCTCTGTAGAGGATATCGTGGTCCGTGAGACGGCATCCTCCCATTTGCGCGGTTTTCAGTGGGACGCCGCTCCTTAACAAGATGGCAGGCGAAGCGACGCTGCCTGCGCAGAGAATCACCCTGCCGGTCGATGGCTTGACTTTGATATCAACTTCTTCTCCCCGAGCAGTTCGCACTTTGACTCCTTTGACGACTTCCCCGTCGGCCCAGAGCAATTGGCGAGCCTCGGCTCCGAGGAGAATCTTGAAGTTCTCGTGCTCCTCCATTCCCGGCGGTTTGCTCATCGCAATCTCCAGCAGCTTATCGATAGTGCTGTAGGCTCCCTCGGCAAAGTCATAGTTCCTCTCGTCGCGGAATTCGGATGCGACACGACCCCACTGCCACTGGATGTTCGCCTTCAACTTGCTTTGAGAGAACTCCCTGCCGGCGTCCATGTTGAGACGCTCCAATAGGTGCTGGTGAACCGGTTTAGTCTCAGGGAGAGACAAGTTCATGAGCTTCTCCGCCTTCTCGTAGTACTCCGAGGTCAAGGCATCACGCACGGCCCGGGGAAAATGGCTGAGGAGTGTGGTGTCGTGAATCCGAGGGGCAAAGAGGCCCCAAACAGCACTTCTACCCCCAAGGCAATACATGGGTCCGCCTTTCCAATCATCCTTAGGCGTGTCGTCCGTGAAGGTGTAGTCTTCCTTGAATGTAGCGAAGAACGAATCGTTCTGCTGCCCGCGATCCTTAGCAAGGCCGCTTGGCCTCGCGGTGTTCAGACAGTGAGAGTGGAAAATAAGATTTCCCCTTTCGATGACGAGGATGCTCTTGGCACCTCCGCCTAGCTTCGAGTTGGTATCGAAGAGGTCACCGGCCAATACGCCACCACCGATTCCAGTGCCAATGATGATAATATCGTACGGCCCCAATTGTTTGGCCTTTTGAGCGGTTAGGCCGAAAAACTTGTGCTGGAAGTCGTTGGCACCATCCCAAGTGGGTTGCTTCGTCGCGGCGACAGGCTCCAAGAACCATCTCTGTTGACCGCGGAACTGTACACGGATGGTGAGCACAGCACCGCATAAAGGTATGAGATCGTTTGACTTACGTCATCTTTGGTATTCAACTCCGCCTAGGTTCAAAAGCGGCGGATCAATCAGAGACGGTCAAAAGATCGTCGGAAGCGGAAACATACAATAGGGGGCGCATAGGATTCGTCAAAATCAACGCAATGCTGCGTTTGGCCATGAGGTAGCAACCTGAGCGGAAATCTGTGTGAAAAACTTGATGGATACAACATCAGGGATTACGTACCGACAACACCCACCCGTTGTTTCAATCTTCCACAGCGTAGTTGCAGTAGATGTCTCGTGGAGGGCTGCCACATCAAAACTAAGAGCGCCCCGATACCCTCCGGTGACGTAGTCGTGGCGTTGGCCGTTATCGAAACTCAGAAACTTTCCCGAGCCCAGGCATCGAAATGTATACGTTCCAGGAGCAGATCCGGGTGTTATGACCCACTGAAGAGCGGTCAATTATCATGAAGAATCACAGGGCAAGATACTGAGAACACGTCTCACCTTTTGGCTCTCGTTATTAGAGTCTTCCGGGCTAAGTTTCATAGTTGTAATAGTCTCGCTATCATTGTCCTCATCTGGATCCGTGGTGCTACTCTCGAGGCACCGATTGATGGGCATACTCTTGATACGATATGCGCAGTCTGTAAGAGGACGTCCGTAGAGGTCCGCCATAGCTGGAAAGACAAATAGAGTAGTGGAGAAGATGGTTGGGAGGGAAAGTTAAGGCTGAGCAGGCGTCGAAGTAACTGCCAAACGGATTCCAATTATACGGTCCTCGTGCTGGTGGGGGCTGGGGCAAGGGGATAACCGTTTAGATGAGGAAGGCTGACATGCAGTCTGGTATGACGCTGGGCTGGAGGAAATGAACACCATCCGGACCTGCCAAAACGCCGCATGTGAATCAACGGACGATTAGGACACCACTCGGTAGACTAACCCAAAACGCGGCAACAATCGATGAGGGGCAAGGTTAGACTACTTTGGGACTGCGGGTGATCGAGTCGAGATCAACGGCCCGAACTTGGACGAAGTTTCGGTGCGTTCCTGACACGGACATCAGCAAGACTCCATGCCGTTGACTTGTGTCGGGGTTAGTTGGGGGCATGTCGGTGCGCTGTATGGGCAGGACGCTTTCCAGGCTGCGTGATGGTTCGAATAAGAATATTATGTAATTGTAACATGATGTGACAACCGCAAAAGGAGGATACGACCCACATACAAGTCCTTTCACCAATGCATCTTCACCTCCGTTATGAAGACCGGCACTAACACACTCTAGGCCCCCAATACCTGGTCTCCGCATGTCTCTTATCTGGAACCAAAGACCTTGGTTAAGCTGGGCTTCCCAAGGTTCAAGCCGTCTCAACGGGGGCTACCACACGACCACTCCCTTGATTATTCCCCACAAAAAGGGGGAAAAAACGCGATGTGGCGTGCAATCTGCTGGTTTCCATACGTTCTGGCTGATCTTAGTCTTCATAATTGTAAGCCATTCGGTCAATAACTGCTTCGACGTCCTCTCCCTCTCCCGTTGCCCGAATCCAGCTGCAGCATTTCCCGCCCGCCCCTCCGAACCTGAACAATAATTTTCATGATAACAGAAGGAAATTATCGCATCTTTACCCTCCACCCGATCGACAGATCGAAGCTCTACTTGAAGGTCGAATTAGGCTCGGCCGAGCCACCTCGAGTCATCGCCGTTCCCAGCGATGGAAACCCAGAGCAACATGTACGCCTCCCTCGCTGAAACTCACTATTCCGTGGCACCGATTCATCTGAGTATCCCTCGCCTTGCCAGTGGAGGCTCACTTCATCGCAGGACTCAGACAAACCAGACTTCTTCTGGGTGACCAACGTTTCGAACGACCTTGTTCTTACCCTCTTGAGCGAAGACCACATCAACCCCGACCCCAAAAGTCATCTTGTATGCAAAATTGGTTCCCTGGCTCTGTGGAGATTTGAGAAGGATCCAAACTCGAACCAACTCAGGTATGTGCTTCATCGCGGAATGGGGCCCAGTGCTCATCCTCTTCGCAGGTTATTTTCGGATATCGGCCTTCAACCAGAAAGGTTTTGCGTGACTATTTGGTTTGACTTGGATGCTGGATCCGACTCTTGCGTACGTCCAGCTCCTTATGATATTCCTTCGGCGATAGTCTAAGAATTCCGTGGTCTTTGTAGGCCTTTACGGCTAGGGTCCGCGGGGTGAGTAAATTCGTCTGAGCTTCGAGTCATGGTATTGATACATGCAGCCTTCTTCAGGAAACGTCGAAACGAGAAGGCAGGGTGTACAACCAGCTTTGGGCGTTGGAGCCAGTCCATGACGCCCCCGCCCCGGCCCCCGCTCCCGCTCCCGCCCAGCCTATTGCCTCTGGCGTATCAAATACCCCTCTCAGCACTGACTCTATCTCCCCCAACGAGCTCCAATGCAAATACTTTACCCTCACCGCTCACGCGGCCCGAGATGCTGGGCCGTACGACATCATTATCGTTGGCACTGGCATAGGAGGGGGGGTCCTGGCCGGAGATCTCTTCGACACCAATTCCAAGCTCGGAGATGGTGCAAAGCGAATCCTCGTGATAGAGAGGGGCAGCCTCGTCTTCCACTCATATTGCCTGAATTCCGCCAAGCCAGGCGGCGTTCAAAAAGACCGAGGGCACCAAAATGGCCTCTTCTTCTCCACATTCAGGAGCAAGTACAACGTCGATGGTCCTGGAAACGCTTTGGACGACTGGAGGGGCGGACCGATGTATTGTCTCGGAGGTCGGAGTACAACCTGGGGACTTTACGCACCACGAATCCACGATACCACACTCCAGACTTACTTCACACCAGCCGTTTGCACCGCTTTGACGACCGAGTTCTACGAAAAAGCGGAAAGGTTGATGAACCTCGCCTTGCCGAATACGAAAACGATCCACCAGCATGTCATCGAAAGGCTCAACATGGACCCCGAGGGCCGCAAAGTCAACGTTCAGTGGCAATGGGGCCGCACTGCTTCGGAAGTTCGTCCTGCAGGTTCCTCGAAGGGGGCTTTTAGTACCACCGAAAAGCTCCTGGAAATCGCGATGAGCAAGCCGGACGACCAGGCTGAGCACGAGAATTTCAAAATTCTGCTCGGCGTAGAGGCTCGGGAGATCGTCTGGAAAGAAGGTGGTGGCTTCAAGAGAGCCGGTGGAGTCAGAGTGAAGACCGCTTCGGGAGATGAGATAGACATCCAGGTGGTGGGAGGCGGAAAGGTGGTTCTTTGCGCGGGGAGTGTTGCTACTCCAGCCATCTTGCTGAGGAGTGGGGTCGATCTGCCTGAGGGGAGTGCAATACTGAGGGACCATGAGATCCTCTACAAGGTTCGGTCGTTCCGCTACAAAGTACCTTCAGTCAGAGCGGAGGTAGGGCCGATGAAGCTGCAGACGTACGTTGATTTGGGAGAGAACAACGTCGCCCTCGCAAATATCTGTCTCGATTCATCTGGATTCCTCCCGAGAGGAAAGGGCGCCAACGATGACATCCCAAGATTCGCCATAACTTTCACCACCAAGACGCCTCTGGAGTGGCAGGGCGAGGTTCAGCTCGACAACGCTCGCGAGCCCGTTCTCAAGATCTCCAAGCAGTCGAGGGCCGAGACACAGCGCAATAGAGAGTTAGCGATCATGGAGCGCCTAACTAAGGCAGCTATGAAGACGGTTCAAGAGACTCTGAAAGTGGAATTCTTCGATGAACGCCTCGACGAAGCGGACGAAGCGGAGGTCCAAGCTAAGATTGACCACAACAGGGGCTGGCGCTCTCCAGGGAACGGTCGACCCACGGTGACGACAAGGAAGCAGTTCTTTCAACGGATGGGTATGGGAGCCGTTGGACACGAGATGGGTACGGTTCCTATGGCCGGTCCGAACGAGGAGATGACCCCGGTGGATGAGGACTTAAGGCTCTCTGGGGCGTTTAAAGGCGTCTATGTCTGTGATTTGTCCGTGTTCCCGGGTCTACCCGAGGCCAATCCTTCCCTAACCCTCGCTGCGTTGTCCATTCGACTTTCCCGCTCCTTGCTGCCGCGTCTAACCCCCGGAGGACCTACGCCTAACGAACTGAAAGTCGTCAACCACTCCGGGGATACTATCGAAGTCTGGGTGTCGAATCGGGCGAAAGTGATCGGCAGTGGTCAGAACAAGAACGTCAAGATTGGTCCCGGCGAGCACAAATCGTGGGCTAGGAGGAAGGGTATTCATGAAGCCGTCTTCGTGTTTAGACGGAACCCCAGGGAGCGCGGTGAAGTCTTCTTCCCAGCGCACGAATTACTACTGGGAGTTCCGGGTAGCTTACTACCAATTATGTAATTTACGATATCGGCGGTCACACCTGCCCGTCGCCTATCCCTGCTGTATGACCGACCCTTGCATGTTGTGTTTCTGTGCGCAAAGGCCTACGCCGAATAACCATAATAATAGTAGATGAGCGTCACTTGAGCCACAACGTTCCCTCAGAGCCGCAGCAGACATTTGCCGGGCCTTCGAATTACCATTAATCCGCCCCCTCGCCATAGCTAGCCGTCTATACTTATGTCGCGAAAGAGTCCAATGGGGGAATGTAAATCGATTTATCTAAGGACTCGTGCCAAGCTCGATCAATGCCTAACCTGTAGCCAGAGACGGCTGTGTCTAGGGGGTTTAAGTGACCCTCCCAAAGGGTTTCTATCGCCCCATGTCGCCTAGAAGCAGGAAACCTAGCTCCTCGTTCTCACTGCCTCACCACCACGACACCAACAGTCCTCACAAAGGACCGCGGCCGGCAAAAGAATCGTTCATTGCCACGTTTAAGAGACTAATACAACTTCGCAAATGAAGGGCCCAAGGACGATTATCTTGGGCAACGAGCGCCACCTAGAGACCCACCACGCAAGGCGAAGGTCATGCTAAATTTCTGAAGAGGAGGTCGTTGATTCCTTTGATTGCAACGGTGGGAATAAGCTACTTGAGATACTGGTAGGTAAGTAGCCAGAGAAGGAGCTGACAGCTTCAAGATACTTTCGGGCTAAGACCAGCGTTGCGTCGGACAGGCGTGAAAGTACACGGCACCTGCTTATAACTTAAAAGAACCAAAGATCGACTCGAAGTTAACCAATAGACCGGAAAATTAATTCTCAGGGCAGGAAACGGTCCCTCGTCGGCCATCCTGTTGAAGAGCGACGCTCTGCCGAAGAACACCCAGGTTGAAGGGTGCGGTCTCACAGATCACGAAGCCAGGCCTTCACTCCCCAGAACCCCAGCGATAGACAAGACATGGACCCATGAAACCTCAAAACAGCGTTGAGCCCTGCAATGGCATTTCGTTCCAAGAATACTACGTCCAGGCTGTAGCTCATTCTTACAGTAGCGAGCATGCATCCTGGGGCGGCGCGGGGCTGGGAGTTATGTCAATGCATGTCACGTCGTCACAAGGTTTGACGGACAACGATCCCTCCTGCAGGCACCGTGGAACATGGCAGCACCACGTCCTTCGATCTCAGGCTTTCAGATGCAGTGGAAATTGATACCTGCATCAAATACCCTCGGAGGCAGTTCCAATCGGTTACCACTTCACAAGCCACCACAGCGAGGAGGCCTCGTTCATTCTGATCGAAACGTTCTATCTGATCTCGTCGCGATTCTCGCAGAACTCTTCGCTCAAATCTGGAACGATTCCCACCCAGCAGGAAAGTGATACCCATACCCTCAAACTCAGATCTTCAGCGTTTCAGCCTCGAGGTCCCCCCAACTTAAACGCTTCGTCCAACGCCGCCGATGAAGCGCGACTAGGAACCTCTGCTTGCTTCTCAACACCTAGCTCTTCCCGTGGAATTGGACTTCCCAGATTCCCTTCCCCTCTCATTAGCTCGATCCTGTTGTAACTGGTACCGACAATGGGCGATCTTCCTAATGGCCTGTACAAAATCAAGTCGCTCAAGTTCGACGACTTTGCCGAAAACTGGCCAGACCACGATCCGGGTATCGGCATCGGCAACTATTTCCCAGAGAGGAAGAGGGACGTAGTGAGTAGTGCCCTTCTGAATATATGCTCAGGTCCTCGATCTCATCCCGTCGCAGTGGAGGATCACGCGTACCAGCCCCTCCAGCAATACCTATACCATCGAGAGTGCGGAAGACAAATCCAAAATGACATTTATTAATAGACCCGGCAGGCCCGCCCTTTTTGCTAAAGGGTCGAACACCAGCACCAAATGGAAAATCGTGAACTACGGGGGTTACGTAAAGTACGAACCACGACCGACCTGGATTTCAGTTTCCAACTCGATATCCTTTGTAGGTTTTACCCTGACGGCAACCATCTTCAATTGTCAGCAGTTGATATGTTCCAATACTGTGAATATAACTACGTGAGTAATGCAGGCACGTTAGCATGACCAAGTTCCTTGACACACAAAACGCAGCTTTGTCTCCTTCCGGATAGCAACGTCAGTGAGCTTATGTAACATACGAGCATCTGTTACTAATTTTCTCGCAACCCAGTCGCAAAGTCAAAAATGGAAATTTCAACGGGTAGACAAGGTTAATGTATTGGACTTGCGACCCGACATTCGGAATCGTCCCATAGTTCCTCGGGCCCTGCGTATGTTCACCTATGAGCTTTTCTTGACGAAGTTGGGCCTCACAGATTCCGTGGACAGTCTCTGATTTGAAAGCACCTGGGATTAACTTTGATCTCCCAGACCTGAACGAAGTGCAGGGTGACGTTGTCTTCACGTTTCCGAAGGTAAGCCTACTTACAAATGAGTTGAACCGGTCCGAAGCTTCCTTCCAATCCAGACAGCAGAAGATTTCATCTTCTTCGATATAATTGATCTCCCGAAATTCAGAAGCGTCCTAAGCAACTTCACTCCCACCACATCAAACGATGTGATCGAGCTCCTGTTTCAGAAGATGACGAAGAACCCACGGAAAAGTGACCCCACAGCGCAAGTGCAGATAGCCTTTAGTAAAGCAGGCCTCAGAATGCTCGGAGTCCGGGACAGGATCGGGGACAAATACTTCGACGATGGCCCCATGCGCAAACATAAGGAATCGCTTGGCGATGGCTTGCAATGGGACGAGGTCTTTGACAGAGGCGGAGTTCACGGCTGCTTTGTAGTGTCCGCAGAAGGTATAGCTCCATTGGCCGCCATTGACAATACAGCTGACGTAGCGCTGTGCAGGCAGAAACGCTTGTCGTAACAAGAGTAAATTGATTCGGAACCTGTTCCGCCAGTCAACGAATTACGACAAGCACGTCGTCATAGAGGGTCGGGAGCGACCCTACCCGCATCAGACGAAGGAACATTTTGGATACCGCGATGGTATTTCGGAGCCCGCTATTCGGTGAGCTTCTACGTTTCACCAAGATCGTCGATTATGGACCCATTCGGTCTTTCCCTTATCAGTGGCCTCGTCGCAAAGCATAAAGGCCAAATCGAAGTCGATCCTGGCGTTATAGTCATGGGTTACAAGAGTGACCCTGCACTCGCTCGACGTCCTAAATGGGCCAAGAACGGCAGCATCATGGTCTTCAGGAAACTCGAGCAAGACGTTCCCGAATTCAATAACTGGCTAACGGAGACTGGAAAATCGTGGCGTTCCTTCGCACCCAAGGAGCTTGTGGACTCGGAACGCCCGTTATCGAATAAAGAGGGTGCTGCACTTCTTGGGGCACGCATGTTTGGGCGCTACAAATCGGTACGCAGCCGCAATTCCGTCCCAGCAGGCGTGTGCTAACTCCTACCCGGTTCGGACGAAGGGTACGCCCGTGGTATTACGGCCATTCCGCGAACTCCCCGGTGACCAGAAAAAGGCCGAAGACTTTGAGTGGAACAACGACTTTGACTACATGGTCCCCGGGGAGTCCGCGCCGAGTGCTCGATACTGTCCGTTCTCGGCTCATACTCGCAAGGTGACTCCCCGAAATCTTGGGAAATATTATACCAAGAATTATCTTGAGTCGGCGATGATCCTTCGTGCTGGTATCGCTTATGGGCCCGAGGTGAGATGCTACCAACCCCACCCCCCCCACCCCAATCAACTGCTGACGCGTTGCTTACTACAGGTAACTCAGGGAGAGAGGGAGGCAAAAAAGTCCAAGCTCAAGCGTGGTCTTTTATTCGTTTGTTACCAATCTTCGCTGGAGCACGGGTTCATACGCCAAACGAGGGATTTTGCCAATATGGAGTGTTTCCCAAAGATTGCAGCCCAAGACACTAAACACGGTCAGTCACTCAGTGAAAGCGACCCATTCGGGACTAAGCGTTGTCGGAGATATTAGGACAGGACTCGGTCCTCGGCGGCGCACCAAACGCCAACAAGTGTGTAATTCCTTCCCCAAAGTTTTTTGTGACTTCGAGGGGCGGAGACTATTTCTTCGTTCCTTCGATCTCAACTTTACGATCTTGGGCTCGTGGTTGAACATACCTCTCCGTGCAATCTAGGATCCCTTTCCTTTTTTGCGATCTATGCGGTTTTGTAAAGGAAAGACCTTAAATATGTATCCCCATTTCTTTCATATCCCAAGGCTCAATTTCGAGTATTTTTTGGACCGTGAGTCCCCGCGGAACTATGATGCGATGCGTTCCGACGCTTCCCGCTCCCCCCCACCCCCTCTCAAAAATCCCCCACGTTCTTCATTGACGATGCCGTTATATTATCGGTATCAAGAGGCACTCGCAGTCCATATATTTCTGTTTTTGTACATGAGTCATCGAATGTATAGTTTCCCTCTAGCGCGACCGGGCACCAATTAATTGAGCTAAGGACGGTGGGGGTGAGTCCTCGGATGAAGGGACCAGGTGTCGGAAAACGACGAGCGCAAAAGCTGGTGGCGTAACGATCTCGAACTTCTGAAATTCCCAAATGCGAGTGGCAAATAGTTCGGCCTGCTTGATTCCCTACCATTGGAAGCTGAGTTTTTTGCGCTTTCCTGGGATAGAGCGTGCTGACCTTACGGATTTGAGCACGGAAGCCTTTGACTCTGTAGCTCCTTAATCAAGCCAGAGTTTCAGAGCCCGGAAACGCTTTCCAAGAGCGAGCTGCCACTAAACACAGCTGGTGGTCAAATATTTCTAAATAACCTCCTAATCTAAGGAAACAAGAGATCCAAAATCCGAGACAGCACAAAGTTTAAGCTAATTTTGCGATTAAACGAGCAGATAAAATAATGATATAAACAGCACTCAATGGTGAAACTTTTCTTTAGCATGTTCATGGTAAGATCTGCGTTTAACCACAGCGCTGTTACTGACGAAGCCTCTTATTGGGTACCCAGTTGTCTCCGGCGATCACGTTCTCCAATCCCAGGCCCGAATTTGATCTTTTCGGTTCGGGTCTAGATGGGGTGGCTCTTCTGAAGTATATCCGCCAACGTCGAGCGGAAGAGCTTGCGACTCGGATCCAGGTGCAACGAGGGAGTTTGAAGCACTGGAAGGAGTACAAAACCAGGAGGAGGAGATAATCTGTTGGACATGTACGTTGTCCGACGATAGGGGAAGGAGTTCAGCAAGGAAATCCCAAGGGTGCGCAGCGGTTTCAGCATCCTGGCCCGCTTCTCCTTCAAAACCCTCGACTCCACGGGAATTCAAGACGAGTCCGACTTCCAAGATGTCGTCGAGCGTCTGAAGTATTTCGGAGGAGGTATTTGTATTCTGAGCCACATCTAATGTTGAAAGCGATGTAAATGACTGAAGCCAGGTCTCGGAGCTTGAAGTTCCCGTGTATTGGGGTACCGGAGGACGGTCACCAGTATCAATTGAAGGGGCGAATGGGAGGGATCCATGAGCTTCGGTCCAAGGATAGATTAAATTTCCAGCGGTGGGGAACGTGGACACAGTAGGAGTATAGGTGAGTCCATCGTTTTGACGCATCGTAGGTGGCTCCCTGGCTGATGTGATTTGGTGTTCCGCGGTAGAGATGTGAATTGATGGTATCTTCGATCCAACATCCCCAACGAAGTCCTCGTTCAACGTATGCATATATTGCATGAGGGGAAATGACCCAGCGGTACTGTTGAAAGGGCCAGGCCCATGGTCGGGTTCCGTCCGTGCAGGGTCTTCAGATTTGATTACGAGATGCGGTGAACTCCAATAGGGTTCGGAAAGGGAGTGGTGGAGGTTGGGCTCAGATACTCTACGTCTAAAATCGGAAGCTGGGGATATAACATGGAGTGGGGTGGAAGCGATGGTAGAGAAGGGAGGTTGTTCCTGGAGGATTGGGTCAGGAAGTATGGAGTATTGGTCGAACTTTGGCCACGATGGTTGGGAGTTTGATTGAGATGATACCCGACGTCTGGGGAGCGATGGCCTCCTAGATTCATGATCGGTTTGGTCCAGGAAGGGTATCTTTAAACCGTGTGAAGTCGCAATCGAACCGTGGAAGATGTCGTCGGGGTCTTCCTCTTTAATTATCATCCTCTCTTTGTCCGTTGAAGCGGTGGGTGGGAATAGATTCTGGAACGGTAAATTTTGTGGAAGGAGATGAGGTGCAGAATCTAGATCTTTAACTCCATCCAGTTCACGCTGTTCCTCCATTTTGACCAATGGGACCTGCACAAGCTGGTCCCAAACCCGAGAGAATTCCTGTTCTGGCGAAACGCCAAGGTTCTTCATGAACCTCTTGGCCGTCGCCCATGGCTTCTCCCTCAGCTTGGTAGAAGCTATGATGTCCATACGACTACGGTGTAAGCATACATTGTCCGCCAGAGCTCTGATAGTGTCGTCTTTGCTATTCCGCCTAAGCTCGCCCTAATGAAGAGATTAGGAGCAAAGTTAAGAGTATTTGTAAGTATAAGTACAACGTCAAAGAATGGAAGCGATCGCTTTGGCCGCTCGGAGGTTCAGCACAGACGCATCTTTCAGCGTCGTGCTAGATGTCTGCGCGAGCGGCTCTCGCTCATCACTGACCCAAGGAATACTGTGAAGATCCGGAACCAGCATAGCTGACTGAGTCCAGTACATCAAGCTCGCCAAAACAGTCGGCTTCTTTGAGTCGTACGGTATAGGGTCCGTGACTTGCGCAGAAGTATAATCGACTGAGAAGACCCCAAAAGCCCAAAACTCATACTAGCAGTTCGGAATGAGTTAAAAGGTATTCCGTGCTTTTGAGAAAGAGGAGGCATACCGAGGTAAGAACGAAGAAATAAATCCCTTGGGTCACACAGTAATCGTATACTTGAGCCCATATATTCTGCACTAAAAGGGTACCTATATCAGAGATACTCAGAAGAGAGAGGTACATTTATCCAACCTTTGGAGAAGGACACTTTCGTCGCTGACCACCTTCCTGTCGAACTACTGTCGTTTTGACGCGCTGCTTGAAGCTCGTCAGCTGTCGGGAGCTACACCCTCGTTAGTTTCATCAAGGAAAACATCAAGGATCAGGGGTAGTTACATGATCTGTTTCCACAAATTCTTTGAAAGTGATTGGATCCAGGGTCCCTATCATGGCTGTAAGTTAGCAAGGTTCTAGAAATTGTCAAGGAAGCACTGACAAGGAGTATTGACTTCTATGACGAGCCGCTTAAGTGACTTGGTGAGAGTTTCGGACTCTTCCTCAGATCCACACTGCCAGCAGAGGTCGGATCTCTCCGCTGGTGCACCCTTGCCGACGATGTCACCAAAGCTGTACGCGTTGGTCTTATGGTCAGACAAATGGAGAAGAGTCGAGGCGGTCTTCGCAGCAAGACTATACACCCAATTCTGTACGCCATACTCGTTCTGCGGAGCTTTGATCCGACTGAGACCAGTATTGGTGTGGAAGGAGAATGCAGGGATTGATAATTGTTCCTCGTCAATATCCATATCTACGATGAGTTCGCTTCCGTCAACTTCTCGAAGCGTCTGAAATCCAATAGGAAGGGTTTCAACATCTAAGTTCGTGTTGAGGTTAGTGATTTTCCAGGCGGAATCGTGATCGGTTCTCTCACAAGCCGCGACATGACCTCCGAATTCCACCATATCAAGTCGGTATATTTGACGGAGACGACGAACGTTATCTGGTTTTCGAATAGTCATTCCACCCGGTGCCTCTGAAGCTCCCGTGTTGGTTGGTTGAGCTGTGTACGGCGGTTTGGCTGGACTTGACACGTGAGTGGAGAAACCCATGTTGGTTCCATCTTGTCGCGGAGGGGCGGCCGATTTCAAGGCCGATCGCCATGGAATAGGAGGAAGAGAGGCGCAAGTGACGTATTCCGGAATATTTTCATAGGGGTTTTTCTCGAACTGGGGCTTCATCGTGAATACACGTCCGCGAACGGTGAGTTTGGCGAGGAGTTGGAATTCTTCAGCCGACGAGCTTTCTGTGAGCCAGAGCTCATTCTTATCTCTAGCTGCGTGGCACAAGATGCAGAGGTCGTAGTACGCTGGATCCTGCTCGTCGGGAACCAGGTCCTGGAGCCTCTTCAGAAGTCGTTGGAGGTATAGAGGGAGTGTGGCTTCACGGTCTTCCGCTTTGAGAGAAGCCATGTCGAGTGGGTTGTTGGATTTGTTGTTCTTCGACATTTAGATTTCGGTGCTGCAGCTTTTATTCTCGCAGGTGGCGTGGTGTGTACGAATTCGAGAGCAGGGTAGAGTAGGAACGAAGCCAGGATCCCCCACGCTGCCTTTGTTGCACGATGGTGAGTTCCCTCCTCTGCTTGGGACCTTTTCCGTTAGGAAGGAATTGTAGGAGAATGAGATCAGAAGCTGAAAGGCAAGAATGTGTATACCCTATTAGTGGCGCAGCGATTACCGTTTCTATGGACACCAACTGAGAAGCAGGCTCGATAACTCGTACGATCGTCGAGTTGGATCCTCAGGCGTCACGGAGGGGCAAACCCAAACGGAACTACATGTACACCTTCGCACGTTCATGACAGACTTCGGTATTCCAAAACCTTTTACGTGTTACCGGCGGTCCCATCAATGACCCCATGGTGCAATAAGAGGACACCGCAATACGCCGACCCAGGTAGCTCAGGCCTACAGCAATCATGTTCGGACGAGTGATTCTGTGCTGACGATACACCAATGCACTTCTGATTAATAAGAGTTACGAGCCGATACGCTCATGTTTTGTACACAGTGTGGTCGATGAGAAATAGCGGTTGCCCTCTACCGCGACCAGCACGTTACGCCTCCCCCTTCCAGTCTCGGAGCGCATTCGTTGCTTCTTCCTCAAACAATCGCACGGCCGCTTCAATATGCTTATCCTCAGTTCGTTCCGCCCCAGGAACGAATCTCAGGCAGTAAATCCCCTCGATGTCGGTCTGGATGACAAAAATATCAGGTCGAGCCGAAACCCTGCTGTGGAAAGTTCGGTTTAAGCTATTAAGTTGAGCTAAGGACGGTGGAGGCGAGTCCTCGGATGAAGGGGCAAGGAGTCGGAAAACGACGAGCGCAAAGGACGGTGGCGCAACGATCTCGAACTTCTGGGATTCCCGGATACGAGTGGCAAAGAGTTCGGCCTGCTTGATTCCCTACCATTCGAAGCTGAGGTTTTAGCTCTTTCCTGACAAGGAACAAAGGACAAAGCGTGGTTACCTTACGGATGTGAGCACGGAAGCCTTCGACTCCGTAGCTCCTTAAAACGAACCAAAGTTTCAGAGCCCGGAAACGCTTTCCAAGAGCGAGCTGCCAGTTTCGGTAGTCGATGACCGTCCCTTTTAACCACCCGGGTCAACAGTCCATGTGGGGTCAGTATAAAATCATCCCTGTCGTACCTTCCTCGCTGTGCTTGGTCCGTAGAAACTCTGGAGTCACGTCCAGAGCGTCCGTCAAGAGTTTCCTGTTGCGAACCCACATTCCCGAAGATTCAAAGTTGACGAGACCCCACTACCCAAAGCAATACATCAAAACGACAAACCCAGAACGTGAAGATGAAAGCCTGCCTTGTGAAAGTTTGTGCAAAACGAATGGGCGCATCTGTTGATGGCTTCGAGATGGCACATTTCTCTAAACTCGGGGCACGCGAGAGTCACCCCAGCATATGCTGCGTCGATGTGTATCCACAATTCCGGGTAGGCTTTAACTAGAGAAAAGGGAAATTAGAGACACTTAGAGGAAGATGTGGCCACTCGAAGCGAAGCTAGTGTTTACTCACCTACTTCCTCGATCTCTGAAATATTGTCAATTGCGCACGACGAAGTCGTCCCGACAGTTGCAACTAGAGGGGAAGTTAATAAAATTACGCGGTATCATCGAAAGAAGACTACTCACTCAGAATGAAAGGAATTTTACCAGCAGCTCGATCTTCCTCCAATGCTTTCCGGAGAGTTTCGCCTCTCAAGCCATATGCATCGTCCCGACTGACCTCCAAAGCCCGAAACGACAACCCAAGAATAAGGGCCGCCTTTGCGCCAAGACTATGAGTCATGGTGGTTCCATATATGATGAGGTTTTGTAAGTGTGTTTCTGGGTGTAATCTGGAGAACTGAGAGCGAGCGGCGACCACGGCGGTCAAGCAAGAATCCGACGCTGTTGGCTGCATGGGATGTCAGAGCGGATAGACACCGACGCCCAGTCTCAGCTCACTTGTATCACCCCACCGCCCTTCAGGGATGAAGCCATGAAAACCTCGTCTAGGCCGAAGAGCTTAGCCGCCCAGTCCATTGTGATGGCTTCGAGTTCCGTTGCGGCCGGACTGCATAACCACTAGGAGACTAGTCAGTATCAAAACGCAGATACCAGGATCTGAGCCTGTACATTGAAACCGGGTGATGTAACAGTGCTGGCGTACAGGTCCGCGATGGTGCCCTCTAACGTTGATGCGGTTGGGAAATAAGCAAAGAACGAGGGATGCTGCCAATGAGTGATGCCTTGAGAGCGTGATGGTTTCAACTAAATGATCGCAGGAGCGTGCGGCCTCAAACTCACCGGGCATGATGAGTTTCTGGAAGTCATCGGCAATAGCTTGGAATGGTTCTCCGGTTTCGGGTACTGCATCTATATCCGGCTTTAGGATACCCTCATTCTGCGGTGAACAGATCGCTCTGACCTGGAAGAAGTTTACGAAGGTATCCAGGCTCGACTTGTGCCACAACAGGCTTGTCGGCGAGAGAGTAATAGTAATCACAAATCCGGTCGATTGCTTGGTAGCCGGCTTTTCGGAATCTAAGAGCATAAGAAAGTAAATGAATACGAGCAGATAGCCGTAGTTAAAATGTGCTCACTCCTCGATATCTAGCATGGTTATGACCCGATGTCAAGTCATCGAAATGCGGGATGGGAGGCCGGCAAGTCCGACAGCGGAGTTTGAATTTGATGGGGGTTCGGCAATTCACGGCATTCGAAGCCTAAAAAAGATCATCCGGGTAGAAACTCCAATAGCACGAAAGGCAGCTTGGGCTACGCGTAAATGGCTCTTCAGAATAGTCAAAGGATTCGATTCTGGAAGTGCGGATGATGAGAACGCGATTCTAAATCTCGGCGTCGGACCCTGACTAAAATTACCGCATTTTGCCGTAAAGAGTTTCAACTCCGAGCCGAGGCCCCAGGACACAGCACCAGCCATAAATGCCTGAGGAGTCGGTGTCACATACGGCGTCATACAGCGTCAGCGGCAAACAATCCGTAGGCAGCGCAGCTTCCGCATCCGGGTTGCATTCAAATTTAGACTGGACGCCGGGGCTGTTAAGGATCGCCCCTCTGAAACAATCCGGCCATGGCCGGGCGGCGGACGCGCGTCGTAAGTACACACCTCGTCCCTTCTGGATGGTTCGGTGTCGGAGAACGTGTCAGACTCGGAGTTACAGGTTCAAAAGAGGCAAGACGTGTCGATGTTTGGGATGTACCGGAGTAATACCGGGAACATTTCGCACGGATGGGGCTCGGAAATACGTCCCCCGAGACTCCATCCGCCCCTGTTCAATTTCGTTCAAGTACTCTCGCTGCCACCGCAAATTTCTTAGCCCTCTACAGCTCATCTCTCTACACCCCTCTTACTCGCTTTTTACCCCTCCCACTTGTATCTATATCCATGTCTGAACTCAACTCTGTCTCTTGGTAAGCTTTCCTGCCAGCAAAGCAACGCTGGTTACTAATCGCATTCCCTCCTCCTCTAGGGGCGACGTCCTTGTCTTCTTCGCCGTGAGTCGTGCTGGATGTTGTACGATACCTTCTACGTCGCTGACACTCTGCTTGACAGACCGTTTTCGGTATCTTTGGTGTCTCGGGTTCGTTGTCTCGGGCTGTGCTCGCAGTTTCCGCAGTCCGTTCACCAACCTCCCTCTCTTTTGACATTTTAGTTGGATCATGGTATATCTATAACGCGATCTTTGGAACTCTTTGGTGAGCATGGCCGATTCGTTCATTATGGAATGGTGCTGACGAATCTTTGTAATACGTAGGCAAACCAAGGCGACGTGAGATTTCAGGATACCGAGTCCTCTTGGACAAAGCTCACCATTTATTACGTTTCTCTAGACTAAAGGATCGCGGCGTTGAGAAAGGCGAGGATGGTGTCTGGCGAATCAAAACGAACAAGACCTTGTCTCACGAAACTGAAGTCGACAAGACTCAACGGTGCGTTCCTGGGCCTAGCTTCTGCTCCTGTGCAACCATTTCTTGACACCTTTCTTTTCAAAAGTGGCTTCGTGAAAGCCATGCAAGCATCCTCCTTCAGCAACTCTCCTAAGGGAGGGAAGGGAGGCAAGGGCAAGAAGGCCGAGTAGTTTTTGATTTTGGGTTGTTTGTCGTCTATGCATCTCCTCACTTTTCTGTACTCTCCTCCGATTGTATACACCATCCTATTAAATATTTGGGGCACTGCTTCCTTTCGGAATCCTTCTCAGGTGTGTCTCGAGTGAAGTAGCGATTACATATGCCGCGTTGTTTTGTCACCCTTCGCACGCGTCTCGAAATTGTTTGCTCTTTTACCTCGTCTCGCGTGATGTCGCGTTACGCCTCTTTATCGCGTGCACTCCAACGCCAGGGAGTCAACGCCCGATATTCATCAACACTATCTTCATCAAGTTCTAAATCCAAAACCATCTTCTCAGGGATTCAGCCAACGGGTGTGCCACATGTAAGCTTCAAAATCGCCCACTTGCATTCGTGATAGGCCTCATTATCTGTAGCTCGGAAATCTTTTAGGAGCACTATCAAATTGGGTAGAGCTTCAAAACAATGCTGCTCCCAATGATACCGTCATATACTCCACAGTAGGTTACCATGCAATAACGATGCCCCAAGACCCAAAAGTCCTGCGAGAGGACAGGCTCAACTCCCTGGCATGCTTGCTTGCCGTCGGAATAGATCCTAAACGGTCAATTCTTTTCTTACAAGATCAGGTGCGCGCTGCTTTCGTGATCCAATTTTTGCACGGGACCGTTAGTTAACAACGGAAGCAGATTCCGGAACACGCCGAATTGGCTTGGATTCTCAATTGCATTACACCAATGGGGAAGCTGCAGCGAATGACGACTTGGAAGGCAAGACACCTGCATTTCTTCGAGGGTCGAGAACTGACACATGGGCACTGGAATAGTCCAAGCTTGCCGTCTCACGGAACGCAAATTCCGAGGATGAGGTTTCAGACAGCCTTCTCAACCTTGGGCTCTTTGCCTACCCAGTATTACAAACGGCTGATATCCTTCTTTACAAGTACGTCTCCTCGCACTTTCCCAAAACATACAGTTACCATCGTCATAGTGCGTTTGCTGATGGAGAGCTATTGCAGGGCAACGCATGTTCCAGTCGGGGAAGATCAGCAGCAGCACCTCGAGCTCAGCCGCGACCTAGCCGACCTATTCAACCGAACCAACAAGTCGAACATCTTCCCATTGCCCCAGCACATCATCAGTAAGCTTTCGTGCGCTTTCATGAACTATCACCTTCTCACATCGTGAACGTAGCACCCGCCAAGCGGATTCTTTCTCTCCGTGATCCAACGCAAAAGATGTCCAAGTCCGCACCGAACCCCAAATCACGTATCCTCATCACAGACGACTACAGCGAGATCCGAGCCAAAATCCGCTCCGCCGTGACAGACTCGATGCCTTCTATATCCTACGACCCGGAGAACAGACCAGGAGTGGCCAATTTGCTCACCATCCTTGCCGCATGCTCGGGTACCTCAAAGTCGGTCCCAGAACTCGCACAAGAATACAGCGCCAAGAACCACGCTGAGCTCAAAGCCGATGTTACTGAGGCCGTTGAACGCCTTGTTGGTCCGATAAGGGAGAATTATCGTCGTGTTCGCAATGACGAGGCATGGCTCCGTGAGGTCTCGAATGACGGCATTCAGAGAGCAAGGGAAATTGCTGTACGGACCATGGAACAAGTCAAGCACCAGATAGGATTAGGTCCGCTATGATTATGCTATTATGTGCTTTCAGTTTAAACGCCGGGGGGGGGGGGGGAGAGCTGCGGTAGGCTGCCTTACCTTAGGGACCCCGCAGTAGCAGGGTTCTGCGGGAGGGTAAACTTGCGGTATCGAAATGCAGCTCCTGAGCTGGCTTTTTCTGTTGCGTGACAGGAGAGTCTTTTGTATTCTCGTAGATGATGGAATCCCGACTTCCCCTTTTGGACACAACACGCCCTCTCCCCTTTTTTCGCACTCGTCGAAAATCCAATCCTTGTCGATGGTCGCCGAGGACAGCAGCCAAGGGCCGCTAAAGTCTTCAAAGGCTCGCGCACCACGGTTTCAGTGGACGGAGGCGGCCATATGGAACTTCATACACAATCATTTCACCGGATAGTAAGCGATCTTAGCAGCCGTTAACACCAGCGACAGGATGAGACGGTGAAGCAGGTTGCAAGAGCATAGTTGTCGGAGAGTCGCGGCGGACAAGTGCATTCATGCAAGACTGGTTGCATTTCCCCACTGCAGAACACTGCTACCGCGAGGTCCCTAAGGTAAGGCAGCCTACCGCAGACCCCTCCCCGGTTTAAACTGAAAAGATCTATTATTATATGCGAGTATAGATAGTAATGGGAAAATGCGACGGGGATGAGAGTGCTAGGCTCAGGCTCGCTGTACAGTCGAGTCCAAACAGAGCACAGTAACAAGGGAGTAGACTAAGAATGTATGAAGGGAGACTATTGTATGGGAGTTATGTGTAGATGTGAATGCGAATGTGAATGGGAATGTGAGTGCCTGCGCGGCTCCATATTCCAGGAACACGGCAAGGTTTGATGATGGAAGTGGTGTATGCCGAAACACAATACCTATAGAATAGACCAAGACGTGAAGGATAAAAGGTGGAGTTCAATCACTGCATGACGGGGAAGTCGTAAACGCCAAGTGGCAGGTTGCGGAGAATCATCTGTTTCCAAATAGCAGGCGCAATGCTCGCACCCCAAGCAGCAACTTGGACCGCGATGCTGATAGCTTCAGGCCCTGAAGGTGTTGGGAGAACGAACGATACAGTGACACGGTCGCCTTGGCCCATCCAACCGAAACGATACACGACTCGAGGGTACATTCCGTGCGTCTGGGCTGGGGCTCCGGGAGGAGCACCGGAGAACAGGTACCGGTCCTCAACACCAACATCTCCCGCCATAGTGAAGGCGTAATCCGGAAGAGAAAGAAGGAAATTCATGAAGGCAGTGGATGGCATTCTATTAGGCCGGACGCTGAGCGGTCAGTCGACCTGCCGAGAATTCAAGCGATAGTCAGCACTCACAGGAAGGAGAATTAGGCTAAGCCGAAAGCGAATAGAGAGGAGATAGTGGTAAGTAGAGATAGCTGCTTAACGCTGCTGATGGGATGGAGGGCCTGGCTGCATTGCGTGGCGATTATAAAAAGGATAAAGACAGCATTGCCTTCATCGACTTTTGGGACCTTCTTGAGGGCGATTATGTACGACGAAAGAGGATTAAGGAGCCTCATAGCCCCTAAGTGAAGCCGTAGAGGATACAGATCAACTCTTTCGAGTGTAAAGAGCAGGGGCGACCTCCCCCTCAAACTCTCGCCGCCCTGGTAGTCACGAAGCGTCATAGGTGGAAACAGATGTGGATTCCGAGGCCCAAATCAGCCGTCCACACTTCAGATTTTCGGTTTGGATTCCGTATGGTTTACCGATTCTGTGACTTGTCTGGCGGCAACGAGCCTCGAAGCGCCGTCAGCATAGCCTCTGGTGATGTCGACGTGCAATACTGATCCTCTAATAGCAGATACTTGAGTATGCATAAAGTGTGGGATTGATTCGAAGTTGTTTGGGAACATGTCGGAGTGGCGTATGGCAATGCCCAAAAAGGGAATCAACTTGCCGGACCAAGAATTTAGTCATGGGAACAAAGGCGGCCAACACGCATGCCAATCAGTGGACTACCGTCACAGAGAAAGTCTGAAAAGCTGGAAAAACCCCCTCAAGTGCCAAACTCCCATAGCTGGGCCCAACCTAGTCGACGACAAGGAGCAAGTAGATGCCGGCAGAGACCAAGACCCGAACACCAGTCCCCTTCGATATGGTATCCCACAAGCAGCAAAAACTTCGCCAACTAGTGTGGCGTAGGACAGAAATAAGACGCAACCATATATAGCTACCTGGAGGGAGGTATTGTGGCAAAGTTGATGATGTAGAGGTGGGGCGTCAGGTCGGACGTACACACACCAATGAGAGGTGGATTTGCTAGCGATCCTCCACTGCTAGTCTACCTGCATGTTGAAAGTGGCATAAGCCGGAGGATTCGGAGACAGAGATCGTTGAGGCCGGGCGCCGTTTTCTGAGGGTTAGGGCAGTGATAAACCTGTCCCCGCCATGTGCTCCATGTTAACGAAGTGGATGACTTCAAATTTTCAACCCTACTTATTCCTTAAAAGAGACGAGTCCCCGCTCTTCCTTAGCTTTCTCTAATTGCTCAACACGATCTTCCGCCTCCGCCAGCAAATCGTTCCACGAGACGAACAGCTCAGACAAGATGGTAACCTAGAATGCAGTCAGTTGGGACTTCGAGCAAGCTGGATTTTAAAAACTGACTCACATGGGATGCATAGCTTTGCAGAATATTCGATATTCGTGCTTCGATGCGGTCGTACATTTCAAGGTCTTGCTGGCTCGCCACCTCAAGTGCTTGTAGCCGTGTCTTAAGCGCCTCATGCTCTAGAAAAAAGTGGAATACACAGTTTATTCCGAGGACTCTTCTCCGCAATACACACGTCCTGTGCTTGCCTGGTAGCTTGCCTGCTGCGCTGACTCCTTTGCTGTCCAGAGCGTCGATCTCCCGGAGGTCCCGATCCGCCGCTCGGATATCCGGTTCAAGCTCAGCCAGTAGTGTCTCAAATTCCTGATCAGGCATTGTATCATACATTGGTATCTCGGAGGAGCCGACTGGGGATGTGGCTGCGGCTGGGGATAACAAGTGGGCATACTGATTGTCTAAAACAGTTGGGGTCAGTATGCCGGTCGCAGGAGGAAATAGACTGTGTACTTGCAGTTTTTGATGAACTTTCTACAGCTCTCGTTCGTCTCTAGCGCATCATTTAGCTTGGCTTGGATTTCCTCTGCGCGGTGGAAGAGATCTCGAGAACTTGACACTTCCGCGGATTTCGACTCTGATGCGGCTTTGAGACCAAGTACAAGTGCTTCTAACCATTTTATCCTAAGATTGAGGGACGTGATGGGATCAATGGAAGCCGGCCGAGGAGGCGGAGGAGAGGTTGGTGGCGAGGTTACGTGGGAGGTGTGAAAAGAGGGATGTCCGCGAATTGACATGTGGTGAGTTCGGTCCCCAAGAAAAGCACTGCCGAGGCCAGAGTTCATGGTTTAGTTCTTTTAGCGGCAGAACACCCCAGGCTGAGAGCGTAGTTTCGCTTGCCGCTGGGTTCGGGTTGTTTGGGTGTTGTTCAGAGGAGTCAATCTCACGTTTTAGTCAGCAAACTCCGAACCCCGCCTGTTCAAACCAATCATCAGTGCAATTAGCGTCCACTTTAATTCCTCGACGTGATCTTCCCCATGGCATGCGACTGGTGGTAACTTTCTGGCTACATATCAGGTGTTTGCTGAGCCTGGGCAAGGCCTAGCCTGGTGAGGTGGCCTGGTCTCACTGCCTTGGACGGGGAACGCAATTGTCTGCTTCATGAAGGCGGATCACCCTGCCGCACGCACGATTTCACTCTCAGTCCCAACCTTATAATTCTGGCCTGTCTACTCGATGGCTGTTCTGATTTCCAAGCCTAAGGCGCACGATGGATAGCACAGGATGGGGCAAACACTTGGGCAAGCCCATGTGCGCCACAGACCTATATCCATAGTACTACATGGTAATTAAGTACAATCATAAGAGGAAGAAATACAAGGTCCGAAAGTAAGAAAATGTATCGAAAGACATAGCCGCCGGATCAACAAAAGTCAACACCCTCAAGAGTTCAGGTGCGACAAAAACATTCCATGACCTGGTGTTCTAATCCAATTGATGATCATTTGTCGCCATATCATTGGAGCATAACCAGGATATGAAGAAAGTCCGTCTCTCCAATGAGCGCTGTGTATCCCAACAAACACCGTCTCGTTGTCCACGTTGTCGATTGCTGGTCGATGAAATGCAACAATGACACCTCTGAAGCTTCCCCATTGAGCCATAAGTGGTTCATAAGATACGGAGGGCCAGTTGGTCAATTTGTCCTCCTCCGAAGCATCCGATGGTGCCGAGGAGAAAAGCACCCCCCGCGTGTAGGGCATGAGCGGGCCCCCCATAGAGTAAGCTGCGTCCGGAAGATTCATCATCCAATACAGCATGCTCTGAGATACGGTTATATTGGGGAGCTCCCAAATAGGTTGGCGCGGTGGAAGCTTTGTGTACTGAAAGGGAAGTTCGAGCTTGGTCAGTGGAAGCTCATTTGCAACCTAATCCCCAGTTCTCACTAAAGAAGGCATATAGATCCGATACACAGGAGTCTGTGAAGAGGTCTGGACCTGCCGTCAGCGATTACCTGGCTCCTTCCGCGCGACGAAGACCTACTCGAATAGTCGTGAGGAAGCGGTGATGGCTCCAAAAAGGTGTTTTCCACTAGGGCGATTCAATGAGAGAGTGAAGGTGGTTTACACCGACAACGCTTGCTCTTGAGGAAGTGATCTCTTATATACGGGGCTGGCTTCGGTCTCGAGTGAATTCGAATGGGCATCGAGAGCGGCGCAACACGCGCTTTGAGGTCAAGTAAACCCCCGGTATTCCTCCCTCCCATATGATTGCATAACCGCAGAAACCGTGGATCCTGGACATGGCGGGCTGAAGACGGAAACAAATGAGAGGCGCAAGGAGCTTTCGACGGGAGCCATAACACACATTGCACCCCCACAGCGAGCTACCGTTGTCGTGGACGACTTCGGTTCGAGATCGAGATCGTCAACTGAATTGAATCAGGGAAAAGAGAAATTTCGATTATAGTCATGCTCGCTAGACCTGGTGAAATACCGGCAAACTAGGCGGGCTGGGTCACGAATCGGGCGGCGCTGGATCAGGAGTGCTTGTCAGGACAAGTGAGCGGGACATGCCGATGAGGTTGCTGGCCGTTGAAACAACGTCAAAAGTGATGTACTTCCACCCGATTTCTGCCACCCGTTTTGCTAAATCTGGCAAAATTGTACCGAAGCGAAATGACCTAGGGCCCCTTGTTACCATGTCTGCCGAGAACCTTGTCCACAATGCACAAAAAATTGACACGCACGCATGAGGCACGACTAAAGTCGGCGCTAGGGGAGGGACCGAGGATGGAAAAACTTGCAATGGGCGGATTCGGGTGAGTGGCGCAAGAAGCCAAGTTTGGTGGAGGAAATCGCGGATCGATCACTTGGTTTCTTGAGATGAAAGACCGGCGATTGATGGGAATCCCCAATTCAAAATGCTCTGGGCTTGAAATTTTTACGTTGTATATTGGTCTTTGAGAAGGCGAGGACAATACGAGAACAGAACTGGTATATGGAGTTTGAGAGGTCCCCTGAGTACCGAGATTAGCATGCGTGTAAACAAAGTAAGGCTTTCTTTATGGTCCCGCCCCGTGAGATCCCAGAACGAAACCCGCACGATTGGATCCCTCAAATCTCTCATCCTCAGGTTTTGATATGCATGTACACAGCACTAGAAGATCTAGACTAGAACATGTGGCAGACGCTTGCTCGCACGTCACCCGCTCGCCTCTCACCTTCTGAGTCCGGTATTTCGAGCAACCTTGCGCCACCAAAGTTAAACGCGTTTCAGCATGACAGAAATACTGACAGTGCAGCCCTAAGACAACCCTAATCTACTCATGGAAGTTGGCAGCTCCTACGTCCCTGAAGTGACGCAGTTGTGGAATTTTTGAATTTGCCGTATTCCCATGAATAGCATTCCTAATTCACGTCATCGCAAAGTCAGTGAAATTGGTCCCAGTTAAGTGTTGGGAAAGTGTTGATGCGACGAACCACGCAATCGTCTTCTGGTTCAGCCTTTGGAACAGGCAAGCCTTCTTCCCAATCTTTGGCAAGAAGCTGGTCTATGACGACGCCGATTCTGTGCGTCCGGATGTCACTGCTCCAATTCAGTTTCGTCATTGTATCGTACACTGCGCTTCTCCCGAGATGGCAGCTACGCGCAGGAACGCGCTCATCAGTAATATGACAACGACGATTCGGGTTTGATGACCGACCGGCTTTCCATGGCATATCCAGCTATTGCGCACGACGACATAACCCCATTGCAAGCACCCATAGCGATAACGTCAGCAGTGTGGTAGACATGGGTGATGTGCATCGTCGAAGGCTTAGGTGGCAATCAGCTGTGGCATCCGGGAAATTCGGGCTCAAGATAAACATACAGGAGACGGGAGGTGCAGACGACGAGCCGCCATCTTTTCACCTGGCGCTTCGAACGCCACCACAGGGACGCCAAATGTAACCCCTAAAAGTCCGGCTAATGCGCCACCTAGACTGTGACCTATCATCGAACACGAGTGAGTTAGCCGGGTCAGTGCACAGGGCGGGGCGAGCGTGTCGGAACTCACCGACGACCCAGATGTTCGCGTTGGGATAGAGGTATGTGACGTTATTATACAGGTTCTGTCGAAACGAGTAGTAAGCATCTTCGAACACGAGGATAGAGAGCGTTTCTCATCACTTACCGTACCGATTGTGTAGAACAAAGACTCCTCTACAAGGGATTGTTCCAAGCAGTCCTGGTCGCATTTCCACCCTCCTCCATAGCAGTCGCACACGGTCGTCCATGACCAATCAACCCGCGCACAGCAGCAAGAAAAGAGCAAGTTATCGTTAAACTTGTCCTTCCTAACGGTTGGTCCCCCTCCTCCAAGAACCCCTGCGGACGTGCCTTTGATGGATAAGACTACGGTGCTTTCGTCGGCAGACACGAAAATGTGACCGCGGAACCCGTCGGCATCAGGCTCCCAGCCGAACGGAGAGCTCTAACAGTGGTGCGTCTATGATTAACTTTCAATACAACAGCGCTTTTAAACGATCCGTTACTTACCTTGTTCCAGTTGTCTGTTAGATTATACCAACCATCATCGCCCGGTTCAAGGTAAGCGTTGTTCGTCATCTTGGCCAGCTCCAGGAGAGCTTCCCTGCTCGTCGGATCAGGAGCGACGATTTCATCCTCCTCCCAATCCAGTGTCTCCACGATCCTCTCCGTCCTAGCCCGCCGACGTGCCCGGTGAAAGTCGGCCTGAAGTTTGGGTCGCGGGACCTTGGTCCTTCGCGTCGTCACCGAGTGCGTCGAAGCAGCTGAAAATGCTTCGGGAACGTCGTGAAAGATGATTTTGGAGTCGTCCATTACGGCGTGGAGATGCCGCAGCTGGAAAGTTAACGGCTGTGGTGTGTTTGCCACATGGGGTTGAAAGAGGTCTTGAGACGGAGGTGATGTTGTGAGCCCAAAGAGCGAAAGGGCCGAGCTCAGTACTGATAGCAGCATCGCTTGCTCGTTCGCTGAGGTCGGAGGTTAGGGGAACCAAGAGCGGAGTCGGTGGTCGTATGATGAATGACGAAAGGTTAGAATTGAAATTAGGGGCCAAAGCGTAGACAAAGCTTACATCCGCAGTTTGTTTGGTTTTCAACTTGGAGTTTGCCGGCGTCTCGGATTTTCACTTTCACCCACTTTTACAAATACCCTCTTCTGGCTCAATTACTGCGAGTATTAGCTCCTGCATCCATAATTCCTCGTATTACGTGTGGCCGCCTTGCCTTCATCGCGCCGAGCACACCAACGCTAACGTTAGCGACCTCAGCCAACGTGGGCCGGCAGGTGCGCGTTTTTCGCGGGGATCCAACACCGGCGCGTATAAACCACTCCCCAGAAACGCGCAGCACCTAGCAATCAGGAAGAGTCGACGCCACTAGACCTAGAAGATTCACATTCTCCGCCACCACCCGCGTGCAAGTGGCGATGGAAACGAGGGCTTGATCTAGCGCTGTCGTTCGAAAGGCAGCTGCAGACGCTGAGATACTCCCCCAGTGCATTCGAGCCACCTCAATCTATTCCCCAATCATCATAATCTGAATGTAGCCAAATCACTGACCCTGATCCAGACATGCGGATGGTCTTGAGACGGCAGGACAGCGCACATAATGCATTAAAGAGTTCGTGGCTGTGCGCAAAAGATCAAATCTCCGTAAGAGCTGGAGGAGCCTATCGACCTGCCGGGGGGTCGTCAACTGGGAGAGAAACCATTTCCCTGTCATACTCGAATCGTCGATGCTCGAAATAATGAACGATTCGGGGTATTTGATTACTAGCTATAGTAGAGCCAATTGACCGTGATCATGATGTTCACAGCGAGCTCGTTGGCCGTAATTTTGTCCCCAAAGGCCTGAAGAGCGAGATCAATGGTTTCGGAAAAGAAATCCCAATGAGCACTGCATGCGAATCGATATTGTTGCATTTGGTATCGTGTTGGGATTAGATTAGACAACGGCGGAGGAATCTTGACGCTTGGTCAGTCGAAACGGGGAGACACTTTGTCTCCGTTGGTGCTATATATATCCCTCTCTTGGCACAATCCCCCTAGCCCGAAACCCCCCGCTAGCGTCACGCATCCTCCCAGTAAGCCCAAGACTTTGCTCGCACACTTTATATTACGGTCCTGTTGAGGAAATCGTGGCTGGGTGGACGACCGGCGCTCGAGGCAGGCTTCGGCGAAGGAACAAGATGATACTGCTGTTGGGGGAACTGATCTCCTAACTATGAAACGTGCTCAGCAACGCTTGATCGTTCTTCGAACTCGTAGACGCTCGAGCTACCAGCTTGTGATTTTGCTGTACGTCGAGACGGATGCAGGATACTGAGTTATCTAGTAATTGAGAAATCGGTGGACAAGGGCTGCTGTAAATATTCTCGCTCGCTTTGTCGAGCCTAACCTTTCGAATTCTGGGAGGAATGTTTGATGGCAAGGTCTAGGCTGAAGTTTGCTATGATTGTTCGTTGCGGTGTCGTTGGAGGGCGACATGCCCCGGCGCGTCCCGAGTTATTCAATTAGCCCATAGGAAAGGAGGTTGGCAACGTCTGCCCAGACCCAAGGACTCTGCCGATCGTCCGCCTGACTGGGGTGGGAAAGGACAGGTCGACTGGTATAAATAAAGCACCTCTAAACATCCTCTTCCCGCAACTTTCAACGTTCCTGCACCGCTCCTTCGCACCGACCTTCTCGCCTTCACTCATCAACCTCTTGCTCACACTCTTAGCCCTCTTCCCTCTCCACCCACCAACTCTTAGCTTTCAAAATGCTCTTTAAGTTTTTCACCACCTCCTCCCCCGCAAAGTTTGCCACGACTACCCAGGCGGGATCCAAACCCCAACAGGCCAGTCCCCCTCGGGCTCCGATCAGCAAGCCCTCGATACTTCGAGTTATTTTACAGAAGCTCCGTCGTTCGGCTGTTCAACCAAAGGTGAATCCGGCACTGAGCGTGTTAGCTCGAACCGTTTTCGATGATGCTGATACTCTCGAGCCAGAGCGCGCACTATCACCATCCCCAGGTGAGTTATATATCTCTTCTAAACGTCTTGGATTGGTGTTTTGGATTGTCTTCGACTGACCAACTCTTTCCCCTCTGTCGTTTAGGCCGCCTCCACCCACCCTCAAGAAGGAAACAACAGTTCCGGTTTTGCAACGTCTTCGACAACTCCTTACCCGATAGCTCCGACCATCGAACCCGCTCAGCTCACAACACCACTCTCATTCGCCGTTACCAGAGTCCCCTACAACTCTCCACTCCCAGCGGCCACTTCCCCATCACCCCCGCTCGCTTCCGACCTCACTGCAGGCAGCAGCGAAATTGCTGAGCTCAAATCTACTCTGTTCCGGCTCAAACGCCAGAAAAACGATCAAATTCAACGAGTTCATAACATGTTCCACCACGTACTCGTCCCGACCGCTACTGCATATGCCACCGAACTCGATGCAGAAGCCAGAGCTCGAAAACTCGCCGAGGAACAGCTTGAAAAGGAGATTTCCGGTTATACGAAGGCGGGCGGATTGCGGGTGAAGGAGCGCGAGCGGAGATGGGACGCGGAGGAAGCGAAAGCAAAGCAAGGAACTCGAAGGCCAACTACTCGAGTTGCAAGCCCGGACCGACTATCGCCACGTCGAGGCGCTCCAGGATGCACTGCAAGGACTCGAGCTTGTCGACACAAGCGATAGGCTGCGGGTGAGCTTGCCGGTTGAGAAGTGCGTCGTCGCCTTCATAGAGCAATTGCACGCCGATACCCGAAGTGATTCGGGGCGTTCGTGGTCCTCAAGCTGGCGTGAAGAAAGGACAACAGCAGGATCGGAACCTCGGCGAGCAGGTTCGACGCAGGAACCTTCCGACGTGTCGGAGGGTGAAGAACCTTGTTCGGAGGAGTCTGGGGAGCGCAGCCGGGCGTTCCTAGGTGCACCAGTGTCGCCCCAATGGTCTAACGAGGGGTTGACCTGGGTGAATAGCGGGAGTGGCAACCCAATCCCCAGACCATCGGCGAGCTCACTGCGCCGGATGCTGCGTGGCCGGCAAGGGAGGCGACTGAACGCTATGCGCGTCGCCTCTGCTTTCGGAGACAGTAGCGATGAGGAAGACTTCGGGAAGGTCCTGGACCACCGAACCTACCGGGTTTCCTACCCTGGTAGCGGTGATGGATCTGACTAGTCGTCTCTTGAGGGTCCCGCCGACCCCACCTAGGTTCGTGTTCCTTCGGTTGAGTAAATGCCCGACGCTTAACTTGAAACTCTTCTTCAGCCTTATCCATAGACTTGGTCAAGTTCCACCCTTGACCTCCTGAAACACACAACCGACTTGATTCTTTACTTTGTGTTCCTTCTCTCTCTTACTTGTGACTTTCTTGGACTTTTCTTATTTTCGGTTTTGGTTTCTTCCTAATATCCCTTTCATGGACTTGGCCTTTGTCCCGTGTTTCTCCCTTGCCTCTCGCGAACTGTTTCCTTTCCTTTTCTGTCTTTTTTTGTATCCCCTCGAGTCTCACTTTCCCATTGACCCATTTTATTTATTTACAAATGATCGGGCACCTTTTTCAGCTCAATTATTTATTTGGTTTCCTGGCTTACTACCTCCGATCATGAAAGTGATCCGCTTGATCAGCGTGAAGTCTCCCAGCTATAGTTGAAGTACCTGGGGAAAGCGAGGGTCCGGAAGTCAGTCTGGTTATACGCTTCATTGGGCTCTGAGGTCTGAAGAATTGTTTCGTCGCGCCTCGAGCGGGCCAACGAATCTTCAGTGCGCGCGTGAATAAATGAATCCGGGTAGCAGTACGCATATGCTTAACTCGGCTCCGGGACGATGGAATTCTCTCTTGCGCGAAAAAGACGAGGGCCGTATACAGGAGACAGCCTCAGACGCGCTTTCGGCAGCTAGACGGATGGTCACAAAACGACTCTACGGACAAGAGGTATTGGATCCCATTCCAAGGAAAGTACTTCAGCGAATTGCGTCGCACTAGGAGCAACAAAGACGAAAGAAAAAGAAACGGAAGTCTTCTAGATACCTGCAATACGGCATCACGAAGGAAGCCAAAACTGCGATCGCACCGACCAAAACAGTTGACGGGGCTAAGCGTCCAGAACCGGTGGTGTAAGGGGATCCAGAAGCAGAGAAGCATCCGCAACGTTGGCGTTGGCAGAAGTCGCAGTGGCAGCCGAGGGAAACGGTCTCGCAAGCGCTGCTGGTGGCAGGTCCAGAAGCCGCCAAGTTCTGCAAGGCCGAGGTGATATCGGCGGGGATGACGGTTCCAGAGCCGTTGATGTCGGGCGGCACCTTCACCGGATTCGAAAGACTAGGGTTGGCAGCGTAAAGTGCTGGGTGTACATGGTGTTCTGAGCGAGCGCACCGTATTGGAACTCGGTCATCGAGCTGCATGCCCCAGTTCTCAGCTGTGGTTCCGGCGGTTTGATTGGAGATGTAGGACCAGAGAGCGGCCGCCGTGGAGGAGTCCTAATGAAGCGAGAAGTAGGGTCAACTATAAGCTCTAAGAAATGAAACGACGGTGAGACACGTACGGTTTGGGTTAACGACTGCATGTGGGATCCAACTTTCGTCGTCGAGTCGACAGCAGCCGGCTCAGCGTTGGGCGGGTTGATGGCAACGAACATTCCCTTCTGGCAATGGTTGGGACGGTGCAGTAGAAGAAGCTGGAGTGGATATCGTTGATGACCTGGTCCAAGACGAAGTTCTTGTTCTGTGGATCGGAAGAAGGATGCGCCGAGGGACTTGCATGATTCAAAGCAGAGGACTTGGTGACGGTGTGAGAACCTCCACCCGAGACGAAACGGACGGTGCCGCCGACGGAGGCGTCAAGGTCGAAGGGGAAGTAGCGGAGAACGGCTTGTGAGGCGAAAATGACGGTGCCGTTGTATAATTAGCGTTACTGGGGATTGGGAAGTCCAACCAGGCTTGGGTGCAGTAGTTGTAGCCCTTGCTTCCTCGGGAGGCAGGCGTGGCGTAATCCACAGCGGCGGTCGCGATGGTAATAGCAATCTCCTTGGCAAGCTCGGTGGTCGAGTGGTGGTGGCGGCGTAGTTGTATCGGTAGTTGGCGCCGTTGTATGCGGTCGGAGAAGCGAGCTCCTTGAGGTCAGACTTGACAATACTTTCGTAAGCCGAGACAGTGACTTCATTTCTGATGGCGGACCTTTGCGAAGTTACATCATGGGAGCTAGGAATAGCGGGTCAGGCGAGATTCGTACTGGCGCGAGTCTCGGTCATATGGTACACATCAGCAGTCACCCGAGAGAGGAGAGCAGCGAAAGCGACGAAAGCGGTTCTAAAGATTACAAAGAATACCTGTAGACGTGCAATTGATGGACAAGACCTCGGAGCTTTCGTCGGCGGACACAAAGATGTGACCCGGGAACCACGTTCCCAGCCCAACGGAACGCTGTTACAGTAGTGCATCCATGATTAGTTTCTATTACAGCAGTGCCTTTGAGCGATCTATTACTCACTTTGTTCCAGTTGTCTGTCAGGTTATATCAACCCGTATATCACCCGTAAGCGTTGTTCGTCGTCTTGGCCAGCTTCAGGAGAGTTTTCCAGCTCGTCGCATCAGGAGTAACAGTCTCATGCTTCCATCAGTCCAGTGTCTCCACCATCTCTTCCATCCAAGCCCGTCGACGTGCCCGGTAAAAGTCGGTCTGAAGTTTTGCTCAAGGAACCTTGGTCTTTCGCGTCGAGACCGCCGGCCTGAAAGTTTCGGGACATCGTGTGCTGGGGGAAGCCTTGCTTGCTTGTTGGCTGAGGTCGGAAGTTATGGGATCCAAGGGCGAGGTGTATGATGAATGACGAAAGGTTGAAATTAAGGGGCCAAAGCGTAGACAAAGCTTACATTCGCAGTTTGTTCGGGTTTCAAGTTAGATCCGGCGGCTTGCCATCGTCTCGCCTTTTCACCTTCACCACTTCATTCAAATACCTTCATCTGGCCCAATTATTACGAATATCAGCTTTTGCGTCGATAATAGGCCGTGTTAAGTGTTGGCGACTTGCTTCCATCGCGTCGAGCATAACAACGTTAGCGACGTCATCCAACATGGGGAGGTCCGTATTTTTTTTGCGGAAAATTCTTCGATCTCATTGCTGACGCGTTCAACACAACTTCTAGAAAACGCCCAGCATTAAGTGACTCGGAAGAGTCAACGCCGCTAGACCTAGAAGATTCACTTTCTCCACCACCACCCGCGTCGAGCAAGCTCCGCCAAGCCCTTTCTGGATTCGCCTACAACGCACCGGGCCCAAGCACACGTTCCACTGCCAAGCGAGTGAAACTAGAAGAACCCGATGAAGAGCTTACATCGCCTCCGCCTGCTGGTAAACTGAGAACTGAACCAGCAGAAGCCACTCCTCCAAAACGCAAGGGCGTCAAGAAAGGTAGTACGCCCACCGCACGAAAACCAAAACCGATCCAGAAAGAGCTGGATGTACCCCATGCCGCGCCACCCCATTGGAGAGAGACCTACGATTTGATTGTAGACATGAGGAAGAATATTTCTGCCCCGGTTGATACCATGGGTTGTGCAAGTGCAATGAAGAACGAAGAAAACGAACGAGTGAGCTTGTTAACCCTGCTGTTTGGGTTTCACGTATATTAATTCACGATACTCATTGATAGAGCCGACGTTTTGGAACTCTCATAGCCCTCATGTTATCATCTCAGACCAAGGACGAAGTCACGACCGACGCCATGAATAAACTGCGCTCCAAAATCGGTGAATTAACCGTCGAAAACGTCCTCGCCACCGACGATGAGGTAATCCAAGAGTGCATTTGCAAGGTCGGGTTTTGGCGACGGAAGACTGGGTGCGTGCCGGATTTTAGTTCAAGGACGTGGTGCTGAAACCTTGGATAGTTATATTCGACAAACGGCCCAGAAGCTAAAAGACGAATTCGAATCCGACGTCCCACAAACGGTCGACGAGCTCTGCTCGCTACCTGGGGTCGGGCCTAAGATGGCGTACCTAACCCTCCAGGTTTGTCGGACGGTTCGCCTTTAACAAACAGTTGCAATAACTCGAGTCACCCCCGCTGCAGGTCGCTTGGAACCTAAACCTCGGTATTGGAGTCGACGTCCACGTGCACAGGATTACCAACCGTCTAGGATGGCATAAACCACCGACCACCACACCCGAACAGACTCGATTGAATCTTCAATCTTGGTTGCCTAAAGAGTTGCACGGAGCGATAAACCCTTTACTGGTCGGGTTTGGCCAGGTATGTTTCACATTCACATTCCCTATGTATCGTTCCGTTTTGTTCAATCAACCAACCTTCCTAGGTTATTTGCCAACCAGTCGGGCCAAAGTGCGATTCGTGTGTTCTGTCATCGCGCGGTCTCTGTCCTAGCGCTGTAAAGGTTAAAGCAAAGGCTAAGGCGAAAGGCACACCTACCAAGGCCAAGACTCTGAAAAGGTCGCTGACGGAGGTCATGAAGGAGGAAGGCGACGTATTGGAGCGGATCGACCCAGAGGACGAGGTTGGCACCCTTGCATTTGTCGAAGACCCACCAGATCTGGTGGGCCCTGCGATAAAACTCGAGCCCCCTACGTGATAGGTGATTATAAGGAGATGCTCGGTATTGTATATACGTTCTATTTGTAATAGCTATTTAAAGTGTCTAGACATACTCATCGCGAAGCCAAGTTGCACGACGGCTGACCCAGAGATTCAATTACATATGCAGAAGCCCAAGCAGAAAAATAACATGAAACCAAGAAATACCCCAAGGAAACTCTAATCTTATAAAAGTTCGTGTGAGAGAAATAGCGAGCGTTATGTCGCCGTTGAGAGTCCCAAAAGCAGGAGGGCAGTCGCAAGTGAGGGGCGTTCCATTTAGATGCGTCGGACGTCCAGAGCCATCGATACGGCATCTTTTCCCCTCATGATGCCGGTGTGAAAGGATAGAGAACATGCTCTAAATGTAGCTCGTGCAAGCTAGTCGGTTGAGCTCGTCATCCAGCTTCGGCCTTCCGGGTTCATCAGTCGCCATCATGTTCCTATACAAAATAAGCAATCAGGTCAAACTTCAATCGTAACCAGTACAACGTCCAATCACGTACCTGGCGATAAGCGTCCCATGCCTCCACGTTCTTTCGCGCGGTGGACTCGACGTAGTGGCCGGGCGCTTAGGCAATTCACCAGCTTGCTTTGTCTTCGTTGAAAGAACGAGTAACGTTGTGTGATCCGCTGTTCTGGGGCGGCGAGTAGGAGTTGATGGCTGAGGGGGGAGATTCCTGGACTCAACCGAGCCAGTTGACTGTGGTACTGGGGGAAGACGGAAGCTGCGTGCAAGAGATGAGCTTCCCATTCAGGGCTGGACGTGATTCACTCACGCAGTGGCGACCTCGTTTTCAAAGTTCTCCACGTTAATTTCGAGGCTCAAATCACGTTGACCGGGCTTCGCAGATGCATGAGGCGTTGGCCAACTTCCCCAAACCGTGGCCTCGCTCGATCCGCTACTGACGATAGTCCCTCCAGATGATCCTGAGTTGCTCCTCTTGGAGCGAATAAAGAGGTCCTCCCCAGAGATGGCTGGAGGAGAGGAAAGGTAGGCCCAATTAACGTTGTCAAGGAAGCTATCCACACGACTGATAGTACAAGCCAATGCCGGCTATGTCAGATTCCACGGCTTGAATTAATTAGGCCTGGTTGCTTACACTTCCGGAGACAACGTTGAAGTCGTTGACGGTGAGGAGAATTGTGAGAGAATGTCTAGGCTATCATCGCTGTCGGAGCGCATGAGCATAGCGCTAACGATACCCTGTAGGGCTGCGTTGGCATCACGGACAGCCTCGAGAGGCGAGGCAGAGGGGGGTTGGAGTGGCTTTGGGGGAGATGGATTTACTGGTGGTCGTAAGGCGGGTGTTCTTGATTGGCGATCGATATCTTCTGGGCCAGTGGTTCTGAGGAACTCGCTGGGGAAGTCGGATCGAATCCATCGAGCACGAAGGTGTTTCGTTAGCCAACAGCTCGAGGAAGAAACCAAGCCAAAGAAACTTACGCCAGGGTTAGCTTGCTCGATGAGCTTGACCGAGGTCTTCGCCTAGATAGGCTAGCTTCCCTCGGTTCAAGCGAAAGCGCAGGGATTGGAGAAGGACTATTACAGCCCTGGGGTCAGAATCCCGCCCTCCGTTTTGGTTATGCCAGAAAAGTCCTCACGTTTCGAGTGTCGAGCCTTTGTAAAATCTCCGTAGGGTCTTGGAGCTCCTCGATCGTGAAATCGACGGGCCAGCGCGTAGAACCGCTGATGGGGTTTCTGGTCTTGAATCTTCATCGAGTGGGAATAGAGTTGACGTAGGAGACGAGAGAGGAGAGCTGAATAGCTGCCCTGTGACTTTGAATATCATGTTCTGTTTGGAAAGGACGAGAGTGCAAACGTAGGAGTGGTCGTAGAAGGGGAGGTGCAGGAAGGAACGAAGCGTTAAGGGCAGGGGGTGATCATGGTAATAAAGCAGTGAAGTCGACATGGTTTGTTTCTCGTTGTAATGTCCAAAGAGGGAGACACATGGAAGAAAGATTGAAATGTATTGTTCCTGCCCGAGGCCGCGGGGACGTACGGTAGGAGCATCGTGCCGGACCAATAGCTAAGAAACCACAACAACAACACATCTGAATGTTTATTGAGAGGGATGATGGAGGTAAATACTAAATGGCTCGTCTGGCGGGACGAGGTACGCACTTTGGTATGTTTTCGTCCAGGTCCCCTTGACATTGAAGCACATGTTTCCCATCTAAACCAGTCGACTCCGTGACAGCACCAGCACTAGGAACAAATTCTTCAAGACTACGCCGTCGGATAAATCGGGGAATGTAGTACCCTTCGATCGGGAGTGAACTGAGCACCGTCAGTTGCATCCCCCAAAGCCACTGACATTCTAGATTACGTCGAGGGCGCACTTCACGAGATAAGAGCCCTAGATCGACGCATGTCACTAAGAGTTTTGGAGAATGAGGTGGCCGGCGGCGCCAACGTTTTCATCCGTGCCGACCAGTCGGGATCAAAGACTCTCGGTCTTGGCTCGAAAAGGAAAGCGAAGGATAATGTTTGTCATATAAATCAAATCCCTATCTGTCCTGCACACACAGAGTAGTGTCGTTTCTCCAGATTGCTGTTCAAGCCCCTTTGGGGGAGGCTGAAGTGATTATAAGACAGCAATGGGGCATGGATTCGACAGCCAACGTTCATAGACCCGGCCGAATAATATTCCTAATCGGGAAGGTTCGTACCTCAAACTGAAGTAACGCAGAATAAATTTAGAAAAGCTCTCTTCGAGCAAAAAAGTAGGGGATTGATACAAGAACGTAAGGTAAGCCGAGGGGGTTTGTCTACTTATATATACAGGTGTAGGAGAGTTCCACTTTAAGTGGTCCAGTTTTGAAACGACAACTCGAAAAGCCCAGTCCAGCGTCTTCCGCAGGTCCGAGAACAACAACAGGATAAGAAGGGAAGGAATTAGTACGCAGCAGGTATTATTGGAACCAAGCTCGAATAGAAGTCTTTATGATCCCGGCTGATCTCCCGTTCCGCGCGCCTGATTACCGCTTCCGGAACGATCCTCTTCGTCTCGCTTTTGGATTTGAGGCTGCTAAACCGACTCCGGACGAGGCTCTCGAGTTGCGGCCAGATTTCATCTGAAGTCTTGCCCGAGAGTGAGACGAGGTTTGATGGTGCGGTGGATTGGTAGTATTCAAGGAGAGGGGCGGTTTGGGCGTAGAAGGACTTGAGACGACGAGCGAAGATTTCCTGCATTGAACCAAGCACGTCATCCGGTCAGTACGCTGCGCAGCGGGCGAACAGGCCGAGATCCGCTCACGGGATTGTCGTCAGCCCTCCGTACTAGGGGCTCTCCGGTGACGTCGTCCAAACCATCCACCTTCGGGCGGTTATAAGAATAGTTGTATATCCGACCGGAGCCAGGATGAATCCAGCGGTCTTAAGGAATGACGACAATCGGTTGTCAGCAGGCAGGCCGGGAATGGGAACCCAAAGAAACAAAGAGGTCCCTCACCTGAGATTCTTCCCATAATAATTTCATCAGGGACGTCGAGATGCACGATCAAGCTGAGAGGTTGGCCCGTTGAACCCAAGTATCTGTCCAGTCGTTCTCCTTGCACAAGAGTTCGAGGGAAGCCGTCGAGTATCCAGGACTAAGCCACAAAAATTTGGGAAGGAGCGGTTAAGCGGCGCCCGCAGGCGTGGAGCACTTGCGTATCGGCCATACCTTGCCCTTCATGCTAGAGCTCTCTAGACTCGTGCCGAGGAGCTTGATCATAAGCTCGTCTGGAACTAGACCTAAGCAGTAGATGGGATAGCCCATGAGCATGAGGCCGGGGGCTTGAGATTGGCAGACGAGGGCTCACCTCCACTGGCAACGATGCCCTCCGCCTGCTGACCGACCTCCGTCTTTGCCTTGATCTGTTCCCTCAACATGTCACCAGTCGAGACGAATTGGATGTCGTATTTGCTCGTAAGACGGCCGCTGAGCGTTCCTTTACCGCTCCCCTAACATCACGGTCGAATTCGGTAAACATTGGATTCATGACTGTGGAGCGCTGAAGGAGCCACTTACAGGTTTGGCAAGCATAAGCAATCTCATTGGTTCGTTCTGAACGCCAAATGAACTTGATGATGCTGGTGTGGTGTCTGGGATAACGGGCATAGCTCTGCTTGAGCGACTTGTCGAGGCAATGCAGCGCCTTTGCGTCGCTCCGAAAGCGGCCGAAGCAATCTGTCGTGTGCTCGAGATCATGATGATAGTCGTCTAGGAACGTCTAAGAGGGGGGGAGAGGGGCAGGAGGGGGGTACGAGGAGTGATGACTGCAGGAATGGACTCTAGAGCAGTTGAAATTTAAACGTCCTGGATTTTTGCGTTGGGGCAGATGGGGGTTGAAAAGTCGTTCGAGGCACACAGAGAAGGTCAGGGTGTGGGAATCGATTTGTGGCGTAATTACCTGAGTTTCTGTCTCAGCCCAGTCACGTGTGCCCCAAAAGGTCTCGGCCGACGTAAACAGCCTCTTCTCAATCGAGCACGAATACGTCAATCGACGCTCGCCTTGGGGTGAGCGGCGACCGCCTGGAAAAGCCAGAGAAAGTGGTCTGACATCGAAGTGCTATAGAGCATAAACACGGAAGCCCGTCTTTGCACTCGTGCTGATAGCTTCTTTCACGTGGTGTCTGTTGCACGATCGATTTTGCTTGGAGGATAGGGGAATAACGAATACCAGGACCGCTTGGAACGGGGAATAATTCGCGTCTAAAGTCGCTTGCGTAGCTGAAACGATTGCCCGAGGAGCGAAGTACTATGCGAGATCGTTGGTCTCACGTTGGCCCTGGTTTGCCGAGTCACGGGGAGCGAAAGCCGTCGGCCTCGTCTGCTGACTTGGGGAGAAAAAAAAGACATTATGTAAACGGATACAGGTATAGTATACATTTAGAAAGTGGACGAGAGGTGCTGGGTCAGAGTTTGGGTCAGCTAATCCTGGACGAACGGCGACCTATGAATCGTCCTCAGGTGCCCAAAGGACACACCGTCCACTAGCGTTCCCGCTTGCATAACGGCCAACTCTCGAAGGATGAGATCCTGCTACAGCTTGGACAGCGGTGACTCTGTAATATGAGCCAAACAGCATTAGTTCCCTCTCCAAACCACGGGAAACGGACACGCTGCAACTCACAAGTTCCTGTCGACCAAGTTTGCAATCTTTTCGCCATTGAAGCCGATGATGTCAAGACTTTGGTTCATATTTCCCACCTGAAAATCACGCGATAATGTATGTCTGCCATTTTGCCAAGCAGGTAATTGGGTCGAGACTTACGACAAAGTGAGGATACACGTCCGGCGAAGGCATCCACTGGGCCTTGAGAACTGTCAGCCACCTCCCAGTTTGACAGTTGTGTCGAACCGATGCTGTGGGGGCGAATTTCGGGAGCTGTGTATCTAGGACCAAGGAGGACGGAGCGACGTCCCATACTGCATCGTGCAAAGGATCTTCTGTCAGTATTTTGTGCAAAGTATCTCAACAAGCAAACACACCTCGCAAATGATCATCATAACACGTCGACACGATTCGCCGTCCTGAAGGATCCCAATACGCCGAGCTCACAGCAGCTCCGGAAGGATGTTCGCCTCGAAGCAAACCGCGGCCTTTCTTGCCTTCGAGATACTTGTTGACCTCTTCGAACGAGGTTTCGTTGATCCACACATCATCTTCAGCATCCTCCTCTTCGTTTTTCACCTTCGAACGACGGGTACTGGACTTTGCCGGAGCTGGTGGACGGGGGGAAGTAGTAACGGGCAGCGAAAACAACTTCCGCGAGTCCCATAGCCTGAAATTAGCTCGTATCAGCCACGTTACCGACCGACTGTAGAGAGCGAGAGACGCACTTTACTGTCCGATCGTTGGACGAAGTGACTAAGAACTGCGGCGAGACAGGGTTGACGCTGACACACCCAATCTTGTGCCCTGTCCCATTCATCTCAAAACGTCTTCTGGCCGTTTTAGAGTCCTCCCGCAGGTCGATATGGGATAAATGACCTTGAACATCGGATATCCAGATTTCGTTCCCGCTCTCTGTTGGCATGTCGAAGCTTGAAATCAACGTATCAGGGGCGTGAAAGATTTCCCGAGAGATGCCGGTTTCGAAGGACGTTATTCGGATGGTGCAGTCGTAGGAGGAAGTAATGACCTGATTCGCGATAGATGGCGACGGTCAGTACGACTGGTTGCGGGAAATAACAGATGGTTCCGTACATTATGTGCGTCTGTTGGGTCAAATTTCATGGCTGATATCGACGTCTTGGATGTTTGGGGCCAATGGACCTGGAGTCTCCAGTTTTGACCACCTTCAGAGACCTCGACCTCGCCATCTTCGTCCACAATCTCATCTCCAGGAGCCAAGGGATCCCAAATGCCCATCGTACCATACTTGTCGCCAAAGAAAACAAGGTCCTTGGACTGGTTCAAAGAAGGTGTTGCATCAGTGTGCTTGCTGCAAAACCTCTTTGCGGTATGGTGCCTCTCACCGTGCTCGGATGATACGCCATACAATAGATACGTTCCTGTGTGACCTTGGCTCGCGAACGTATCTTTGCTTTTTTCGCCTCATCGCGCACTTCTTCGAGCTTCTGGTCTGTTTTGATTTCGCCATCCCTCGAGGTCGTTCCACTCCCCACTGCTCGAGGATATTTCTTCGAAAGGATAGAAGTAAACGTCGATTGCAAAGAGTCCGTTTCTTCCTTTGGTGCGTCAGCGATCAGTTTTTGAAGATCCAAGTCGTGATGGCGAGGAAGCTTGGCCAAGCGTGCTCGTTCACGTTCTTCCTCTCGTTCGCGTTCGAATGCCTCACGCCTCTTATAACGACGAGAAACGCGGTGATTAGAATGGGTAGCAACAGAAACAATGGATCTAATGCTTACCTCTTCCTCCTCCTCCTGCAAGTTCCGGGCGTGACAAGACGGAGCAGAATGAGCTATCGCGCCACACCCAAAGGCTTGAGGCCCGCCACCGCACTACTCACCTCTCGCTTCCGTTTACTCTCCGGCGACTCGTTAGGATCGGCTGGTCCTGTCTTCCTTCTCGTGCTGCGTCTCAGCGGCCCGGAGTCTTCCTCCCTTTCCCTCTTCACCTTTGGATTTCGAGCTGGAACCGGCTTCGGTTTCGACGCGGTGGAGGACGATGCACCGCCGGCCTTCGCTTTCCCTTTACCTGTTGCTACTGGGGCTGGAATTCCCATTTCGTCGTGTATAGCTTCCACGTCAAGTAAAGCGAGCAACTCGGCATTCTTGCGAATGTTGTCTGCTCGCTCTTGCTCGCTGAAAATCCAAGCGTGGTGGTTAGGGAGATATTTGGCGAGTGCGCGTGGACAGTGGGATTGGAACCACAGGGTTAGAACTTACTACTCGGTTAGCCCGTTATCCATGTTGTCGAATCTCCTGAAAGGCGTCGCGAGGTCTTTACTGGGTTCTTTTCGTCGGCTTAAGGACGGGCAGTCAAAAGTGAAAGTACAAAAACGCGTCTTAGGTAAGCCGAGGATTTGTTTGTCCATCCATAACACCAACCTCACTGCATACTTCGAGGATCGCTCGTTGCATATATACATGGCCTCCAGCAAGAACTAGCTCATGATCGTAGAAGATGAAGCCAAATACTCCAAGCTCGACGACCCGGGACGAAGGACAGTAATGAGATATTGATATTCGAATACACCATGCGTGCACCTGATATTCGCTTTCTGAATTCAACTTTGTTGTATGGCGGAAGGATAACGACGATTCGAACGGGCCTTCCGTTATGGATCTCTTTTGACGATCCTTCCTCTTGAGGGAGTTGCGGACAATCCCTTCCCAAGACACTGACGTCGATGGTTGCCTTGATTCCAGTCCCTACGACAAAGGCCGAAAGGTTATTACGCCCGAGATGATGTGTTTTAAGCAATCCCCTTACTCCTTTTGACATTCTATGCTGCAATAGAAAGCCTTTAAAACAACCCCGCGTTTTAACCAAACCCAGTAGAAAGAACCCCTAGCTCGAAATTGACCCACCGCTCTGCATTTGCTACAAACCAGAGGGGTTGGGCCCGCTGTCACCAGGTCCATGTAATCTATTCCAAAGTATGGACATCTCATCCAGCTACAGCCCATCTTCCGAACTTCCAGCGGTAACTTGCCCCATACAAATTCGTCCCACCAGATGTTTTCCCGGACCCCGATCGACATCCCCAATCTGTGCCACATATACGTAACAGCTCGATACCCATAGATTGTCTGTCTTCTCAAGACGGGAGGGTCACCATGGACACGGCAGTAAGCACGGGCACAATTAAGGACGTGCGAGAAGCTGTGCCACATTTCTCGATCTCCACACTTTACGCCATAGACTTGCTTGAAAACTCCGTCAAAAAGATCCGCCAAATCACGCAAACCTGAGGGGGTGTTTTTTAAATGTTGTAGGGGAAGGGAAATGTGGTTTAGTTCGTGGCTAAACGCAGTCTTGGGTGGCAATTGAAAGAAACCCTACACTCTCGACTCACCATCATCTATAAAGTCCTTCTCATATTGATCCACTACGAGATTTCTCCCCATAATCAACATCAAGTCGTTATCCACAAGATCTTGGACATTTCTCTTTAACAAGGATTCTTCTTCCGCGGTTTTTGTCGAGAAGTTTCCCGCCAGCAAGCTATGACCACGGAGCGAGTCCTCGAGTTATCAAATGAGTAGCACATGCGATTTGGACCATGAAACAGAGCTCACGCATGAATGGTTTGGAATACCAGCTTTGTCACTCGAGCTACTGCACCCTCGTCATCTCCATCGTCTTTGAGTCTGCGGAGCCACGTCCAATACGCGCCAACGAACAGTTTTGGCAAGCCAGCCTTAAGAACTTGCACTGCAACGGACCGGTTGCGCGCAATTAGACCAAATAATATTCCAACTGTCTTGATGTTGCCGTCCGTAGTGGAAGTCTCGGGATCTTCACAAACTTCCTTCATCCGGAGCGTGATTCTTTCGGGGCCATACCGTGCAACTGCACGGTTCATCGAGGCTGGGTTGTAAGTGGTGTACCATGAAGGCATGGAAACATCTAGAGCCATGATAATCCATGGAGTACCGTTGAGTAAGATCGTGTTGCGAGTAGAGGCGCCCAAGGATCGACTCGGAGCGAAGCAAGACCCCCAAAGAGTGTCGAGAATTTTGGAGATTTCCATCCTCTTGATGCTTGAGGTAATTGTACAAAGTCAGCACTGGAGTATTGCGGAAGATGATTAAACGTACATTTGTGCGGTTTTGTCAAACAACATGAAAAACTGGATCATCGTGCCCAAAGTGCTAAGCAGTCCGATCTGTAGCTGAAGTATGTAATCTTCGTGACTTCTCTCCTCAATCAGCTCAAATAAGTTGGCAAAGGCCCCGGGCAAATACGCCTCAACATGGCTGAAATGCATGGGCCAAGTGTTTGGGGTATCCTTCGCGCAGCAGCGGAACAAGAACCCCAACTCAGCTAGCATTAGAGTTTGGAGTTCGACCGTTTCCGGCTGCGAGCTGGATTAGATCCGATGCTAATGGGACCGAAGCTTGCGTGCCTCTCACCGTGATACGCTCGCGAGACATCAGCGACTCCATAATGAGCGGCACGAGTCCGACGTGCCGCATGCCCTGGAGCATCCTCGAGGGGTAATCAGATCCCGAATCTCCGGACTCCCATAGATCATTAAAGGCCTGGATCCTCTTGATTTTTTCTCGAGTGGAAGATGTATTTCTGTATTCAGAGATTAAGCACTCCGCCTGGCTTAGAGTTTCATCATAAGTTTTGGACGGCATATTTCTGTCGGGTTATGGTTTCCTGGATGATATAACCTATTCGATCGGCTATGTATGAGCTGAATTGTTGAAACTCGACGGTTCAAATTAAGGAACGAACGTTGGCGAGGTGAGCGATTATTTGCCGTGGAATAGCTGGATTTCGACCACAAGGAGGCGAATTTCGGGACAGTGAGGATCCGGTCTCTCCGCTACCGCGCTTTGACCGGACAGTTCAAGGTCAAGTGACGTAACGAGTTGAAGGCTGCTTTGCTAATCAGTGACTCTCACGCCGCAGCCAGATCCTGGTCGCCAGACGTCGTAGGCTATATGGACGAAAAATCTCCACGTCAGCGACGGGTGTTACTGATGAAATATACTCAATGCAGTATAATCGAAAGTACTTTTATCTCGCGGACATCATATATATAAAAGGAGTCGAATATCCAGGCTGGGTCTGGCCTTCACCCGTCACAGTGAGGTGTGCTCGATCAGGAATGGTACCCGGGAGATAAAATGTACCATTTAATGATCTTATACATTGCAGATGGAGAAAGCTTGAACTTCGGGTGATCAGATTCGTTTCCACACAACGCTTCCGCATGCGGCCAGACAACACTAGAACGTGATATCAATGTTCTAAATTCAACCTTGGTTCATGACGGAAGACTAGCGACAATGTAAGTTGGCCCTCCATTATGGACCTCCCTCCATGGTACCTTCCCTTGAAGGAGGCACAGACAATTCTTTGCCGGAACACTGACGTCGATGGGTCCCTTGATTCCAGTCCCTGCAACAGAGGTCAAACCATTATTACGCCCGAGGGAATCTGTTTGAAGCAAGCACTTACTGCTTTTGACATTCCATGCTGCAGTAGAATACCTTCAAGTATCCTCATGTTTTAGCCAAACGTCGTGGAAAAAGGGTCAGATGGACGGCGGCTCACCTCTCTGCACTTGCTACAAACCAGAGGGGTTGGACCCGCTGTCAACGTGTCCAAGTAGTCCATACCAAATACTGGGCATTTTATCCAGTTACACCCCATTTTCCGTACTTCCCGAGGCAACTTGCACCATACAAACTCGTTCCACCAGATGTCCTCCCCAACCCCGATCGACATCCCCAAGATGTGCCACAGACGAGTAACTGCTCGATATTCATAGATCGGTCTTCTTCTCCAAGCGGGAGGGTCTCCATGGACACGGCAGTAGGCACGGGCACAATTGAGTACGTGCGAATAGCTGTGCCAGAGTTCCCGATCTTCACATTTTGCGCCATAACCTTGTTTGAAAACTCTTTCAAAAAGCTCCTTCAGAATACTCGATTCTAGTTTATTTATTTATATTATTGTATGACGGGGAAGGGAGGGGCATGGTTCAGTTGATGACTGACGGCGGGCATGGGGGCACTCAACTCACCTATTCTCACAAAGTCCTCCTCGTACTGAGCTACTACGAGAACTTTTCCTACAATCATCATAAAATCTTCATCTAGAAGGTCTTGGACAGTTGTCTTTAACAAGGCTTCGTGTCCCGCCGTCTTTGACGAGAACTGCAGCAAGCTGTGGAACAAGGCATTGCGTAATTAGCATGCGACTTGATCCAGGAACCCCAACTTACAAACAAATGGATTGAAATACCATCTTTGTCAACTCAGCTTCCGGCCCCTTTCGCTTTTCGTCTGTTTGGCGGAGCCACGCCCAATACGCGCGAATGAGCGTTTTCGAGAAGCCAGCTTTGATAGTTTCGACTGCAACGGCCCGATTGCCCATAAATAGACCAATCATTGCCCCGATTGTTTTGAAATTTATAGCCTTGGCGGGAGTCTGAGGGTCTTCACAAACTTCCTTGATCCGATCGGTGATTCTTTCGGGACCATACCGTGCAATAGCACGGGTTAGTGAGGCTGGGCGATACGTCTGGTCCCATGAGGGTACAAATTTATCCAGAGCGAAGACGATGCTCAGATAGTTGCCGAGAAAAAGTGAGTTGCGAGCACTAGAGGCGCCTGGGGATGGATTCATGTGAGCGAAACCGCTCGCCCAGAGAGTATCGAGAATTTTGGAGATATCGATACGTTCGATACTCGATAAGATTATCTATAGTCAGCAACAGTCTGATATGGAAGACGATCTAACTTACACTTGGGGATTCCCATCAAGGTTGCCGAAAAACTCGGACACCATGAGAAAAGTGGTGAGCAGGCCGACCTGCAGCGGAATTATATAACGCTCCTGAATTTTCTCCTCGATCATCTTAAACGAGCGAACAAACACTTCTGGCACAGAAGCCTCAAATTGGCTGAAATGCGTGGGCCACGGGTTGGGGGTTTCCTGCGAGCAGAAACGGAGAAACCTCTCCAACGCGGTCAGCATCAGGGCTTGAAGTTCAACTGTTTCTACCTGAGAGCTCAATCAGATCCGACGACAATGGGACCGAAGCTTTGTGCCGCTCACCGTGACGAGTTCGCGAGACGTCAGCGACTCCATGATAAGCGGCAAGAGTCCGATGTGTAGCATGCCACGAAGCTTTCTTGGGGGGTTATCACCTTCCGAGCTCGCGGACTTCCACAGCTTATTGAAAGTATGGATCCTGCTGCTTTTGTCTCGAGTGGAAGTAGCGTTTCTGAACTCGGAGATCAAGCGCTCCGCTTCGCGTCGGGTTTCAACTCCGTACATGGGAAATTCTGTCGGTTTTATGACCGCTTTGACGAGATAAGCTATTCTAATACGTACGATATTAACCCTCGAACTTGACTGTTTCATTGGAGAAACGAACCTTAGGGGACGAGTTTGATGAGGTGGGCAATTGTTTATCGTTGCCTAAATGGACTTCGACTCCAAGAGAACAAATTTGGGCATAGTCACGGTGCAGGTTTCTCGTTTCAAGTTGGAATCGAATTCTGTAAGCGGGTGGCTGTCAAGGTACTTGTCGTGCTTTCACAACATTGTCCAAGCCCCTTGCGAGCCAAGACGTAAAGTGCGGTCAGAAGCACGCACAACTTAGGTAACCATCCCGCGCCACAGCCTTGCCCTAGTCTCGGGTTGCATGACCCTGTGCATGATAGTGCGCAAGGAAGGGGCATGAATATGTCATACTATCCGTGTAAAATGTAGTATTCTCTGTCGCGAGCTTTCTTTTCTAACCTTTGAAATCGTCTAAGGGATAATTTACCGAACAGAGTTCAGGACGGAGCGGAGGGAACGAAAGCATCATCACGACGCCAAATACATTCTCCATGGGAGGGACCTATGCACATTAGCTTCTCAAAAGTCATGAAGGGAGCACAGTATCTTACACTCGGTTTAGCGTGAAGTCCGCTCCGAGCGTACGTCATCTAGCCTCTGGGAGATGGACCACAAAAGGGTGCGCGAGGGACGACTCCGGTCATATGCATGTCTTCTTAAGTGTCTCTAATGACTGGAGCTCCCTCTTTCTGGCTACGCTAGCATCCGTATTACGGGCTTCTTGAGAGTACTGGGCTCAGGCTTTCCCCAGGCCTTGAGCCGTCGTTAACGTTAGCGGCAAAGTCGATGGCATGCAAGAACAAATTCATAATAGTAGAGGTAGGATCCAAAGCACGTCGAGTTGAACGACCCGAGACTAGGACCTATAACATTTTCGCACAAGAGAAACGTATTCTGCTTTCGACTTTGGTCCATGGCGAAGCACTAGCAGCAATTTAAATGGGTCTCGCGTTATTGACTTGCGTTGCGATTGATCATGATGACATCTTCCTTCAGGGAGTCGCAGACAATTTCTCTCCCAAACACTGACGTCGATGGGTCCCTTGATTCCAGTCCCTGCGACAGAGGTCGGACCGTTATTACACCCGAGAGAATCTGTTGGAAGCAAAGCACTTACTCTTTTTGACATTCCATGCTGCAGTAGAATACCTTTCAAGTATCCTCACGTTTTAGGCAAACATCCTGGGAAAAAGATCAGATGGACAGCGGCTCACCTCTCTGCATTTGCTACAAACCAATGGGGTTGGACCCGCTGTCAGCATGTCCAGGTAGTCCATACCAAATTTTGGACACTTTATCCAACTACACCCCATCTCCCGAACTTCCGGCGGCAGCGTGCCCCATACAAACTCGTTCCACCAGACGTCCTCCCGAACCCCGATCGCCATCCCCAAGCTGTGCCACAGATAAGTAACTGTTCGATATTTATAGCTCGATTCTGTTCTCAAAGCGGGAGGGTCTCCATGGACACGGCTGTAGGCACGGGCACAATTGAGTACGTGTGAATAGCTGTGCCAGAGTTCTCGATCTTCACACTTTGCGCCATAAACTTGTTTGAAAACTCTTTCAAAAAGGCCCGTGAAATAGTGCGCTCCTACAGTTTTTTTGTTTGTTTGTATTGTTGGATTGGGGGGGGGGGGCGGTTCGTTCAGTAAATGATTCACTATGGGCATGGCCCATGGGGTCCCTCAGCTCACCGGTTTTCACAAAGTTCTTCTCGTACTGAGTTACCACGAGAGCCTTCCCCACAATCATCATAAAGTCTTCATCTAGAACGTCCTGGACAATTTTCTTCAACAAGGTTTTGTGTCCTGCGGTCTTTGACAAGGACAGGAGCAAGCTGCGGAGTGGGTTATCACGTAATTAAAGGAGACACTACAGGCGACTTGGTCCATGGGCGAGAGCTTACAGATAAATGACTTGGAGTATCATCTTTGGCAAGTCAGCTTCCGGCTCCTCTCCCTTGTTATCTGTTTTGCGGAGCCACGTCCAGTACGCGCGAATGAGCCCTTTCGGTAAGCCAGCTTTGATAATTTCGACTTCAACGGCCTGATTGTCCGCAAATACGCTAATAATCTCCCCAACTGTCCTGATATGGAAAGCCTTGGTGGGAGTCTGAGAGTCTTCACAAACTTCCTTGATCCGATGGGCGATTCTTTCAGGCCCATACTGTGCAATGGCGCGAGTTAGTGAGGCTGGACGATACACCTTATCCCATGAGGGTACGGCGTCATCAAGAGCGATGGCAATAAGTGGATAGTTGCCCAGAAAAAGCGAGTTGCGAGCACTAGAGGCGTCTGGGGATGGAGGCATTGGAGCGAAACAGGTCCCCCAGAGGGTATCGAGAAGTTTGGAGACATCAATATGTTGGATACTCGATACGATTATACTATCGTTAGCAGTAGTGTGATATGGGAGATGATCTTACTTACATTTGGGGTTTCACATCAACGTTGAGGAAAAACTCTGACACCACGACAAAAGTCCTGAGCAGGTTGATCTGCAGCCGGATTATGTACTGCTCCTGAATTTTCTCCTCGATCATCTCAAACGAACGAACAAACACTTCGGGAACAGAAGCCTCAAATTGCTTGAAAAGCACTGGTCCAGGGTTGGGCGTTTCCATTGAGCAGCATCGGAAAAACTTTTGCAACTCGATAAGCATGACACATTGAAGTTCAACGGTATCCATCTGTAAGCAAGATCAGATCTGATGACAGTCGGTCCGAAGCATTCAGGTCTCTCACCGTGACACGATCACGAGACGTTATCGACTCCATGATGGGTGGCAGGAGTCCGACGTGCCGCATGCCTCGAAGCATTCCCGCATAGTTAGTTTCTGAGCCCGCGGACTCCCACAGACTGTTAAAGGCGTAGATACTGTTGATTTTGTCCCGTGTGGAAGTAGTATTTCTATATTCGGAGATCAAGCGCTCCGCCTTGCGCAAGGTTTCATCTTCTGTATTGGACGACATATAGGACCTTGAACCTATTCGAGTATGAATGGGCCGAATCATTTAAACCCGACGGTTCAAATTGAAAAAAAAAAAACGAACGTTGGTCGGGCGAACGGTTGTTTAAGGTAGCAGAGATGGATTTTTGATCACAAGGAGGCGAATTCTTGAATAGGTAGAGATGCAATCTTTGCGGTTTGTTCTCGTGAGGCAAGAAGTCGCAAAAATTCTTACCGTGGTTTGGAGTCCTGTTTGGAAGGATAGAGTCCAGGACGTAATGGGAGCGGAGGCGACTGAAATTGGCGGCATCTCACGCCACAACTCTGTTGAGGGTCCGGGTCGCAAGACACATTCGCAAGCAGGAGCATAAAACGCGTTATACCATCAAAAATAGCATGCAAGACGCGGACCTCGTTCCATTTGAGGTCATGGCTTCCGTTCGCGTTTGACAGAACGACGGTCAGGCTAGGGTGCTTTTCCCTTGGGGAGTGGGGCCGCGTTACCGTTGGGGATGCTGCTGTTGAAACGATGCTCCATTCTCGAGATATCTCCTTCGAGGATAGAGCGTATCCAAATGAAAGCCTACCAAAGCCCTGAAATTGGTTCGATATCTCCCGCTTCTTAGCTCCAAGCTCTGGCTCCGGCTTGCAGGTCTTAATGGGTCTGACAAACGCACAACGAATGTGATCATGACGTGAAATGACCACCCTGCCGACTTCTGAACGTTTTATTCAGTCCGACTCTTGGATCCTCCCTTCGAGGTTCGAGCAACAAGACCACGGATGGCTTCGATCAAATCGTTTGTTGTTCTTGCCGGACTCAGGTTTCTCTGGCATCTTGAGCCGTGGTGAAAGCTAGAGGAAGAGTTGGCGGCTTACAAACTATGGCCGCCGGCTCCACAGTTGCCACGACGCCTTCGGCATACGGGAAAAAAGTACCCTTGACAGTAGCATGGGGTGCGTATCTCCAAGGCGTGTTTGAACCGGTAGAGATGCGGACCGTCGCCGTCAGGGCGTCGATCGAGAAACCAACGCGTCGCCTCTCACGACTGTATCGCTAACCGATCGAACAGAGACGGCATACAGGCCAAGGATATATTGCTGTGCTGCGACATGAAAGCCATCCCGGGTACGATGTGGTCCGAACCGCCGGGTTGTCCCTCGAAAAGGCTTCAAACGATCCGACAATAATCCTCGGTCCCGTTTCATGACTTCCCGACTTCGAAAGTTCAAGCCACAAACGCGTTTCTATCACGGTGCATCGGCGAACGGAAAATGCGCACCCGGAAGAGTAGATCCCGCCGGCTGGGAAGAGGGCCCTTCTGCAGGCAACGCTCGGAGCGAGGAATGAACAAGGGGTGCCTACCGATGTGTGGTAGCTGCACCCTCAAACGCACGACGATGTCGGCGATGGCGGTACATATGTATGTATGCACCCCCAAACGCACGACGATATCTACCATAGCGGTGGAGGCTGGTGGAGGTCGATATCGGCCGTTGCTGCGCAGCATTGTTTTTCTCCTGGAGCTCAATCGACCTGTGGGTTCCGAGGGTTTGAGGAGCAACGCAGAAGCTTTTCCGGGTACAAACAACGGCCCGGTTCGAGCGATATGAATGAAAAAAATTGGCTTTTACCTGAGCACGCACGAGCGATCCCTTTTCAGGTCACATCATCTGACTTTTGAGAGAGAGATAGTTTAGTGGCGGTTTCGGGGCTTCCGAGGATTATGCTCTTGTTGACCAAAAAAGAAATCGGATATATTGGGAGCGAGCCTGATCTGCACAATCAAACCCGGATAACATGCGGCGGCCGTTTTGTGGGAAAACCGCGCCATCCGCTAAATGAACCGAGTGGAAGACCGATATTCCGGGTTTTATGGGCAATTGAATTGAGCTCAAGCTGACTAGGTCGACCCAGACGAAGCTGGCGGTGATTGATGTCACTGCGTTCATGGTGTGTCATTTTTCCATTCGGCCTTCTGTCCGATTGGACCCAAAAAGGCACGCTCCTCGGTTATCGTTGCACTCCTTGCGGCATTCAAACTCCGCAGCGTTCGCTATTCGCGTCTTTTGTTTGAACTTTGTGGACGCGTTTCAAGTTTCTGAGACTGAACCCCCTTGGTATTCCCATCGTAGTGGATCTGCATAATTGGCTCAATTGGAAGACGGCACCCGGAATCAATTGACAGAGTCATCGCATTCTGATTGGGGCTAGGCAGAAAGTGGCGCTTTTCCCAGACTAACCTGTCTGATATCAGCAAGGGCCCGAGACATCCCTCCGACACGTGGTTCGTTAATCAGTCCACTGCGTCGGGTTACTCATTACAACATCCGACGTTGCGTGTTCGTTGCCGCCCGCTTGAAGATTGTGCATCGTTCTCCTTAGCAAATTCCGTAGTATGGCTTGAAGTTTCTCCGTTCAAACTTCGGGCGCCCGTATGTATCCTTGCGCGTCGAGTGCTGCTCGGTGGGCTCGAGAGCGTGCAAAGTGGGCGCGAAGGGTGGAAGAGAGATGCCGACGGATGTGCGCCAGGGGATTGAGTTGAATGAGTGCGATGATGGCCAGGAGAAGCCCAGAACTGGGTTCGGGGTGGCTCGGTGACGAGACCGAGGATCTGGCTCGTGGATGGGTAAAAGGGTGATCCAAGCGCTGAGGGGATGAGCAAGACATCATCACCGAGGCCCTTTTGACGTCGCCGTATCGTTCACCTCTCCTCAAACCATCCAAGACTTGCCCTCTGTACGTATACCTCACCACCAGTCTGCGTGCCACCTCGACGACCATATCACAAACGCCTGCCAGGACGACGGTGAGAGCGAACCGCGGTACAGCCACACCTGTCAAATATTCGCCGTCAGCCAGTCGAGATTGCAATCACTCATTTATCGCCCCCTCCCCGAGACAGCCCATGGACCCGCCCATGCACTACCAGCAAACTTCCTCCTCGCAGTATCCTCCTGCCCACCCACAGTTGTCAACTTCGTCGCAGATCTTTCACTATCCGTCAAGCCATCCACCAACCACGTCCAACCAGGACCAGTCGCACATTCAACCGCTCGACAGCTTACCCACGGAGTATGACCTAGTCAACCGAACCCCCGAGGAACGTGCTGTCTTGCTCGAAGTCCTCCGTGAACGGCGAAGAGTGCGTGAATTGGAGTTGAGGATTCTGGAGGAACGCCGCCGGGAGCGGGAAGCTGCTGAGCAAGCAGTCGGATCCACTGCCGGATCGACCAACAGTCCACCCTCCGCTGGAAGCACGAGCGCCATGCCAGAATGGGGCAGCGTCCCAGCTATAGATCGCATTGCTTTCAGCGCTCTCGGTGCAGCACGCCATGCGCCAAGCAATCTCAGTTCTCAACCCTCCACGGCCCCCGGACCACCTCCAGACCGATATCCCCCCCATCATTCGACTCTCTCTCAAACCGAACAGCACCGGCAGCACCACCTCTACCCACCAGGCGGCCCGAATTCAGCTGACGACGCCAATTTTCTCAACTACGAACAACCGGCTTCGGCTCGTCCAATAACCGGCGTCTCCACGACTTCGTCGGCTTCCTCGTCCTTTGCAAATGTCTTCGACAGCCTCCCACCAGGGTTGGGTCTTTCTGCGGGTCCGACGACACACGGCCGCTCGCCGCATCATCACGACAATTTGCAATCGCATGATGTTTTGAGGCCACAGGAGACTTATGGAACAGCTGGTCATTACGCGAGTCAGGCTGAGCCTCGTGATTCCGTCATGCAAGGGTCGACTCGGCCAGCCTCTCAACATGGCACACCGTACGAGAACGGGCTGTACGGCGTTGGCACGAGCTTGCCGCCCATGACAGGGAACTGGGGAAGCCCGTCGGATCATCACGCAGCTTCTGCGACTGCGGTATCAATAGGTGGCAGTCCTGATGGGCACGGACTTTCCTCCTCGTCCTCTTCCTCCATCTTTAATTCCATCCCGGGTCAACCAACCGTCCCATCAATGGCTCCGATGCCTCGGTCCTCACCCTCTGGTTTCACTGGAGACGTCAATTCTCATCTCTACGATGAGCCTCAGCGGTTGAACCATGGTTATCCCTTGCCCCGGAGCAGGAACTCTAGCCATGACGAGGGCACGTCACCTTCACCCGGTCATTTGTACTCTACGCCGTCTCCGAATCATCACCTCCACCAACAGGCTCTGTCACCTTACGACGATCAGTTCCACCCGTCGATGCACGTCAAGCACCCTCGATTCGACGGGCCGCCCTCTGTTGCAGGCTCGTCATACCATCACGCCATGAGTCATCCTCACCCACCCCCTTCGAATTTCCCGCACATGAACCCCACTCAGCCGACCTTCTCGGTCCTTCCTGCACCTCCCTCTGTAGCCGGACCGTCTTCCGCCGCGGCGTCAGCGGCCGCTGCAGCAGGCAAGAAGCCAAAGAAGCTGCTCTTCGAGCGTCAGATCGCATGCCTTCATTGCCATCAACAAATTTGCAAACTCCTCCTCCGGGGAACAGCAGAAGAGTTGGGCGTGGGTTATGATCCGGCGTATGAATGCATGGCTTGCGTCCCGGCAACATCATCTCAGAATACCGCACCCGCTGCCTCATCGTCGACCGCCGCCGCAGCGACGGGTTTGGGCTCCGTTGGAGCCGGGGGTGGATATGGGTCTGGCACTGGCGGGTTCCAAGGATCTGGTATACGCATCACCAGGAAGCGAACGAGGCAAACCGAAGATACCTCCAACCCTACTGTGTGCGATGTATGCATTCGCACGATTGGTCGGGGTGGGCTCGTTCCGCGCACACGAACGATGCCACTCTCCTTCGCAGTCGAAGTCATCTGCATATCATGCTCGATCAAGTACAGCCGCTGCTCTGATTGCGGTGGTGGATCCGGTCGGGTCGGAGTCGGTAAATGGCGTGCCAAGGAGCTGTTCGAAAACGGTCGAAAGACTTGCAAGTTGCCTCACGTCCGAGTTGGTGGTGGCGAGTTGGAATTGAGCGTTTGGGAAGTCCCTTGGGAGGTCAAGGACAAGAAGGAATTTGGTACTTTGATGAGTGCGATCAAGCAGCTTTGGACGGAGAGGGTTTACGCAAGACTGGCGATTCCTGAAGTCCTTGAAGGCGGTGAGGACCCCTGGCCCCCAAATGCCAATGGAACGGGCACGTTGAGGAACTCCCCACCATTGGAGAGGACGTTCAAGGACGTCGAAGAGGTGATTTCTCGTGGTTGGCCAGGTAAGCCCGCATGCTGTGCCGCCGTTACGTTGAGATCCGAGACTGATGGGCATCCTCATGAACTTTAGCCCGTGAACAGCTTCTCCGATCTGTTCCATCGCCCAGTCGGGATACGCATCGACGCTACCTCGGTCTATCGTGGGCCAAGTCTCGAGCGAGGAGGGAAAGAGCCGCAGGCAAGCTTCCCGATCCCTCAAAGTACGCCGAGGGCGCTCAAGACGTGCTCATGGAGAACGTGAGGAGGACAAATCTTCTCGTTCCACCAGCAAGTACGTTGGTGGGCATGTGGATCGTCGATTGGGATATGCGAAGTACGTCCTTTCGTTCATCTGCCTGAGACATGTTTTTATTGACATCGCTACGCAGATCGATCAATCCTTCTTAGTACATCTGCTCCATTCGAATCATCTGATGCGGAGGACAAGAACATTATTGGTGTTGGAGAGCTCATGACGAGAGTCTTGCAAGATTATGAACAATACAGAAAGGAGAATCCGACCACTCCCATCCGCGCGGTAAGCCTCACCGACCTTAGGCCGACTTTGAAGCTGGAACTGACGATCGATGTGATAATTTAGCCGCAGCACATCTGGATTGCCACACGTTCGATTACGGCTCTTGGAAATGCCCGGATGAACGACACTCTAACCAGGAGAAGAGGATTCGTTCCTGTGGACGAGTACAGTACGTCCTTCCTCTGCCCCTCTCAGAATTCCCCCCGTCTTGCTCATGACGCATTTTCTTTTATTCAGTCGCCCTCCATCCTGGCACTGATCGCACACTCTTCACAAGCGTGCCCGATGGACACGCCTGGGTCGACGAAGCGCCGTGGATTCGCAACCCAGAATCGGGTGAACTCGAAGTCCTGGTTCGCTGGCTCGGCGACGAGATCGACATGGCGAGGTTGGATCAAATCAAAGACATGGAGTACGGAAGAAAGAGTAAAGAGGTGCAAATCGCTTCGAGGGCCAGGAAGCCATCCGGTTCAAAATGAAGAATGGAACAAAAAAGGTCTCTTTTGAAGAAGACTGATAATTCTCCCCGATCCTAATTGCTTTTACATAATTTACTTTTTGACTCAACTTATTATCTTTGCTGGTTTCGTTTTACATTATTTCCGGACGCTTAAGTCGTGCTATCTATATTCTTCGTTCTAGCTTGTCTTCTTGCATAATTACTGACACTCCCCAACTGAGCCAGTTTGAACGATATACCGAGTGTTTTAATGGCAGCCAACATTCTCGCGGATAGGACTGAGCTCGAATGGGTATGGCTAACAGGGAAGTGTCTATAGGTATGGAAAGGTAGGTTACATCATCGAAGAGAATCCACGAATTTCTGCGTTGAAAATGTTAGCCCACGAGTCTATGATAATATTCAACGCGTTCACTCACTTTCTCTAACGAAGCGACAGATTGCTTGAACTCCTCAACTTCCCTCCAGCAGTCCAGTGAGGTGGTCCGGTTATTGCTGTAGTGCAAAAGGTATCCCCAGCGTCAACAAGCAGCAACATCGCACAGAGCATTATGAACTTACGAGTAGCATTTTAGCAGAGATTCTTGCTTCTCCTTCACCTCCGGGAAGTCGTCCATCTTCTTCCGTTCAAGGAAGCGTTCAGCCCGCTTCTGCACCTCCTCCAGTTCCTCTGCAAGCTCGGAAGAACTCGTTGTCGGCTTGCCATCTTCAGCTCCTTTGTTCGCCAGCTCCGTTTCCTTGTCCAGGTTCTCCTTTTCCAAAGCGGCTTCGATCTGAACTCGCACTTGCTCTTCTTCCGACTGTAACCGGGAAAGTTCGGCTTGGATTCTGCCACGAACGTGTTCATCGAGTGTAGATTGGCGTGCAGAGTCCGGTGTTGTAGAAGTTATCCTGTCGGATAGATGGTCTACGAGATCTTGGCTGAACTAGGCGAAAGTTGGAAAGTCTGAGGTCAATTGGCTCATTTGGAAAGGCTGGAGGACAGTCGGCGCAGTGAAATGAACGTACTTGCACGGGTTGCTCATTTGTGAACACTTTCCCCGAGGGTTCACTAGGTTTTGATTGATCGGCACCCATGATTTTGAAGGACCTGTAAGGGAATGTGCGACGTCGGAGAGATCGGGATGGGAAATTCGGGAGTGGACTGGCTTGTGAATGTTTACAACAAGAATCGCCACGCCACGCGACACTCTACCCGGGTTGCACTCACGACAGGAATCCCCGTATAGCTATTTAAATTATTGGAGAATGAATTGGTATTATTCAGGCTTTAACACCAGCTGTAGCTTCCAGATTTCGATTCCCTCCCATTCTTCGTCCTCCCAATCCACTCCCCCCTTCCGCATTGCCGCACCGACCTTGGCGTGGGGTATCCTCGAGACGTCAAATCCCCAAACATCTTTAGCTTCTTCGAGCGTTTTGTCAACCAAGAATGGATCTCGATTTTCCAGAGCCAAATATGCGGGTGGGTACAACACTTGCCCTGCCTTGGTACCAGACACTCCGGATATCTGAGCGAGATGTTGGATGGTGCGTAGTAAGTGAGGCGCAAGCTCAGCCGAGAATATTGTGTCTGAGGTGATTATTAAGTCGAATAGGGGTGATGTGTTCACGTCACTTGCAGGTTCCGATCGGTCGAGTTGTTCGGATGTCTGAGACGGTTCGTTTCTAGGGGACGTAATAGAGACAGGATCATCCCACTTCCAATCCGATGGGGCTACGCTCCAGTCTAGCTCCCGAGCTTGGACGACTCCTGTCTGGGGGTTACCGGTGATATTGATTTTCAGAACGGCGTCGACGATGAGAGATATATCCGTTGCGAGCACGTTCCACCCCGACGAGGCTAATGCCAAGCTATGCAAGAGCAGTGTACCAGTGATTCTTATTAAGTCAATTCATATTCTTTGTGCCGGGAAGCTCTAGACTGACGCGCCAAGGCCTATTCCACTCCCGAGCTCGATCGCTCTTGGAGTCGCTCCTTCGGTCGGTTGACGTGATAGCTTCCTCCTGGCCTTGAACGATTTCAAGAGCTCCCGCTTCTCTATATCGGCAAGATACAAGGATAAACATTGGCTCCCCAGCCAAAGTCCGGTACCGTTCCCTCGGCCGTCGTTGAATTGTTTCAACGAGAAAGTTGTCGAAAGGAAGGGATACGTCAAGAGCGGTACGTCCTTGGTCTCATGCGCAGGGAGAGGACTCGAATTGGAAGAATTCGGCGCTTTGTTGGTCGATCGAGGCATTATTACTAGGAGAGTCAAGCAACGCTTTTTGCAAGAGGAACGGGGCTAAGCCCGCTTACGTCCGGCAGTCGAAGGTCAGACGAAGGCTTCCCCGCGTGAGTGTTTTCTGTGGAGCTTATGGTCGCCGACTGGCGAATTTCTGCACCGTTGATGCTTCTGTATACCCTAACCCGAATCTAGACGACCGCGCAGTACTTGTATCGGGTCGTTTGTGGACACACGCTTGGTCGAGTCGACGGGCGCAGAGTGTTCGCTGCGTTTTCTTATGACCCATAGGACCCGAACTACCGTCGTTGGGCCATTGCATAAGGCTGATCTGGACCTGAATTAATTCGTTTCGAGCTCCACGAAGCTATAGACGTGTGAGAATTAATCAGAGAAGATTTGATTCCCCTTGGCATCGGCCTTTTCGGGATATTTATATCCGTCCGCCGGTTGGTCCCGTTGTTCCTTCACCAACCCCTCTCGACATCCATCGTTTTCAATGAAATTGCCATCACCGAGGACTTTACTACTAGCAGCAATTGCGTTCACGGGAGTGTTGGGCTATGAGTCAGTAGAGGACGCTGGTGTGTCTTCAAACCATTCTGACAAGTTAACCCCTATTGACGATGTTCAACCGCCTCTTCCAATAGCACGGATTGCGAGGACACTAGTTCAATCCGAATCTATAGGGACTCTAAGTACAGTTTTTCCAGAAGGACACGCCCTAGCTGGTAGCCCTCACGATTACCCATTCCTACCAACACTGTTCCCTTTCTGACAACTTTTCCTTCCCCGAACAGGAGAATCTCTAGGACTGATAGAGTACTACGCACCATGCCACAACAATGGATCTCTTGCAGTGCTGTTCTTTGGTATTTCGCTTAACGGCAAGAACATCCTCGCCTCATCGAACCATTCTGCAACGTTCTCCATCCAAGCCCCACCCTCGAGGTCGGCAGCAACGAAGCCGAGGTTGGCCTTGATGGGGACATTTGAAATATTCGGCGATAAGTACCCGCAAGGCGACGAACTCAGAAGGTGCTATCTGAAATCACACCCGGATGCCTGGTGGAGTCCTGGAAGTCATGGAGAGGGGGTTCATGGGGTGGGTCCTCAACGATTGTCCGACCTGGCCCCAGGATACTAATGCTTTTTGCAGGCTACGTGGGCTCGATTTGATCCTCAGGTAGGAGGCATAGACTCCCAGCAGTATCCCAGAAACCGATCAACCCTCATTAGTCGGTTTACTTCGTCGGAGGATTCGGAGGTGCCCATTACATCGGTTACATCCCCATCGACCTGTATCGATCGGCGGTACCCAGCGAGGCTGAACCAGACTCATTCGAGAGGTTCCGGATTGAGGCGGACAAGTGAAACATAACGCATATCGACGAACAAACCCAACAACAGAATAATAGGAAGAGGGAGATGGAGAGACCATTACGTATTATTGCTACAAGTAGTAATCTTGGGGTAACAAGGGAAACAACTGTTGGAAACACATTCGAGAGGAAAGGAGTCCATTGACAGGCAAAGACGACACCATTGGGCCACTACTCCTCATCATCATCGACGAGCGAGCGCATGCTCCTATCTGCAAAGCTAACCCGCCGACTCCTCGCGGGAGTGCCCACACTTCCCACCCATCTCCATACTTTGGTGTACTCTCCCCTCACTTCCTCTTCGTTGGTCCGGACATTTGCATTCCCCTCGACGACTTTGGCAACTTTCTGCCAGACCCTTTGCCTGACTTGAGGTGAATGTTCGTTCTTGAGAATAAGATCTCGAAGATGGACTGGGACGATATAAGGTTCCGTAGTGGTGACAGGGTCAGCGTGATATCCGAATTCCTGTTCTTGCAGCAGATCAAGTGCCTCTTGAACCAGTCCGGCGACTTTGCGGGATTCGGCGGCGCTGGCTACTGCACGACTTCGGAGATAGAACAAACCAGCAATGATCACCAAGAACGCTGATTCAACCAATTGCACGTTAGCAAAGAAACGCAGATTGTCGGTGAGAGATATGACGACTTACTGTAGACGCGTCGTCGGTTGGCATCCCACCATTCTCTTGCGGTGACCTTGATACGACACGGTAAGGTGAAGTCGGCACGGACGGCAGCGACATATTCGAATCCCCTAAAGCGATAGCTTGTCAGAACCGCACTGGACATGCCACAAAGGGTCTAGGTGCACTTACTCAACGTCAGTTCCTTTGATGATCATGCCAAACTTGTCGAGGTCAGCCAGAACTCGCTCGAAAATCTCGTCCGCATTCTCAGCGTCACGCTAAAAGATGAAAGGGCACCAACAAAAGTCAGATAAACGCCCAACCAGCAGGTGATCTCTTCCATCCTTACCTTGGTCTTCCTCTGCACAGCCTCTCTCAGCGACTCCTTTTCCAATCCCAACACCTTGGCCTCTCCACCGTCCCCGCCATCGGTAGGCACCTTGACACCATTGCATATTCTCGTACCCCTCGTCATGGCCAACCAGCCTTCCATCCCATCAACCAACCCACCAATCCGCTTCAGCTTCTCCCGATCTTGGACGCATTTGGGCGGGAAAGCGACGGACCCCAAACCGGGGAACCCATTGAGGACAGGTCCGAGCGAGGAAAGCGGGTGTGGCTTCAAGATGTAGCTCGATTGACAGGTGACAGAATCCGGGGTGCAGAACGCAAACTTGGGGCAGGGCGTACAAGTGTTGGCTTCTAATGGGGTGTGAAGCGGGAGAGGACTGCAAAATTCATTATTGATGACTGCATCGACGGAGGTGAAGTTGAGTTTGTTGTAGCATCGCGCTGCTTCCACTTGGTTCTTCTGCCTCTGAGCTTGGAGTTCAGTGATTCGGAGATTGGTGTTGGAACCATGGTCGCAGAAGCCGATGTATGCCGAGTCGCGTTTGTACGCTGAAAAGATGGCGCTGGTAGCACTGATGGCGATGATGGCAACGAACTTGAACCACGTGAAGGAGTACCACGACTTGGACGCTGGGGCGTATCGGGTCACCTGAGTACGAGACTTGCGCTTCGGCGTTCTCTGCACATCAGCAAGCTTCTTCGATACGGCCTGGTTGATTTGCTCAGCGGTAGTTTCAATCAGTTCATCCTCGTCGTCTTCCACCGCCTCTTCATCATCTTCCACTCTCCCCTCATCATCATCCTCTTCCTCAGGGTATGCACCAGGGCTCCGCCGGCGGAGCTCGGCCATTCTGCGACGATAGTCTGGTGTATCGTTCAATGGCACGAGCTCGATTTCTCCACTAAAATCCGCCAGGCGACTGGGCCCTTCGTCAACCACATCATCATCAATATCCTCCTCTTCATCTTCTCCAATTTCCTCTACCTCTTGCCGCCCCCTCGTATTCGTCGGCTGCATATAAGCGACAGCCTCATCCTTTGCCTTGAGGGACCTGGAGGCCGGGTACCGCTGGGGAGGGCGGTCTGGCGAAGACGACAAGTCCGAAATGCGAGGTGCTGTGGCCGGGTTGCGATTTCTGGTAGCGGGTTTGGCTTTCGGTTTTTGTTGACGACTAGGCGTAGAGGATTCTCGATCGGAGGGTCCGGATTGGAACGGGTTATTGCTCTCCCAAGCGCTATCGTTGCCGTCACTCTGGCGGGGCTTCGCGGCCTATTTGTGGTGGAGTATGTTGGTGACGTCGTCTAGACAAAGTCTCCCCGAGAGACTTACCGGTCGTCGCTTGGTAGGTTGAGGTACTTCCTCGACTTCTTCCTCTTCTTCTTCCTCCTCTTCCCCTTCGTCCACTTCCTCAAGCTTTGGCTCGATCACTTCGGGCTGCCCCCGAGTCGAGCGAGCAGTCGACGAGCTAGGAGTGGCGGAACCTCCACGCCCCCTTCGTGGTTTCGGCTGTAAACAATGAGAGAGAAAGAGGTAAGCGGAAGGCTGCGTAAATGAACAGTGAAGGCTTGCCGTACCGGTTCCGGGACATACTCCGGAGTCTTTGAGGACCTCCTTGTGGATCGTCTTGGAGCAGGCTAAAAAAGGAGATACGTTCTCCGTCAGTGTATATCCCGGACACTGCTTAACAACCGACTCACCTCGACTGCAGGCATCCTGGCACCGGTAACACCATCAAACACATCCTGACTGCTAGCCTGCATCCTCTTCTCCTTCTCTCTCTGCTTCTTAAACTCTCCAGCACGGGGCTTCAAATTCTCATTAAACAGTTTGATTAGCGCGGTTTTGGTATGCGGTGAGGGGTAGGCGATGTTGTGGTGTATGAATATTGCGAGTAAGATTGGGATTGTGAGCGTTGACGGGTTGAAGTCTGGCTCGAGGTAATCGCCTGATTCGATTACTTGGGCTGCTGTTGGTGCCATTGCTTGAAGTTGCTCTCGTCTTGCTGTACAGGGAGAAGGGCGAGCGGTGGGGGTTGGAGAGGCGGTCGGGGGAGCCTCGAGGTTGAAAGGTGGGTGGCGCGGTGAGAGGGAAAGGATTGAGAGCGGAAACAGCGGTTTGTTTTGAAAGTCACGTTTTTGTTCCCGCGCCCTCCCTTGTCCTCCCTTTTGGCCTGTGGTGCGGCTGCGCGCACAAAACGCCACACGCGATGACTCAAAAGAACCGGCGTTCATGGAATGTCCGACATGGTATCATTGTGAATAAAAATTGAGGGGTAGATACAAAGGAGACAAAGAAAATTTCCACTACAAATGCACAGCCAAAGTCTCAAGCGCTGGGGAATGAAGGTTTGCGGAATCCCTGGCGACCATACCATCGTCCTTGAACGTAGTGATTGAAATAAGCCCAAGGGAAGATGTCCTTCTTGAGGTAGTAGTACGCGCTGTATTTCGGGAAATTAGCCAAGAGTCAGTCATATTCGACTCAACACAGCTGAACTGTCCCGCACCTGTGAGGCTTCACTTGGTCACCAAGAATACCAGCGAATGTCTCTTGGGGCTTGAGTCCATAAACGAACTCTGCCAGCATGAGTTGGCCGTAGCCGGTAAGAAGCTAAATACATCCAAATGGTGTCAGAAAGGTGCAGATTGCAGTCGCATGAGAAGACTAGGGCTCACAGGGCAGGAAGTATAACCGTCGTATCTTGCACCACCGATCTTACCAGTAGCGAGATACTTGGTCAAGTTCTCAGCTAGGACAGGAGCTTGGGCCGTAATAGCAGCGGCGGTCTTCGACGTCGGCAAGCTCGACCCGTCACCCCTGGAGAAGCGGGAAACGATTGTCAATTCCCCATTGGGACTCGAGACTATGGAAACCAAATACGCACAGAGAGAAAACGTTTTCGTATTTCTTGTGCTGGAGAGTCGCTTGGTCAACGTCCACCCACCCGGCGGCATCAGCCAGCGGAGAGTTCTTGACGAAATCGTGGGGACCTTGGGGCGGGACGACGTGGAGGAGGGTGTACTCCTTCGTCTCGACTTTGCCGTCAGGAGTCTTGAACGTTGCAGTACGAGCGGAAGTGTCGATGGACTTCAAGTCGTGACCGAACGTTCCGCCGACGCCACGTTCAATGCGGAGGGCGTTGAGTGCTTCCGAGTACCTAGCAGCGAGGTTGCAACCTCAGTTCCTCCCCTCTTCGAGAATTTGAAAAACCCGACTCACTTTGGTACACTGAACATTGTCGGCATCCCGGTAACAAAGTCGACTTGGATGTTGTCTCCGCGGCCCGTCCTTCTCCAGCGGTCCCATGCCATCCACATGATCTAGGCGGAAAGCGGGTAAGTCTACCGGTCTTACAAGTGCTTCGAGTTCCACCTACCTTCTGAGGCGCACCGGCGCACTTGATCACTCCAGCAGGCTGAGTAAATACCGCCTTCCCATTCCTCAGGGCATCGATATCCGCCCAAGCTTTGTCGCAGGTATCATACGAATAGATCGACGACACCCCGCTTCCCGGATCCGCCAACGCTTTCGGCAACCCTTCAATCGCCTCGAACTTGACCTTCAATCCAGGAGCAACAACGAGCGTATCATATGTCAGCTCTTTGCCCGACTCAGTTTGAACCGAATTGGACTCGGGGTTGAACGATTGGAGACGTTCCGCGTGGTGAGCGACGTAGGGAGTTGGGATGAGAGATTGCAAGGGTCGACGGAGTTCGTGTTTCCGCTTTAACCCGGAACCGACGAGCGTCCAGCCCGGTTGGTAGTGATGCCATTCCGCAGCATCGACGATTGCGATGTCGCCTGGGGTGTAAGGCTTGCCGCTTGAACGGATGAGGTTGAGGATTTGCTGGGCAGCACCAATACCAGCGGTTCCTTCGTTATCAAGAGCACTCGTGTCAGACGACACGTTATCTTCATTCAGGGAAGCGCGCTAAGCGTACCTCCACCAACAATCAAGACTTTATGGTGAGATTTCGAAGCGGTAGACGCGAACCTCCGGGCGACCAACGACGTCTGCATGGTTGGGGTAAAAAGAGTGTAGATAGTTCGGTTCGAAGAGAGAACAGACTTTAAATTTTATACTCGCACGGAAACCACAAGCTGAAGTGATTCTCCACCAAGGCAATCAGTGACGGCAGACGATGAGGAATGGCCGATGGTGCAATGAGCGCTGAGGATGTCGTGCTCAAGATTCTGAATTTGCCTAGGCACGGAGATAATTATGTCAGCATTTCAGGGACCAACATCGACTCTTCCCCTTTGGGCGAGGCCCGAAACCGTTAACGGACTCGCCCTGCCCAGACACTTAATTAGAGTCTCAGGGAAGCTTATAAGTTAAATTATCTGCATTAGAACGTGGTATCGCTGCCCAGACACAGCTTGCTCGCTGACCACCGTTGTCAATCTCGGTGTGAGAATCGGGCCCCGAGTTCGCTACGGCTGGACCTCTGCGCTCGTCCCTTGCTTCATGTCTTTGTGCTCTTATTAGCTCCAGCTCTGCGCTCATCCTTTTAAGGTGTTGAGGAATCCGAGATCGCCGGCTGGTTTTATCGCTTGTTGCCGGCGGAAGAGTCGCCATGAAACGGAACACGATTTTATCTTTAGAGTACGTCGAGTAGACTACCCGCAGCATGCGCAGATGGTGAAGCTATATTTAGGCACATTCCCGTTATTAGGTACTTTTGACTGAGCAAGCGGGCTACTTGGAAGCGTCGCTCGGGGAGCCCGGCGATGACCAGTCGCGGGGTTTACTTCCTTGAATAACCCCTTTGTCGTCGCTCTCCACTCAGGAGCTTGATCGGCTTTTCAGGATAGAGCTTTGTTGGTAATCTGGTTACAGTCTGAGTAAGGGTTTAGCGTCGTGAACGGGGCGGGATGCCAAGGGAAAAAACGAGTGATAGCGACGGAAGTCCCCGCATTTGCTTGTGACACGCAACATCCAGTGGCCCAATCTGGCACCAACCGGAACTTCTCAGCATACATCAAGATCCACAGCTCTCAAAAAAGCCGTACACTTGTTTCTCGAAACAGATGATTTACACAAGTGTACGAATGGCTGACATAGCCTCCAAGACGAGACCCCAACGACAGTCGTCGCGTCCTGGAGCGTCGCCGGCCACTTTACGCAACCGCCCACATCGAGCGCAACGCTGAACGCTTCGATCCCAGGGGCGATCGTCGTCCACCACCCAAATCCGACCTGCCCGAACGAACTGTATATGGTAGCCCTAACATCTTGGAAGACAGAAGCGGTTCTGTTCTAGGGGTTCTGGCGTTGGGATGCACCGGCCACCTAGCAACGCGACCTCTTCCCGCCGAGGGCCCCGTTCCCTATAAGTTGATGCCCTCCCGGCCAGCGATAGCGGTTTGATTCCCCATCCCTCCTTCTGTTTCCTCTATTCGTTTCCCCTTCACTCTTTTCCTTTCCTTTTTTTTTTTTCGTTCTTTGTCGAGTTGATTCTTGACTTTTTCCTCCGTTGACGGGTGAGTCTCATCCATACCCACCATACGCCACCGACGGGAACTGACGCGTGTCCCTCTTCAGAACTTTTCTTCTAACACACCCTCTGCGAGGTCTATATTCAAAACACGCCTTCCATTCCCGCTCTTTGAAAGACGCGATAGACACTTAGCAGCTTGACGCTCGAAAAAGGTCCCTTTTCTAATACACACCCAAGAATCCTCTCTACTCCTTGATCCAAAAAAAACTCCTACGTTTATCACTCAATCCTTTGCAATGGCTCCCATTCTGTCCACTTTCGTCGCTCTCGCTGCTCTCCTCTCCCAGGTGACTGCTGGTGAGTACTATTGCCGAGACTAGCGTCGTACGAACATCGCCTTACCCTCCATTCCTAGCTCCCATGATGGTCCCCCGCGGAGACTCCGCCGTCGGAAACGAAGTCGCTGTCTCCGCCTCCGGAGGTGTCGTCCAGTCCGACCTCAAGGAGCTCGCTTCTCAGACCGCATACAACGGCGGCAACCAGTACAACTACGCCGCCACCACCACCGCCGCGATGGCCAAGGAGACCAACAAGATGATGGACGACTCCACCACCATGATGAAGGACGAGACCTCGACCACCATGATGATGGACGAAACCTCGACCACCGAGATGGCCAAGGAGACTGCTGCTTACACTACGACCGCCGCTGCAGAGTACGCCATGCCCACTTACGGAAGCGGTTCCTCTTACTGGGGAGGCAAGGGCTACAACGACTGCGTCCAACGTGAGTGATCTCCCAGCTGCATTTTCCCAATACCCAACGACGCTAACCGTTGGCTGCCGCCCTTTCCAGAATGCGTCGCGAAGTTCGGCCAGCCCGCTGCCACTTACACTGCCCAACCCATGCAAGAGACCGCCACTCCCACTGACAACTCCGGCACTGGCACGACCCACACCGTCATCGTCGCTCCCACCCAAGGTGTTCTCCGCTACGTTCCCTTCGCAGTCAACGCCTCCATCGGCGACACCGTCCGCTTCGTCTGGGGTGCAGGTCCTCACACCGTCACCAAGTCCTCCGCTTTGAACCCATGCAACAAGTCCCTCGACGCGTCTTTCTTCACTTCCGGCCCTCAGAACAAGAGCTTCGTCTTCGACCAGGTCGTCAACGATACCAACCCCACCTTCTTCTACTGCACCGTCCCCAACCATTGCCAGAAGGGAATGTTCGGTATCCTCAACCCTCCCAACGCTGAGCCCGCTGCCGTCAACTCGACCATGACTGTTGGTTCCTACATGCAGTCCATGATCCAGACCGTACGTTGTCTCGCAGCCGTTTCACTCCTCCAAACTTACAGCTGACCCTGCTTCTCACTTCATTAGGACTCTTCCATGGCCGCTCTCTGGTCTTACGTCTCCAACCAAACCGCCGGAACCTCCGCCGAGAACTGGGGCATGAACATGGACATGAGCTCGATGCCCGAGTCTCAATACAGCGCACTCGCTCAAAACACCATGTACACCCAGCTCTTCTACGCTGCCAACCCTACTCTGCTCGCAGCTGGTCAAGGCGCCGCCGACATCAACGGCTCCGGAATCGTCATCCCCGCCGATATCACCTCGACCATGCAGAACTTGGCCGCTTCTGGACCTGCCAGCAGCACTTACGAGAGCGTTCCCTCGGCTGCTTCTGCCACTGCTGCCAGCGCCAACGCCGCGGATGCTTCCCCTGCTCCCGCAAACCCTTACACCAACGGTTCTGGACGCATGGCTTCGTCGACTGTTTTGGTCGGTGCGATCGCTGTCTTGGCTTCCTTCGTGATGCTGTAAAGCGCGTGACTTTGTTCCTCTCATCTTGGACTTTCTGGTACCTTACCTCCTATCCCGCTAGTTGAGTGATCTACCTGTTCCTTTTCTTTCATGGAGTTTTTCTCGTGTATACCTTTTTCCTTTCCTCAGTTGCTTATCTTCCCTTCCTTACGCGGGTTTAGCGGTCCGTGTTTTTTGTTTGCCGTGTTTAGAAGACTTCCGTCTCTTTTTCTTTTTATCCTTGTTGTTCGTAGTGCGACGCGATTCGCTGAAGTACTTTCCTTGGAATGGGATCAAATACCTAGCTTGTCTGTGTGTGTCGTTTTGTGAACGTTCGCCTACCGAATGTGCGTTCGAGTCTGTCTCTTTCGTACGGCCCTCTTCTTTTTCGGGCAAGAGAAAATTCCATCATCGATCTGGGTCAGTCGCCGAGTCCCGAGCCGGATTCAGACTTCAGATCCGCGTACAACCAGACTGACGTCCTGACCCTCGCTTTACTCAGGTACTTCAACTGTAACGAGGAGACGTCACGCGGGGCGGATCACTTTCTACGCATGCTCAGAGGTAGTAAGAAAGGAAACCGTATAAAGAATTGAGGTGAACAACGTGCCCGATCATTTGTAAATAAATAGACTGGGTCAATGAGAAAGTGAGACTCGAGGGGATGCAAAAAAAGCGCAAGAGACAGAGACAGTCAAAGAAACAGTTCGAGAGAGGCGAGGGAGAAACACAGGGCAAAAGACCAAGTCCATGAAGGGATACCAAAGAGAAGTCAAATTCGAGGGAGCGGGGGGGAGGATGAGTCCAAAAAGGTCGCAAACAAAAGAGAGAAGAAAAACAAACCCAAGAACCAAGTCCGTTGTGTGCATCATGAAATAAAGGGCGGAACTTGACCAAGTCTATGGATAAAGTGGAAGAAGTTCCAAGTCAGGTGTCGAGCATTTACTCAACCCAAGGAACACGAACCTGCGTGGAGTGGCGGGACATCTAATCAAGTACGTCGGCATACCCGGGATCATCGCAGGAGATAATCCATGGAATCGTCCTCATCGGTATCCGATCCATACGCGGAGGGAACGCGCATCGCGTAGATCCGACACCCTTGCCGACCACGCGGCATCCGGCGCAGTGATCCCGCCGATGGACTGGGACTCAGGCTGCTACTCCCGCTATTCACCCAAGCCAACCCCTCGTTGGACCATTTAAACGATGCTGATGCATCCGTTGAAGCCCGACTGTGCTCCCCAGACTCCGAGTTCGAACAAGTTGCTTCACCCTCCGACACGTCGGAAGGTTCCTGCCACGCCAACCCTGCTCGCCGAGGTTCCAATCCTGCTGTGATCCTTTCGAATTCGAGCCAACTTGAAGACCATGAACGTCGATTGCCCTCTCCAGACTCCTCCGAACAAGTCTCTTCACCCTCCGACACGTCGGAACGCCCCTGCCACGCCGACCCTTCTCGCTGAGGCTCCGATCTTGCTGTAATCCTTTTGAATTCGAACCAGCTTGACGACCATGAGCGCCCCGAATCGCGTCGAGTATCGGCGTTCAAGCGGTCAATGGGGGGAGACTCGGGCTTGTAGGAGACCCAGCTCGCTGCGACGGAAGGTGGTGGGGTAAGCTGGGTGGGTTTGATAGCTGGGACTATTGGGAATGGAGTTGTCGAGGACGTGGCGAAGCCGGGTATGTCGTTGCTGTCTCCAGCGTGGGTGGAGGCGCCTAGTGTTGCCGGCGGTTCGGTTCGGTTCGGTTCAGTTCGGGAACTGGTTTGCCATCTGGCACAAGTCGGTTTACGGT
>WSUB01000017.1:0-330129 GCA_019633425.1 Tulasnella sp. 424
TTTGAAGCTCCTTCGGATCTCCTTCACTTCATTTGCCATCTGCAGCAACACTAAATAGAAGGGCGTCAAAAACTGAGAAGGCGATGATTGGCTGTTGTGTTGTCCATGGAGGTCTGGGAAAATCAGGCACTGGTCAGCACACTCTTCATGAGATCGCCGCTTGCAGTCAGCTCGCCCACAATCAGAGACTTTGGACAATTGATCATTGATTAGCACTGTGACCAAATGATTTGGTGAAATGTTATTTGCACTCCCTATTTTATCCACACCCTGTGTGTATGCCTGCAACCAGAGTATCTTTTATTTATAGTCTCGGGGCCCTCAATTCAATTCAAGCTGTAGTTCTGATTCATAGTAGCAGTATTAATCATGGGTAGATTGTCTCACCGATCTGGGTGTAAGAGATGTGTCACAACAGGCCCTGATGGACCCATAAGGGTTGCATCCGATCACCGTTTTCTTCGACTGCCAAGAACGTAAAATTCCCGCCCTTTTTGCCTTGACGGAAGGACCCTTGGCAAAGATCTGGGACAGACAACCTATAAAAAGCAATCTCCCTGTTAAATTTCAATTACAAATAAAACGGCGACCCCACGCAAGGACCCGCGACGCGAAGATTAGTTGGAGCAGGTATATAAAACCACTCCCCCAAACTAGCCGCTCCCTCAAGCTAAATTACGCCTCCAATCCATTGCATAGGTTCATCCTTGCAGGCTGGTAGCTTTCCAACTTCCTTCCTTCCTCTTTTCCTTTCTTTTGATGCCGGTCTGCGACGAGTGTGACGCGACACTTGCGGTACGTTTTGAGCGCGACCCGTAATTTACCCGCTTCCTACCGATTATTGATTTATGGGTACCCGAGTTCTGCAGAATGTCTCTAGTCTTCGCCGACACGTGAATTCACAGTAAGTTTCTAGGCTCCTGTGTTTTTAAGGCGCGTATATTCATGAACCTGTGTCTTTTTTTATTCCTCGCGTAAGGCACAAGAAAAGTAAAAGGCATTCCTGTCAATGTGGCCGAGAATTTCTAGACCCAGCAGGGGCATCACGATGCAAAACCAGTCATTACAGAACGTTTGGCTGCCCCGTAAATGATTGCAATTATACGTTCGTACACGACTTCTACCTCCTTCCTTTAATACTCCGTCTTAGCGCTTGTATGTATCCGTAGGAGTTCTCGCAAAGACGCGGTCAAGCAGCACATGCGACGCCGGCACCGCGACTTCCCTCACCCTGAAGTGTTGAACCTCCCGCCAAAATCGAGGTCGTCAAGCCCCGTGTCATCCGCGTCGACGGGTGATCTCTCTCCCCCTCCAGGCCTATTCTTCGTACTACCTCCCATACTTCAAGCACCGTTCGGAGCTCCCCTTCCTTGGCCACTCCAGCCGCCTTTCTACTATGCGGCAATTCCTCCCGAGTTCGGGCCTGGGTATCACGGATAACTTGACATTTGTTACGACTGCTTCCCGACATTTGTATTTGGTCCACCCTTCCTCTGTATTTACATTCGCTCTCCTTTCTCATCAGCGTTCGCACGATCCATAGTAAGATGCTATTTTCGTAAGAGCTTTTACTATCGTACCTTTTATAATTTATTCCTTTATAGTACCGTGACGAATTACAACAAACACGTCCATGTAGCTGCTCTGGGTGGGGTACTTTGTTGATCGGATCAGGCACTGGCTAAAGTGCTCGTGCCAGTGGGAGAAGGCTGTTGAGGACTTAGCAACGGGCCGGACGATCTACCAGCTATTGGAATCCGGCTTACAGATCGATGTCTACGAAGTGAAGCTACCGATCAACAGGACCCAACAAGCAGCTCTCGATGCGACGCTCGACGCTATACGGCCTTTTCTGAAAAGAGACCTGAGCCGTGACCAGCAGATAATGCTTCTAGCCGAAGCTGCTGCAAGAAATAAAGGTCATCCAAGACCTTCTCATTCATTCGTGGGGCAGTTACATTGCGAGACCGTTCTGGCTTTGATGCCATTTGAATCAGGGGTACGTGGCGTCCTCTTGAGCAAAACGACAGGAATAAATTGACTGTAATTCGGTAATTTATTAGGCAAGGAAGGCCAGATGGGTGTGACAAAGCTTTGCTGCGTTTGCTGTGCCACTTTTCTCAAAGCTTGGTTTCAAGAAGAACGCGCGGATGCAGCACGGGCTGGTCTTTCCATGGAGCCCACCCATAGGCTCCCCTCAGCATGTTAAGGAAAAGATACTAGACTTCCTCGCGAATCACGTTGCAGACCACTTGGACAGGGTTATCAGTCCTAATGCTGACAAGATTGGCCGCGAGACTATGGAGAATCAGACCCCTTCGGGATCGGAACCTCATAGCACCTCCAACGACTCGAGCAATCCAAAGGACTCCGATGACTCGAGCGACGCGGAATTGGAGGAATCTCAAGACGACGCTGAGGACGAAAATATCCCTGTCCACACAGAAAGCGATTTCCACTCCACTGGCAACCCTGATGAGGATGACGAGGACGACTCTGGGATTGGAGATAATGAAGTTGCTGACGAGGATGTGAGGGAAGTGGAAGAGGTGGAAATGGAAGAGGGGGAGGAAGAGCCCATTCAAGTTGTAGGAGACTCATAGCCGTTCCCTTCCGCATTCTGTGAAGCAGCTGCTTTTAACCAGTGCAGCCCTTCTTTAATGATTGATCCCAACGATGCAGCACTCAGACCTGGTTCAAGACTGATAAATATGCGTGACTGACACGGAGCTAGGTAAAGTAGGCGGAGCTAAACCCGAGTTAAGACCAAGAGATATCACTGAGGAGGAAGTATTTCGGAAAAAAAAGGATGTACGTCGGAACGACAGTAAATCAACAAAATAGATGATCAAGTTTAAGACGAGGGGGGATGAAAAAGTAGATGTCAAGTCCAGAGACAACCCAAAGGCGACCCCAGCTTTGTCTATGTCCACGTCGGCATTTCTTTAGAGGACTTGCTTCCATCCTCCATCCTTGCACTTGCCGACAATCTTTTTGACTTCTTGAGCACGAGCGCGAGTGGTGACGAGTAGTGCGTCTGGAGTATCAACGATGACCAAGTCGTCCACGCCCAGGCAGGCAACTAGACGACCCGAGCCGGGGACGATGATACCTCCAGCGACTTGGTCGGTAATGACTACAAGGAAGGTTTCGATGTTAGTTTTCTGGTGGTGTGGAAGGAAATGAGAACCCGTACCCATAGATTGGTCGCCGAGGACACGAGCTTGACCGATTTCAGTGGGCAAGATGTCGGCAAGCGAGCTGAAGTCTCCGACGTCGTCCCAACCTGCAAGTTGAGAAGGACCAAACGTCAGTGAATAACTCTAGTAACTTCGTTCAGGATTCGATGCGCACCGAAAGTGGCCGGAATGACAGCAACTTTGCCCTCAGCGGCAGCTGGTTCTGCGACAGCGTTGTCGATAGCGATCTTAGGCAAGTGGGGCCAGATATCGGCCAGGGCTCGAGTCCTGGCATCTTCGTCATCCCAGACGTCGGCGATCTTTTCCAAGCCCTCGTACAACTCTGGGCAGTTCTGCTGGAACAACTCCATCAAAAACTTGGCGCGGACGACGAACATACCAGCGTTCCAGCGGTAGCTACCGGAACTCAGGTACGCCGAGGCGGTTCGAGAGTCTGGCTTCTCCTTGAACTGCGAGACACGGCACGCGTTGGGAGCACCCTCGATGCGCAAATTTTCTCCCAATCGAATGTAACCGAACCCGGTGGCAGGGTGAGATGGTGCAATGCCGATGGTGACAAGTAAGTTCTTTTTGGCAGTGACGGCTGCTTCTGTCACTGCACTGAGGAAAGCCTCGTTACCACTGATCATGTGGTCTGCCGCGAAAGAACCCAAGATTGCCTCCGGGTCTCTCCTGGCGAGGACAGCGGCTGCCAATCCGATAGCGGCGGCAGACTCTTTCGGACTAGGCTCGCTCAACAGATTGGCAGGGAGCAAGTCAGGGAGTTGGTCCCTAACGCCTTGAGAGTGGTCATTGCCAGTGACGACCATCAATCGGCCCGGAGTCGAGAGAGGGAGGAGACGGTCCCAAGTGGCTTGGATGAGGGAGCGCCCAGACTGGGTGAGATCCAAGAAGAACTTGGGATACCCTTTTCGGGAGAGGGGCCATAGACGCGTACCAGCACCTCCGGCGGGGACGACGGCCCAGAAGCCAGGGACTTCGTGGCTGATGGCTTTGCCGGTGGTAGCATCGATGGGAGGAGGAACGTAGAAGGACGGCGTTGGATTGGGGACAAGGAAGGGGCTAACAGTGTAGCTCAAAGCCGGGCTGGGGGGTGCAGAGTGGGTCGAGTTCTATGGAAGGGCGCTTGTCAGTTGAGGTGAACGGCACGCTGGGGTCTTCTCGCGACCCCGAGACCCAGCGATCGACGAACAACGTACTTTATTGGGACCGTTCAATGATAGAGAGCCGTTCATGACGTTCTTCAGTTGTTGCTGAAGGTCCCTGTTGGCCTGACGGAGCTCATTGGACTCTTGACGGAGCTCTGCAATCTCGGTACTCTGGAACCAGATATATGGGTTGGCACTCATCGTTGAACCAGCAGCGGCGATCCACTCCTTCAACGGACGACTTGACCCACTTACCGACTTCTGAACAGTCGTCATGATCTGGAAGAACATCTCCTCGATTCCGGGCTTCCCATTTCGCTCGGAGCCGCTGGCGTCCGACTGTTTTAATGCTGACTGGGGGGCAGACATGGGGGAATTCTTTGCTTGTATCGTAGCGCTGTAGACGGATGGGTAGGATGTAGAGAGAGAGAGAGAGAGGGGACTGCAGGTTGGTTGAGAGTTCTACGTGGCGTTGAACGTACGTTTGCGAAGAGGCAGAGGGATGAACCAAAGGGCAAGCGCCAGGGCTTTGTACGCTATTTCGAACACGCCCCGTTCTTATGTCCGACCGGAGAGACCCTGACACAACCTCGGGGACACCCTAGGATCGGAATTCCCGAAGAGGTTAACAAGCTTAAGAAACGAAACTTCGGACGAGGTACACGTCTGAGGCACGCATCGATAGGTCTCCGTGCAGGATCACCTCCGCCCTGAACGAAGATCGATGCTCCCTACAAGCATAGTTAACCTCGACGTCCTTGCCAGCGCCGAAGGCAATTTGGTGTCGCTGCAGGTCGCTTGGACTGCCGAATTGCGGAGATGAGGGTGGTCTCGTGGATTGGACATCCGGTCGTTGGAAACGGAAGGCTGCGGATGGTAAGGGCTGCAATCTCAGACTCCTATAGCCCGGCGCAGTCGAATAGCTTGAGGTCATGAGAGTGTCAGCAGACTTGTTGTCCTATTCCGGCAGTCCTCGAGAGGGTTCTTGCGATGAAGAGGAGTTGCGAGCCGTGAACCGGTCCATGTGTGTGTGACGGTAGCGACGATCCCCCTCGGTATCTCCGTTCAGCGCTCTTCAGATTTTTCCATCTCTCCGGTCTTCCCATGTCAACGTTCGTCCTGCCAGGAGACCCAGTTCCAATCCCGCCGACTCCAGGCAAACCACTAAAGCTCGGCCCGGGCTTGCTCCATGTCCCTAATGATGATGGATCTGATGTCGTGATAGCCACCAAAGCTGGCGTATTAGGAACGAACAAGAAAAGGAAAGAGCTATGGGTCGAAAGCAACGCTACGAGAGTATGTGAAACGACAAGTGACAACAGAATAAAATTGATCTCCATTCCTTGCAGTACGTCCCAGCGCCACAGGAATCGGTCGTTGGTATCATCACCAACCGCTCAGGTGAAGGGTACCGCGTTGATATTGCAGGAGCACATACCGCATATTTGGATTCCTTGTCGTTTGAGGGAGCATCGAAGCGCAACAAGCCCAACCTGAAGGTAGAGTTTTCCGTAGGTCTTTGATTCGATGGGGAGTTGACGTATGACTCTCTTAGGTCGGAGCTATCGTATACGCACGTGTCTCCTTGGCTCATAAGGATATGGAACCCGAACTGGAATGCTTCGATGCCAACACACGGAAAGCTGACGGATTCGGAGAACTAAAAGGAGGGTTTATCACTCAATGTAGCCTTCGTCTGTGCAGACGGTATGCTCGCTTCGCCTTCGACTTGCATGGGATCACTCCCGCTAAGGATTCCCGCCCATTATTTTTTAAGGCTGTTCGACCCGTCCTACTTCCTCATCCCAACTCTAGGGGCCAAGTTTCAGATGGAGATCGTACTAGGTTTGAACGGGAGGATTTGGATCAAGAGTGCCGACCCCAAAACTACGGTTGCAATAGCACGATGCATCGATGCGGTCGATACTCTTTCATATGGAAAAGAAGAGGTCGAATCTCTTTTCAATACTATGGACCTGGCTTGAAAAGGTTGTTCGGCTCCGGAGGGAATATGCTGCCTGGTTGATGATCTCTTTCGACTTCAATCGCCGCGTGTGCGGTCTTACTCGCACTCCTATATGGGGTCTCTGGACTGCCCTCTTGCGCCTGTCTACTAATACTTGGAATCCCAAATGACAAATGGCATGCAGGTCGACCTCACGACCCCAAGCTTGAGGTGTGCCTGGTCCCACCACCACTCGCGTATATTACACTTTATCTAGTTAAGCGTTTGATCTTCATCTCTTTCCCGAATATTTCTTCACTTCCAGGAGATCCTCGTTATGGTATTGCTCTCCTCAATCTTGGAGTCCTCATCCTCATTGTGGCTACTGAGGGTAAAATTATAATGACGTTGTCGTCTGTCAGTCTCGGGTCCTATTCATGGTACCTCATTGGTGGTAGCAATAAGCGCCAGGAAGATTTGAATATCTCGGGCAATGCATGTCATAACTATCCATCCGTATGTTTCTATTGACCGTGAAGAGACCTGTTCTATATGCACCGCCTCCAACAATGCCGTTTCCCTTCACCCCCTGTCCTACTCAGAAGATTGCCATATGGGTCGATGGACCTCAGTATGGCCTGATAGCCACGCGTGCACCTGGAGCTCTCCATACTTCCTTCACGAAACGGCATAAGATCTTGTCAGTGATTGGTAGATGAGAGTAGCCCTTGGAAACCGCCGTCAATATTCCTCCGAGAAACTCCGACAATCCCCGTTGATACCGGTTTTCAGCTGTCGAACGCCAAGATAATTCAAACTAAAGTACTTCTCCAGCCATGTATTAATACGGTGAGCTCTTGGCTGTCTTCAAGCACACGCCTCCAAAGTCCTGTGTTCGCAACCCTCTCACCATGAAACTATCCACTCTTTACCTCCACGCACTCACGCTCCTCCCTCCCATTATCTCTGCAGCCGCAATACCCGAAGGCGTCCCTGTCAATGGAACTCTTGCCAAGCGCGGCGGTGAGGTGAACTACCTCGCCGACTGCTCGCGTTGGGTGCCGTCCACATCCGAGCAGTACCCAGCTTCGTACATAGCGTGGTACTCGAACGGTGACTACTCACAGGACCAACAACGTCCCGATTCCCTTTCAAACGAATATAGGGATTGGTCAACCGGAGGTGAGCGCTCCTTTCACTTATCATCTGGGGAGCCATCGAGGCTAACGCGTTTTCCGAATTGGTAGTAGGTACCTGGCTCACCTGGGAGGGGCAACAGCAGAACATCCACTTCCCCGACTCGGGGGTTACGGTGCAGACGCATATCGACGCGGACGCTTCTGGCCGAGACCTTTATACCTGGGCTGGGTGGATCCAACGTACATCCGACTGGAAGGTGTTTAATTGCTATAAGGTATGCATCGGTTCATTACGTTGAAGAATTGTTCGGGTTGATGGAAACGAATGTGTGGAACAGGACAATTTCCGCGTCCTCTTTGATTGGGGACCACCTGTTCCAGATGGTACTAATCGTCACATCTTCTGCGAATCCGTCTATTGGTGTGTTTAGGTCACTTCCGGGGGTGAACATGTTTTCGGGATCCTTTTACAGGATCGCATCTTGTATGCCACTTGCAGCTCCGTCTGCATAGGCAGGTAGCTTGTCTATTCTCTTTAGAGAACATATATACCCTTTGTGAAGATTATTGTATCGAAAGCGAGCCACGAGGATACCGATGAGAACCAGGAAAGGGAAAAAAAAAAAAAACTGGGCCAGGGAGAGAGCTGCTCATGCTGCCTCCCTGACGGATGTCGACAACATTTAGCGTTGATCTTTGAATGAGTGAGACTGCAACGGCTCGACTTGAGGGTGACCACGACCCGACTAGCCGCCTATGAATGCATGAGTAAAGAAGCAAATCCATGCATTAAGAGGATTTCAGAGAGGTTCGGGCTTTCCCTAGCTTTGCACATGGCCGGTCCAGAGGATTCATTGTTTTTGCGAGTTGATCCCCATTTGCTTCAATCAGGGTGCTGTACGATAAAGGAGTTATGGTGCAACTAAACCGCGCGACTTCGGCGCTCATCAAATTTACGTTTCCAACTCGCCTAATTAAAAACCAACAATCAAATGATCATGTACAATGAGTTGGGGAGGCGATACGTAATATAGGGGTTGGTGCTATAGAAGGGGTACATTTTTTGAGCTAGTATTTTCACCATGCAATAATTGTCAACCAATAAGACGATCCGGGTATCATAAAACTCTACGCTTCCGTATCCTCTTCCAGGATAATTCGATGCAGAGCCATCATATTCTTCAGTCCGTACTCCCAACCAAGGCCAATAAGATAGAAAGGAAGAGCGAATGCGTTGGTGGGCAAGAGCTGGGTCGCGCGAAAGGCGTGGAGGAGCGCTTTGTCTGTTGGCACCACAAGCCCATCCGTGCGCAATGTCCGGCGTTCCCGATGTTCAGGCGAGCGGAGCAGGCGAAGTGCCTGATGAGCTTCATGCTCCGATGTGAGTTCTTCCCGTGTTGGAAGGCCGGCGGGGAGGGCTGCATCGTGGACACCGAAGATATTTGGACCAACGGTGGACGTCGGGTCGTCAATAAGGTCGATGGTTTCTCGGTCTACTGAGAGGATCGCCTGAATGAAGGTACCAAATGGGAGTGTTCGAGATGCGATCCGAGGCTGTGGAGCAACGGGGCGGGGTATTCTGGTCTGCGGGCGACTTGAAGGCGAGGACAGTCGGAAGGAGTACCGTCGCGGTCGGTTCTCAGCATCTCTCTCTATCCTCACTCCTCCTCTGAACTCTGGTGAACCAATACTCCTCCGTCTCCGGGTAGGTGATCTCGTCCGTACTAACTCCGACGTCGTGGATTCCTCCTCATCCACAATAGAACCATTTGTATAAGATACGAGATCGTGAAGTTGTGAAGCTGCATCTTCGTAGTGAGAGTAACCATCCGAGTCAAAGTGATCGTCTCCATTGGAAGATGCCGTCTCCGCCGAGAGGCGCTGCCAGCTCAGCAGCATGTCTCGAGCAGGCGACTCCTCCTTGTCCAGCGTCCAATCCCATCCCAAATCTCTCCCCAGCCTGCCTCTCTCATTCTCCGATAACGGTGTTAACAACGGCGTCCTACTTGCCGTGGAGGCGAACGAAGGCCGCTCGGACAGACCTGGACGGCCCCGTGTCCGAAGTCGAAGGCTCGACGTTGCCTTGGGGAGCGGTCCTCGTAACTCCTCCCAGTCGCTCCCAACTCCGTCCCGACTGCGACTTCGAATGGATGTATGCTCTCGACCTTCGGATTGTCGAGCGACTGAGGCAATCAGCGAGGCAGGTATCGAGGAGCTGGAATCCGTGCGAGATAAGGGACTGGCTGGTGGCTTGGATGACGATGTCCCGGCGATTATGGTGCTTGCGTTTAATATGATGGGCGAAGGCCCTGGTGCTGTGGGCTCGGGGAAGATGAGGAAAGACTGCTGCTGTGGCTTTCTCTCGGAAGCTTGGGTGTGTGGAGCTGGCTTGGGAACAGGGGTATTGTTATCAGCACCCTCCAGCTCGTCCAGAAAGGATTGGGTAGGAGGGGGAAGTCGTTGTCTTTGGTAGTAAGTCGACATCGTTTCGTAGTGCCGTTTTATGTGGTCGGGGGGAGAGGAAAAGATTGAACGGCCTTTTGTACGTCAGCGGGTTCTGGGGGAAGTAAGCTTACAGTGGGGCGGCGTGGAAACCGACGGCTACACATCGACCAAGTCACACGGACGTAACATCTCCGTCGCTCCGTGACATTGTCACCATGTCAGTCCGCAACTCAACCCTTGCCTCTTCTGCCCCAATGAATCGAATACGCGAAGTATGGGCGAACAACCTCGACCAGGAAATGGCAGCACTACGGGACGCTGTAGATCAATATCCATATGTCTTCTTTGTGAGCTTTTACCGTCTGTGTTTTTTTTGGTGGGATGCTGCTGCTGACGCGTGCGCTTTGGAAGGAAAGAAAGCTGAATATCCTGGCACGGTCGCCCGCCCAATAGGCAACTTCAAGACCAACAACGACGTGCAGTACCAGACGATGCGATGTAACACCGAACTACTTCGGGTTATTCAAATCGGGATCACCTTGGCGGACGCCGAAGGAAACCCCGCTCCGGACCCAGGCATCTGGCAGTTCAACTTCCAGTTCGATCTAGAGTGGGTTCTTTACGAGACACACGGCCTTGTACCAGTCTCGTGGAACTGATAAACGGCTTTTCCCTAAATCTCCGAAAAAGAGAGGACATGTATACTCCAGATGCTGTGGACGTTCTTCGGCATGCGAACACGGACTTCGCTCGGCATCAGGAACTGGGCATCAATCCGAACGACTTTGCGGAACTTCTCATCACTTCGGGACTTGTGTTGTATGATGATTTGACTTGGGTTGCTTTTGAGTGGTACGCCAGATGCTCCCCAGGTTTACTGAGAACAATGGGTAGCTCTAACACCTGGCGTTGATAGTCAGAATGACATGGGTTACCTACTCAAGATCCTCACTGGAGCTCCATTACCTACGTCGGAAGCGGACTTCAAGGATCTCTTGGCTATCTGGTTCCCCAAGTTATACGACCTCAAATATGTTATGAAGACCACGAGGCCCATCAAAGTCCGACTGCAAGAACTCGCCGACGAGTTCGGGGTACGAATTTTGATGGCTACGAGTTTCAACTCGCCGGTTGACAGCTGTCTTGGTTCGTTAGGTTGCAAGGATCGCTGCTCCACCAGCCGCTGCCGAAGTTCACCTCATCGAAGGCGTTTTCTACAAAACCCGGAACTCGTTCTTCGGCGGGAAAGATCCCGACGAGACCAAGTTCAAGTACGTTCCTTCGACGCTATTATCCGTTTGCGGCTCGATTGACTCTTCGTCTTGCTTTCTGTCATCGCTCTAGCGGTCATCTCCTCGCAGCCTCGGACGCTGGATTTACGCCAACAAACAACCCTGGAGGTGCAAATAGCCATATGGGCCATCAGACTACCCTACACAACCAATACGGCACTCCTATGTATTTGTATCGGTAATTTTACGATGTATTCATTTTCTTCTGAATCGACCGCGAGCCCACTCCCACTAAAAAGCGAAACATGGACGGGGATGGTGTAGCTGAAACTGCGAGGCCCGTCGTTGCAGTGTATTACCTCCCGGAGAGTCGCTAGGCACTCGCCGCGGGACTTGGCTCGGTCTGGGGTTCGCACCCGCTCATTGGTGCATAGGCTCATTGGCGCATTTCGTATTTCCCATTTCCGGAAACCCGTTACTGTGAACTTTTACCAGATTTCAGCCACTGCAGACAAACCAAAATCCACTTCTCGTATTGTCTTTCAGTAGGTGGTTCGGGATCTTTGCTTTTTTCTATTGCTTCTAGATTTGCAGCTTCGTTTCGACGAGGGTTCACGTCCCGAATTGCGCTGCCTTCCCACATAGTATATATATATACCAGTCACCTTTCCATTCTCTAAACTAGATATGTTTACACCCCATGTACCTTCTTCTGGAAACCGAGACGGGTACCTGTCGTCCTGAAGCGAGTCGGCGAGCAAGGTGCCGTACAGCCGAAGCTTGCTCAAGTCAAACTCGAAAACTCCGAAAGTGCATGCAAGTGCCCTATGGTGGCCTTAGACGATTTGCACTAGATCTGGATGTCTTGGATGGGACCGATATTGCGAACGGCTCGTTCCGCGCAAATGCTAAGCGTGAAGTGACTGTATATTCTTTTCAACGAGGACAAATCCTTCATATTATTAGGTATTTCAAAGTAGGAATTCACTGGGCGATAGAATAATGAATCCAGCACTCCCAAATCCCTCGTGGAGCCCGCGGAGAATCAAAATTAAAGGTACGCCTGGCGTCTCTTTCGGTCCTCCATCAAGCCATTTCCTGGTTTTACATGGTTCAGACAAAGCGCCAACTCGGGTACGCGATTTATAATTTTAACATACCGCACACGAACTGTAACGGAGTGTACCCAACACCACTGAGCGAGGGGCACAGCTCCTTCAGTCTCTTCCGCAACTCCTGCCAAGTATTAATCTTCAGATGACTGGAGCCGGCGCTGGATACTCCAAACGGGAAGTCGGTAAATGTAATCCGGGCTCTGAGGAACATCAAGCTACGAATCATCGAGAGCTTCGGGATCTCATCGAGAAGCTAACGGTGGAAGAAAGGGGGATTGTTAACCACCCACCCTCCGTATTTGAATGAACGAGAACATACATCCTGAGCCCGAATTTCGCCCCCATCAATCATTGTGAGGTCCACGATTTGTGGCAGGTGTTGAGTGATGAGCTGGAGCATGCCATCGGTCGTCCTACGGGCCCGTGCTTTGAACTCGCGGATGGCCTCAGAGGACTGAAGCAGTCTCTGGAATATCCCTTCTTCGATGCACTGGCAGTCATTCCAACAAACGCAGTCAAGATCCAAGCGTCCGACTGGTCTCCCCGGGACAATGCTCGCTGCTTGCCACCAGGTCCCTTTAAAAACCCTGATCTTTGGAACGTCTGCCACCTGCAGTCCATCGAAGTGAGCTGTGGGACAGGTGAGCTCCAATCGCGTCAGCTCTGGCTGCCCACGCAATATGGGTGTAAAATCTAGGGGTTCCTCCGAAGTGGAGCTCAAAGCAAGACTCTGCAGTTTCATGCTGGAAACCGCCCTACTGAATAGCTCCCACCGGCCGCCTTTCTGCCAATCGATTTTGTCCGTAAATTCCAAATCTCGAATGTTGATGGCCTGTAGGAATAAAGGTGCAGATATCGCAAACCACTCGTCTTGACGAAGTGCCAGAGCCTCGGAATCCCAACCCCAAAAATCGATTTCTTGCATTTCTTGGGTCGGTTGGAATGGCCGCGCGATTGAAGTTGGAATGAGGTGTCCACGGAAGGAGCGGATGTGGGGAAGAAGGTCATGACGTTCACCGAGGGTCGTGAAAAGCTGGATGCGCTGGCGGGACTTCCAGTTGTCATTAGGGTCCAGGTGACGATACAGGAGGGATTCCGATAATCGACGCAGGTAGGAGCATGTCACTAGGAGAGAGATCTTCTCTGCCCTGTCCAAGTGGTCAATAATGAGAAGGAGGACTTCAGGAGGCAACTGAGCAAATTGCGACTCCCGTCTGTAGTTCCTTCGGGTAGTTTCGAGGATTTGATGGTTGCCAGGTAGCTCTGCGGCCTGGGTGGTGTGGATCGGATGTTGAAATGACGGAGTCATTGGCACTTCCTACACTTGCACCTTAGTCAACGATCCCCCAGGCAAGAGGAAACCGTATACTCACCATGGGGATCCAAAGAGAGTGCAGGCAACGTCACCAAGGGAGAGACGTTACGGTGAAGGGGTTGATCGATGATCGAAGAGATTGCGAGCGGCGTTTACGGACGGAATTTGTGCGAAGTATGCCCTCCGAAGCGAGCTAACGTCTTCATCCCGCGAGAATTATCGGCAAGCCGCTACCCTCCCGCCTACGGAAGGATCAGGACAAACGTCATGAGTGGGGGTCGTTGTCGGAAAGACTTGGTGGTCAAGTGGTCGAGGAATGAATTTCATTCTCGCTAACTACAGTAGTCGGTCTGGCACAATCACATGGGACAATTACCACTTCACCGCAAGATGCCCTTGCCCTTGAACTTTTTCTCCACGATCCTCACGTATTCATCCATCCCACCCTCCAATACTCTAAGCCTTTTGGAGACAATATAGACACTACCAACTTTTCCTTCCCCATATCGCCACTCTCTTCCTCCTCTTCCTCCTCCCCAGCGTCGTCTCCCGGAACCAGGGGAGCTCCCTCTACCAAACAACGAACCAAGTGTCAACCAGGAACCAACTAGTGTTCTATGACTTCTCATCGTGCCTGGAGGCTCGTGAACCTCCTGTCATACCGAAAACAGCACGTTTTCTTTGACGCTTCGAATACCATGGAATTCTGGTGATATATATGTACATTTTGGCTAACCTCGTTTCTCCGCGACTCCTAGCCGTAATCTTCTAACAGCTCACCCGAATAAGATTGCGGCAAAATAGCACGCCTACCGAACTCGTGAGCGATCTGGAACGACAAGCCATCCCATCGACTTGGGCCTGACAGCACCATTAGGATCCATCCTGGACGCCCCCGAACAATCCGCAATTAAGTCCCCGTTGTCGGTCTGGTCGATGTCGCGGCGCCTAGGCCGTGACCGGGTTAAGGTGGGCATTAGGATACCCGTTTTCCTTGATGCGTGGGAAGAGCCAGAAGAAGGGCGTCGCGTAGGTGATGTCCGAGGATTCTGTCCTGCCTGCACCGCCGGTGAGGAGGCCGCCAATGCGGCCGAGGCCGTCGGCGATGATAGAGCCCGAGTCGCCGGGGGCGGAGAAGGCCCCCGACTTGTGGTCGTAGGGGAGAATAGCCCACTCCATCGAGGTCTGGTGAGTGTTGTTGGTAAAATACTCGCGGACGTAAGAGAAGATGCCGGTAGCGCGGCCTATAGTGACACCGGTGGTATTGCCGTTCTTTATGACTAACAGGCAAGGTTCGCCGTCGTGGTCGAGCATATCCGGGTTGCGCATCAGGTCTTCCGAGATGAGGTCGCGAAGCTGAAGGAGGCGGTCATACGGATACTTAAAGGTCGAGGCGGCGTCGGCACGGGGGTACATCTTCGATGCGAACTCGCCGGGCGGGATCGTCGTCCCTGGAAATAACAGTTCGGCTAGACAGCCTCAGTGAGATAGATCAAAACGCACCAAGGTCAATCACGTTGCCCTTAAAGGCCACCTTGATCTTGGAGCTGTCGAGCTCGACAACGGCGTAGTCTTCGGTGAAACCTTCCGTGCCGGCACCGAGAGTGAGAGGAGGGGAGCGAGCGATGTGGCCTAAGACGCGCTGGCTCGGTCGGCTCCACTCCTTCTTGACTTCGTCGTGAAACTTTTCAAGGGTCTCTATCGCCTTGTTCGCCTTGTCCAATAACGACTGAGTCATCTTCAGCTCCCTCGTAGCCTCCTCAACGTCGTCCTCGCCCTCGCCAGCCAGCCTCTCCCGCAACATCGTAATCTCCCTCTCATAGAGCTCAACCCCGATGGCGAGTCCTCCGATCCTGATCTTGATGGATCCGACGAGGTTTTCGAACGCCTTGGTGCCGAGAAGGAGGACTTTGCGACGACGCGCACTGGTGTCTGTGTGGGCGTAGCCGACGTTAGGCCCCTCGTTTGGTGGGAAGAGGACATGGCGGGCCGTAACGAGCAAGACCTTCTTGCTGTCGCCGCCTTCGGCGAGGTAGAGACCCCCGGTACCCGCAGCGTGAGGTGTGGCCTGGGCAGCGATAGACAGCCCGAGCGCAGGAGTAAGGGGACCGCGAACGTCGACGGTTGGGTGCAGGTAGGAAACGGGTGTAAGAAGGTTTGGACCGGCCGACCGGGTGTAGATAGACTCCCGGTACTCGACCTCGATGTCGGTGATGTCGAACTCCTTAAGAAGGTCTAGACAGCCGTTCGCCGCGGTGCGGGCGTCCTCGGCACAGAGAGTCTCGGGAGCGACACCAATCCAAAGTACGACGGGACCGACGGCTTCCTCTCCGACCTTGAGAAAGCGAACGGCGTCTATTGTCGTCCAGAGGACCCCCTGGGAGTCGAGGAGCTGGTAAACCTTGGGACCCAAGTCCTTCCAGACGATGTTGAGCTTGTGGCCGAAGACTGGGCGGAGCTCCTTCAACTGCGGATAGGCCTCGGGTCCGGTGGGCTTCTTCCACGGCGTGGTCCCCGTACGGTACACTAATTTGGGGGAAGAGCACAGACCCAAGTAGTAGAACTCTCTCTCCGCCTTGGAGACAGAGTACGGAGAGGAGGAAGAAGAAGTGCCGGACGTGGGGTCATCATGGAGGCTGTTTTCTGAAAAGTCGATATCGATGGGAGAGCCCTGGCTATGCTCCATAGCAAAGACGATGCACGAAGCGACAAAATCCGCAGAAATCACTGAACGAAGGAGAGGACAAACGAGGAGGGGTAAGTATGGGAAGATAGTAAAAAGTTAAGAGACTCCCTTTTTATAGTCCAAAAGATCAACTGCAGTGTGGTTGAGAGAGTTGACTGTGTCGTTCGGTGAGGGATATGAGGGAGGGCGGAAGGAGCCACGCTCCTTCCCGGAACGGCAACCGCCAGTTTGGGAAGCAGTTGCTTACGCAACGTGTTTGTTTCGCTTTGCTTAATTGGCACGTTGCTCCAGTGCAGAGTCCCTTATTTGTCCCGTTCTGCCGTTCGCTTTCTACCGTAGAGATCTGTTCCCCCATATCTGTCCCCACAGCTCCCAGCGGCCATGGTTCTGAAAGTCTTCCATCATGCGATTAGGTTAAGATAGCTTGCGAGATAATCCTTAGGGTGTACTCTGTGCAAATGGGAGATAGATGCCGCGCTTGCCGCGGGTTTCTCGCCGGAGGCGGCCGGATGTAACGCCAAACAAACAACCCTGGAGGTGCAACTAGCCATATGGGCATCAGACTACCCTACACAACCACTACGGGGCGCTCCTATGTATTTGTATCGGTAATTTTATCATGTATTCATTTTCGCCTGAATGGACCGCGGAGCCTGCTCCCACTATATCAAAAGGCGAAAACCTGGAGATTGTGCCGCCTAATCTGCGAGACATGTTGCTGCAGTGGATCACCTCCCAGAGAGTCGTTCGGCACTCGCCGCCGGACTTTGCCACCTCTGGCTGCGCTTGCTGATTCCGTCTGGAGTTTCGCACCCGCTCCATGATTAGTGCCCACGCTCCTTGGCGCATTTCGTATTTCCCTCTTCCGGAAACTCCCACCCAGGCGTGATCCGATCCCCCCCTCTTCCTCTATATGTCAACCAGGAACCAATTAACTTCTCAGCGTGCCTCAAGACTCGGTGGACCTCCCGGTCATACCGAAAACAGCACGTTTTCTTTTCGACGCTTCGAAATACCATGGAATTATGGTGGTATATATATGTACATTTGCCTAATCTCGCTTCTCCGTGACTCTTAGCCGTCATCTTCTAAAACCTCACCCGAATAAGGTTGCGGCAAAATAGCACTCCTACCGAACTCGTGAGCGATCTCGAACAATACACCATCCCATCGACTCGGGCCTGACAGCACCACTCGGACCATCCTGGATGCCCCCCCCCCCCCAAGTTTATAACGAATCCCGAATTAAAACGCTCAAGGGCTTGAACATCTGGGGCTCTGTGCCCTGGTTCACTACTATTTGCCAAAGGGAAATCGGGAATCCGTATGAGCGCTGTTCGGTTTTGGGGTCTAAGAGTCGTTGGGGGTTCGTATTAGGAGTGTTGTTGTGTTTGGGGTGGTTCTTTTTGGGCAGGGTGGTGGTTGGAATGATGGAGTTTGGGCCATGGTACTACGATAAGGGGGCCTGTCCCGCGGTCGAGGTCGTTGTGGAAGCAGCGGGTAACGAGATGAACGGGGAGTTGCTTTTGAGTTCCGAGTGTTCTAGATAGTTGTGTCCCCGTCCGCTCTGTGTATCATCGTCTCGCTGATCTGGGTCCTAGGTTTTTCTTTCGGGGTGAAATCGGCATAGCTCAGGCGAACGTCCTATGTCTTCCGGTAAAAGCTTGATCTTTGCCGCGCTTCGTCTGGATTCTCCAAATGCTCCGGTTTGGTCGGCATTTTGAAGCGAAATACTCGCTTTTATGATCATCCTCCGACAAGAATTCGATCTCTTGTTTGGTTAAGGAACCGTGGGCAGTGCGGTGGCAGTGGGGACCGATTTGCACCACCGATCCATGCTTTTTTGCCCCCAACAACTTTTCGAGTTCCGCGAGTTTCCAGGAAGGTCGATTTTGCGAACGTTCTAAGAGATAACGGGAGGCTTGCAAGGCGTTTTAAGGACTGGGGTATTGACAGTTGTGTACGTGTTGGGGGGTGTCCGGCTGAAGACATTTTGGCGCGTGACGGACGTCCCCATTTATCTGCATTAGGTTTGCTTCTCGACTGCAGTACAGAAGACTTCTAATCGCCTGCCGAAATGATAGCTTCCCCAGCCAGATCGCGGCCGGAAGACTTTTGACCGAGCGATGCCTTCGATCGGTGCAAGCTCTCTCACAAGAACCCCCCAACGCTTGTTTACGCTTGCCGGGGTAAATTGAGGATTTGCCACTTCCCAAGGTGGGACTTGTTGAGGGGAAACAAACATCGGTGAGATTTTCCAGAGGGGAAAGGGACGGGCCGATGGCCGGGCATTCCATAGAGCGTAGGGAGTCGGCGGCGGCGGGAGGAGACCGTATCGGTGCATGCCGGCATCCTATTAATTTTGTACGGCAGGCGTGGCACTGAACGGTGTGGACAAGCCGTGGAGAAGCGTCGAGTAGCATATGGATTACGGTGGAGTCTCGAGAACGGGCTTGGTCAGCACCCAAATATGAGCCAACGACGAGAGGTAAGAGGGGCGTGCAGCGTCGGTGGGTGGGCCTGTCAAGAGAGTTTAGATGGGTAGGTACCATATTCCTGGGTCATGTTCCCCTAGGAGGTAAGTTGAGAGGCCGGCATGGAAAAATAGAGCATTCCACGAAATCCACGCTCGTTCTTGTTTCTTTTTTGGGGGGGAGGGAGTGAGGAGGGGGACGAGTATCAACGAATGATGAACGAGAGGGATTTAAGCTGACCCTCAGACCAGTGTTAACAAAGTCATTGAAACCGACGGGTCCGGTTGTGATATCGTGGACAAGAGGGAGAAGACGGTGCACGGCCTTTGGGGGGCACGATTTTAGGGTAGAGGCGTGTACAGGCGCCGACAGATCTAGAAGATGAGACCGGTCAGCCAATAGGAAGAGGACAGGTTGAGGCGGACGTGTTCCATTTCCACTTGTATGAACACAACTTTTACTTGTTCTGGCAGATGTAGAGGTGGTTTCAGTGATAGTGAACAAGATCCGGAGGTCTAGAGTGTGCTCTCTTTTTATTGCGGTCGTGTTTTGTTGATGGCTTTTTGGGTTTCTTTGACGACGCACGGCGGTGCCGAAGAAGATGCGGCTGCGTCAAGAGACGCCCGGTGAATGATTGCTGTGACTCTCTATCCTCAGGGTCTAGTGATGGGAAAGTAGAACAACGGTGCTTTCCCATTTAACGAGAGTCACACTGCACAATTTCATCAACGACCAACCCCCTCTCTCCTCAATCCCCTCCTCTCTTTTCACTGGACCCGTTGACGGACAGTGATTCACTAAAACAGTCCGCAGAGACAACCTGCCGCTCAGCGACACCAGTAGCGTAGTCAGTTCTGAGCCTTGTGAGTCTAGTAGTCGTAGAACGCAGAGCACAGCGATGTGTGAGATGTGCCAGGGTTCGATGCTGAACACTCCCCCAACGGCTTGCAGACCCCTTGATCCCCCGACGTCGCCTACGCTGCCACGTCCACCCCCATCGAATTCCCTTTACTTTTTCCCAACCATTCAATCCCAACAAGACAACAACTCGAACAACATTCTCGGTCAAGATGTTCTGCTAAATCAGCAACCCATCCTCACCGCGCAATCAATACCGCAGTCCTCGCCGGTTTTGAATCAGATTCACCCGTCTTCGCACCACCTCTACAACCATCATGCCTCCCTTAACTCGACACCCGCTGCCATCCCGGACAGCCCGCAACTCAACAACAATGTTTCCCCGTCGATAGCTCTCTCAAATCTTAGTCTTCGGACACCACAACATCGACCCCTGCCAACCTTTTTACCACCGGCTCCCCGTACCTCAGGACCTACCTCTTCTCCAGTCTCTTCCCAAAAACCGTCTATTTCGTCCCTCAGAGCTAATTATTCAAAAATGCTTGGACGCAAGGCTTCTATTTCCTCAAAGGGGGCGGCAAAGGCCTCCTCCGCCTCGGCTGCCATGCCCCCTCCACCTGCTCCCCCCGTCCGTCCCAACACTGCGGTGATGGGAGACTTTTCGGAGCTAGAATCACTCATTCAGCAAGGTGAATACGATCCTCTTTATGTCCCTCCGTACGCCCCTCCTTGCCATTGCTATATATGCGCGCGCAGCAGTGGTGCGGGAGGCTCGCTTAGCGAATCGACTCGTCATGAGTCACACCTTGGCCTCCACCTCCACCGGCCCCCTGGCACCGCCTCCCGCACATTCCCGAACATTCTTGCTGACGGGTCATTTTTCCACTCGGCAGCATACGTCTCGCCCGATATGACCATGGCTGACTCCGCAGCTTTCATCGGCTTTGGAGGTTCCGCGTCAGCTGCTCAGTCCGCCTCGAGCAACGCGGCAGCAGGAACACCATTCAGTGGCAGTACCCTCTCTCCGGGTGGCGTCGGCCCCGTCGACCCGGATTTCGATAACCTCTTAAGCGCTTGGATGAGTCCCTCCACTCAAAATCTCCCAACACCTCTCTCGACTTTCTCGACTTCACCAGCGCTTTACTCGAGCCCGTTCTCTGACCACCTCAGCACACCAGCGGTCGACCCTATCGCATCCTTCAACAGCACCGACCGTTCACCAGCCATCGTCTCCGCTTCTCCAGTAGCACCAACCTTCAACCTCTTCGACGACCTCGACTCCGCCACGTCTCAGTCCCTATTCGAACTAATGGCACATGCTACGGCTGCCCAACAGCTCGCTGCCAACGGCAAGGCCCCAGCGGCCCCTGCCCCCCACAACGGCTCGACGACTGTAAAGCCTACGGATCTTGGGCTTCAGCTCGCTGGCCTCAACAGGACCGCCAGCTGGGAGAATGCGTCGTCCGCCTCCTCATCTCTCTCTCCGCAGTCCTTGGACTCGCGTAACTTGCCCACATCGCCTGGTTCCTCAGTCACCTCCTCTGCTCATAAGCCAAACGGTGTCCGGAAGAATGTGCAACCTCGCGATCTCATCCCGCTCGACGCTCCTATCCAGTCTCGCAACTACATCACTCCCTCTGCCACCTCTCGCAAGGACGTCCCTCCATCCGTCGCACGGACCTTCGTGCCTACCTCTCGCAAGCGATCGTCTCAGATGGCTGGCCTCCCGTCAACCGAGGACATGCAGGACGAGCTCGCAGCAGAGGACGACCCAGCTGTTGTAGAGGAGATGCAGCGACGTCGCGAGATGGATCCCGAGAAGGCAGCGTTGCTCGAGCACGTTGAGCAAGCCCGCAGGAGGAACACCCTGGCTGCTCGCAAGAGCCGACAGCGCAAGCTCGAGCATGTGCGGAACTTGGAGGAGCTCGTCGAACGCCTTCAGTCCGAGAACGAGGAGATGAAGAAGGACATGGAGCAGAAGGACACTGAGATTGATCAACTCAAGGAGAAGTTGAGGATTGCGGAGGAGAAGCTGCGGGCGAGCCTCGGAGGCGTCCCGTCTTCGTAAACGACTCGAACGAGGAAGAATTTGACTTTGGACTAAGCTCTCTACCTTGAAGATGGGCCGTCGCCCAGGATCCCTGTGGACTCTTTCTTCGCTTTCCATTTCTGAATGCTGTGACGTCTTTGCTTGCCTGATTGAATTACTACCCACTCTTAAAGAGAATGTGTTTCCTATCCTCTGTACGATTTCCTGTACATCCCCAAGTCCATCAATGGACCATCTCTCTAGCTATCTTTCCTTTTTCTTTATGATTCGCTTTCCCTCCATCATCTTTTTCAGTTTATTCGTCGCCGTATATCACTAGTACCACCCACCACCCGCTCTACATCCCATCTTCCCATTCCCCCTTTCCCTATCGCGACACGTCTTTTCGTTCCCTCCCTATCATCTTCTCGTACGTACGCACCATAGCTAGCACCTGTGTTCCGCTCAATCTCTCGAATCAAATTCGGTCGTACGGTTCTCCCGCAATGCCTTGTGTGTGTGTGGATCTACCCCGCAGTAAGTACTAACCGATGGAATTGAGGGAATTTGAAAATTTTTCTTGAAGATCTCCTTCAAGGTAATGATTTCCCAATATGGTAAATGGGCCGCGTGTGCGGTTAAACCTTCTCCGGAGAGACCTCGGTTATTCCGGAATGTAAACGTATGTTCCACACTTGGGGGATTAACCTTGAGGTGGTTGGAGCCGAGGTGGATTTTTGAGGGAGTTTTGACGCGGTAATGGAGCCGATTGAGAGCTGAGGGGCGAGACCTCCACTGCTTGGAAGTTGCTCCTTTACTGCGGTTCCGAGTCCCAAGTGAAACAATCATTTACGACGCGCGTCTTACTACAATGTCATTAACGACGTTTTGACTGCGGAAACACGTAGATAGGCCTCATCAATGCCGCAGGTAATTGGAAATGCGGTATGAAAGGGGACGGAACTGGACCTCCGGTTTTTCCGCATCACCGAGAAACCGTCGGTTGGTCTTACGATCGAGAAGAACACGCAACGCATGGTGACTATTATCGGGAGATTTCGGTTTCGACCTTATGGACGGTGTCGATCCGTGGCTTGTCATCTTACAGAGGGACTGCCTTCTTGATCCGTCGGTTAGTATTTCGTACAGTCAGCAAAGTGTCTCGGGCGAAAGTTTGTAAATCTGAGAGTCACCATATGGCCAGATCCCCGAGCCCGAGGGAGTTTCACTTTGGACGGGCTGCTTAACCGGGTGGGACCCCGGATACAAGGCGGGCGCGCGGCACACACGGTTAGGATTTGTCATAGGCGATTATGCATTACGTGAGTGGATGGGTGGAGGGATATGACGTATACGTCGAGAATTGGTATACTCTCTCCGACGAAAGCGGAAGTGAGACTTTTATGAGTTGAATAGTTAGGATTGGATGTGTAATGTCCGCGGGTATATGTCTTTTGATTTGTAAACTTGGTTCGGGGCCGGGCACCGACTCTGGGGGACGTTCTCCGCTTAGAAAACAATCATGACCGCGGCCGTTCTCTTTCTAACCGCAGGACCATGGAATCAATACGTTCAGTTTCCTATCTACCACTGCGCACTGCGTAAGAGAGCGGTTCATCAAGGTCGAACGAGTGCCTCGCGTTTAGTCGACCATCACCTCGTTGAGCTCCTTATCCGTGACACGTGGAAGGACCTCGTTGTCTACAAACGAAGCAACTTTCAACCGGTGACGCGGTTAGGTGAAGTAGATCCAGCACTTGCTGTACCCTGGTAATACTCGTCAGGTGATTGGGATACCGGCTTGGCTTGGAGCTACAATCCTCCCCGCTGGATGCCCATTTCCTGCCCTCAAGCTTCGCCGGAGAGTCGATTTTCCCCCCTCACAAGCTGTACTCGATATGTATTTCGGGCTTCACATTCAAAGCGGGGGCCTTGTGGTAAACCGGATGCTTTTGACCACTATGGTGACTGCTTTGAATCTAGATGCAGTCACGTGCTGCGAGGCGTTTATCATCCTTACGTGGCACAACGTCGGGGTGACGGGAACCGACGCGGTCCCTTTGAGCGTTATGGGGCTGAGCTCGGAGCAGTACGTTTCGTGGTCGCCCTGACGAGTTTTTAGGGCGCAATTCCCTTATAGGACGAGCACAAATAGCTCCTGTATTGCCCTCAGAGACCTCATAGATAATCAAAGTATCGATATTTCACTTTTCTCTTGCCTGCGAGCAGTTCGGTCTACCAAATGGGGAACTCAGTTGCCTCAGGTCGACTACGACCACCTCCTTCCACTGGCCAAGCATTCCGGACCACATTGTTCTTGCCGAAGCCAATTATATACTATGAACGGATCTAATACTGTGATCTAAACCAAGATACAGGTCGCTTGGGGCTATAATCCCCGGCTCTGAGCGCCGCTTCAAGAGCGTGTGGAACGATCGTATACTATCAAACTTTCAGAGAGGTGTCTGCTGGCCTCTCTCCCGAGCGTGATTAGGGGAACCAGGATAAAACTTTAAGCAAGAGCCTAACGTCGATATGCGACAGACTTTCTCTCAGTTCTTAAAGAACAACGGGACAGAACAAGGAACTGACATGCAGAATCGGGTGCGCCTCCCCAACGCCCTGCGCTGAGTGAATGGCGCAGCGAAGCTGGGGGCATTTACGGATCCAGGGAGTGGAATATACATGACCGGAGCTGAAGCGTGACCTTGTATATTCGTGTGGATAGAGAAAGGCTGGCTGAGGACAACAGACGGGTGGTTCTGGTCGTGGACATTCATGTTGATGGTGTAGGCTATATATCCAGCAAGCAAATCAGCAATAGCCTTGTCGAGGATATCAAGCTCGTGTACCTTGATGTTGCCCGAATTGATGCGAGTGCCAGGTCGAAGAGCAATCACCCTGAGGCCCTGCCAGCCCTCATAGAAACGATACCCGTTCATTCAGTCAGCCTGGGCGGATAAGGGAGCGCGTAGGCGGCAAGACCTCAACATACCAACACATACTGAAGGGTCATTAGGACCGAGGGCGTTGACCTAAGCGTCGGGATGCAGATAAGATGGCAAAGAAGACATGGGGGCAGTCGTCTGATCAGAGAAGCGACTGGGATACATACATAATATATATACGAGGCTATTGCATATTCGGCCCTTTGAGCAATATGTTCATAGCTCTGTGCAATGTCAATGCATAGCCATTCTTGAAAGGGACACGGTCTCTGAAGCTGGTTGGGTAGGTCTTCGAGCTGCTGTGGAGCCGGACGACACCCGACTGACAATTGACGCTTTGCTACCGCAAACGTAAAAACAAGGTACACCTCACTAACCCCATCGGGTGCGAATCCGCGAACAGAGGAGGTCTTCCGTCATCAAGTGGAGCCTTGATCTTCAATCAGATTGACGCTCTGTGGCTGTTCGTTCTGACGAAATCTTGGGCAATGGATAAATTTTGCTCTGACGAGTGGCACTGCACGGTCCACCATCCGGAGTGCAGGAACGTGCTCGGTCAGCCGACCGAAGCTCGGTGAGTCGCTGGTAAGCCATGTAGCAGATATATCGACGTCCTATTTGAAACTATCTTAGCTTTACGTTGTAACAAGTCCACAGAACGTTGACGATATCCCATGAGGCCCCCCCCCCATCATCGCCGAGAATGCGGCGCGGGCCGGTCAGACCCCGGGCCGCGAGGCTAGCATTTGCTTTCAACAAGCCTTTATCATTGTGCAGTGTCTGGAGCCCATTTTGCTCCCGAAGCACGCTACACCATATCAGTGACGTCGCGGCTCGAAGCAAGCTCGCAAATGCCACCCAAAGAAGTGGATCGTCTTGCTTGAGTCTCGGGCTCTGAGGACCTCCGGAGCGAATTGTACTTACCCTAGGTGTCATTACCCTTGGAAGATGTGATGCGGTATTATTGCATTCGTTCGTTTGGTGGAGCTTCGCGTCCATGCACTTGTATACTTTGTAATTACCGACATCGCTGATGTTCTCGGCGCAAGCCACCAAGTATGCTGCGTCGTCGTACACATCTGAGAAACTCAGGAACCGTGTCATATGAATAGTACCCGCGAGGTCTGAATACCTCTGGCATTCGCATACATCAGCAACATGACAGGGCTGAATACAAGAAATTGAAGCCAATCGTACAAGTGTAGATAGTATAGCAAGCCCTGAGTTTGCAGCAGAATCGTACGAGTTCACTCTGAATTGCCTCAGCTTTCCAACTTCCACAAGAAGCTCTTGAGGCTATGCCGTGGATTACGCCAACGTACTGGTATATAGCTTACTGGTGTTTGCTGGGTTACCGATCAAGGGCACAAGCGAAACTTGAATGCTGCGGGCGATCTGCCCCCAAAGGTTTGTGAGGTTCAGCACTAGCTCAGTTTTCAGGTGCCGAATAAGACAAACTTTGTTCCATTAGACCCTTTTGATTTATAAAGGGAAATACTCATGAGCATGGACAAGCGGAACATGTAGAACGTTCCCAATACGGTACCGCCCTCTCGGTATCGACGCCTTGTTCGACTTCAGCAGGCAGTATTCGAGCCCAGAAGTACACCCAGCTTGATGACTAATCCATGGAGAAAGATAAGAAGCTGATTTAAACTTCCACCGAAAGAGCTCCTCGTAGTGAGATAGTCTGGGAACTTTCGCCCCACTCCACATCCCCAGTTTAAAAAGCGCCTAAGCGCCTAAAAATAGAAATCCGATCGGATAACTCTGTGAAGTGAGGGAATAGATAGGCAATAATCCAAGGGCCGCAGCCACTCAGATGCTCAAGCTTGGGTCAGGTGTGTCGCGGAAGAACACGGGAACTCCCTCGGGGGTGTCATGAAGTAAGCATTGTGACCAACACGTCGAACAAGAGCTCAAAGCGGGGAAATATCTAATAGTACAGAGACGAACGGGAGAGATAAGAACACCAGAAACTATCGAGGGTTCAGAATGAACCTTGGTTACAGAGCGCACGTAAGACAGCTAACTTATAGAAGGTCCAGGGTGATAGGTGGGAGCGCCAATCAATCCCTTATCTAAATCCCTCCGGCGCCTAGTAGGAATATGGAAACAATCAGAGACAGCGATGGTCAGAGGCTCTTGTCAAGACCACACTGGTCGAAAGCTACGCTTCAGTTTGGACAGAAAGCTAGAGAAAGCCCCCAGTAGTTCCTTCTTTCAGTAGAGAGGGAGCTACAGGGCGACCAAGGGAAACGCTTACCGTCGAAAAGCTGAGACCTTAGGAGGGATCTCATCCGGTTCAGTGAGTACTGGAGAAATACCAGCTCCTGGGGTAGAGGGTGGCGCTGCAGCAGGTTGTAGAAATGCATAGTTGGATGATGCGGGGGATATGGTGACTGAATAACCGCGTGGCACAACCAGATACTGTTGGACTGCCGGTTGCTGATTGGCGACAGTGTGAGCAGGAGGATGATAAATATTCACGTTCAGGGTATTAGCATGGACAGTCCAATTACCCTCTGTTTGTGGGCTATGGATAATTAGAAACATTTCAGGTATTTCATGTACTCGTAAGACGAACGGTGGTGCTGTGGATCGTGATACATGGCTATAGGATAACTCGACGCTGGCTCCGCATACTCTGGCGGAGATATTTCAAAGTTAATTTTATTAGTGCATCGATGAAATGGAAGAAGAGGTACTCACGGGACTCCGGGGGTGAGGCGTAAATCCCGGTGATCAAGCCCGACTGCGTAGCGGAAGAGGGAAGGGCGTACATGGGGCCTACTGGGTCAGCAAAGCATCAAGAAAACGGTAAAACTGAGAAGATTATATGTGTGTTTCGTAAAGATACATTTTCTGTATGGAGTGAGCTAGGCCGCGGCCTATGTTTAGCGCCGCCAGCCAAGCTAGTTCCGACGTGAAAGGGAAGAGGGAAACTCTGACTAACCCGATCAGTGAAACAAATCACGCAAAGGAAATCTGGAACTCTCATCCAATGATGAATTGGATTCCACAATAATATCTCATGGTCCAAACTCGAAGCGGCCGTTCTGTGTAGAAATCACGAGGCGGAGTTAATGCTGGCACCGGAAAACGTGCCACGGAGGCGAGTTTCCCTGCCTTAATAAGAACGATCCGATCTTCCAATCAAAGAGAGAGGTCGTATAATCAGAGCTCGAGCTTAGGACTAGGTTATTCCCACTTGGACTCCGTGGGCGGCCCGGGGACATACGAACGACGCTTTGATTCAGTGCTACAATTCACACACCTGATTGCACGGACAAGATTTGTAATACTGTGCATATCACTTGAGTAGAGGGGCCAATAGGGAAGGATCCCGATGTTCTTTGGCAAAGAACATCGACTGAGGACCTGGTTCACAGATCTTTGAAGGATAAAAACCAGTGTCCAGCCCTATAAGTCCCTTCTTGATGATGCCAGATTGCTCGCAGAAAAATCAACATGTCGTTCTGCTGCTACAACATGTAAAGAAAAGAGGAATAGTGCGAGGCACGCAAATCTAGGTTCGCAAATGCGTGCTGTAATGAATCTGCCGATAGAATTAAACACGATAATCTAGTGTAGCCAAGGGTGCACATGTACGTGTACATATCCACATCGAAATGTCCAGTATACTATTTGGATGTTCAGTTCCCGATGTCCCATATGCCCATGAAGTCATGGGGCTGAATGTCATCCTCGGGATTCTCGCTTTCCCTCGCCTCGAGAAGCCTTCGCCTATAAGAGCCGAAGGATTCTATACTTCCCAAACTAACCCCCTCCAGGATCTCTTCCCTCACAAGCTCAGCGTGGAGCTTGACGTCCTTGACCCACTTTGAGATAATCTTCTTGGTGCAACGGTTCTCCACCTCCAGACGAACATCAGCAGAGAGACCACGATAGCTCCCGTCAAACGCTCCCCCGTACTGCCAGCGGAAGGCGGGCTTGCTCGATGCGCCGTCAGGGGCAGGGTCCACCCACCTATCGACGCTCCGAGCGCGATTAAGGACGATCAACCTTGACATCCATGTTCCTAGACCAACTAAGAACACCTCCATATTGAAGTCCATGAAATTGAATGGTAGGTTGAGATTTTTCAGGTTGTCCATGTCGATCGTGAGGTCCAGCCTGCGACACTTGGGAGCGCGAAGTCGAGTGAATAGCTGGGCCATCTCCGCGGTGTTCTCGCCCGATAGATGAAGCTTGAAATGAATTAACTCGGATAGTTCCAGAGTTTCGATATTCTGGAAAAGGCGAGCGTAGGACGGGCGGACGTCTACGAGCTCCAAGTGGCGCAACCTGTTGTTTCTGCCGAGCATGCGGAGTAGATAGGCAGGGCTAATCCCCATCGGCCGAAAAACACAGAACGACTCCATTTTGCCGAAGATTTCAACCTCCTCGAGCTGGGGGACTACACCGGTGAGTGTGACGTGACGAAGGGCGGGGGCCTCGCCTGCGAAGAAGCGTAGCGCGTGAACGAAAGGGATAGTGGTGCCGTGAATGGTGGTAACTTCGGCTGACGTGAGTGCTGGTGCCGGACCGCCGAATGCTGTCGCCACAGCCGAGTAAGAACTCCGGGTCGGAGGTACATCGTTGAACCGAACGGACGTCCACCGAGACCGAAGAGGCGTGACTCTATCCACGAATCGCTTCAGAGCAGACTCGACGTTGCTCGGGTACTCCATCGATCCGTCGAACTGGACCGTGACCGTGGCGGTACTTGATCGTTGGACACACGCGTCCATCATTCCCGGTGGGTTGGCGTTGGAAAGATGGGACCACAAGGCCGGAGTACCTTCGGCCGTGCTCTTCCACTTCAAGCAGACTGACATCAAGTCGTACAGCGCCAATCGATACTCCTTTGCTGAGCTTATGGCGGGGTCGGGGGTTCCGTGGACGAAGATGGCTTTCAAGCAGTCTGAAGGAAGATCCTTGATGGTAGGCCGACTGGTCACGACCGCACCACTGTCGTTGTTGTCCCTAGGTAGTGGTTCGGGCTCTTTCCACTCCTCGAAGACCTTGTAGGTGTTGCGGTCAAGATCGAATTTCACCCGTTTCGCTAGAACCAACATTGTTGATTAGTACGGCGTTTCGAGTCTCGCAAACGGCAAGGGTCTTACAAGGACGCTCTTGGATTGAGTCTTCAGGTAGGTTCAGCTCTCTTGAATTAGCTGCCGGTGCTTGTACGGCCGGGGAGAAGGCGCGAGCCGCCGTTCGTTTTCCTATGAATCCGGGATTCTCGACGAGTTATTATCGCGACGTAATGTCAGAACATAAAGCAGGTCAGACTCACCAAGCGTACGCGATGGACCTGCCGAAAGTTCCTCGTCCGGACTGGAGGCGCGGGCCGCCTTTCGCTTTCCTATGAATCGGGGATTCGCGACGAGTTATGATCGCGACGTAAATGTCAAAACATAAAGCAAGTCACACGCACCACGTGCACGCGATGGACCTGCTAAATGTTCATTGTCCGGACTGGAGGAGCGAGCGGGTGCTGGAGTTCCTTGACGTACTCCGGCAATACGACGACTTGATTTTCGCTCTGAAACGAACAAACAGAGGAGTGAGCGATCCTGGATAGCTCGTAGATGGCTGTGTTGTTACACTTACTGCCTGTATTCCTGGGGCCGTCATCTTCAAGAGCTGGAGTCGTGTTTGAGGTGGATGGCCCAGCTTCTTCGGGCTCCGATTTGGTGGCTAAGACGATTGATCGAAGTCCCGACGAAATCATTAGCAGCTCAATCCACCTCGCCAGAGTCGACTTACCTCGACGCGGTTGAGAAGTCTTCGATTGGCGCTGTGCGCGATTCGCTTCGGCGGTCGTAGATTGTGAGGAACTGGAGGTCGTTGCGCCCTCGTCCGGTCCACCTTGAACGCAGAGAAAGAGAATAATTAGAGTATAAAGGCGAGGGCATGAAGGCAAATTCCCGAGTGACAGATGCTTGTACCCACCTGTATCTGAAGCGAGCCAGCTGGAGATGTGGTGCTGGATCCGAGTCTCCTCGGGGGTGTTGGGATTGAATTCTCGAATGGTGAATGCGTCAATGACCGTATTTTTCTTGGCGAGTCTTCTAATCTTGGTTAAATGTGCTGTACTTGTGTGTAACCAGATGTTCTTGCTACGACTGTCCCTGGTGGTCGTTGCTTCGCCGTGGCTGCAAGTTATGATTCAGACGACGAACCGCTTCAGTTAGGTGACCTCGCTGACAGGAGTAAATGCTCAAATAAGCTAGAAACGTACAGTTCTAGGGTCGTTAGGACAGCCCGTACATCCTTTTCAGAAGCCACGATCGATTTATCTCTTGGTTCCAACACGAAAGTCAGGCCCAAATAAAACGCAGAGTCGCGACGAGGGGGCGAAGACGAAGTGGAGGCGTGTTCATGATCAGAGGTTTCCGTGATTTTGGCCATGTCGGTGTGCGCGGTGGAAAGAAAGGACGGGGAAGGGCAACGACACTTGGGAGGATGCTTTTCCCGTTTTAGAACACGCTCACGTGACAGCTCTTATTTCTATTCCGTCGCTATTGCCAAACTGACGAACGCCTCCAATGACCCCTATTGACGTCACAGAGCAATAGATGCGAATGGCAGGAAGTCCCAGACCAAAGGTTGACGTCGGACCCCTGGGCGAGGTACGAACCAGGTCGGTGTCGCCGGCCACACCTGACAGCTTGGTGGCTAATTGACGTCATTCCCTCGTTCAAAATAAACAGAAAAGTGGATGCAGATGGATCTCAATAACCGGCCGTTGAGTCACTGACTGCGGGTCGGGATCCTCGTTTGCTTCCGTCAGCCCGTCGCAACACCCGCGTCAGCCCAGTTGCCAATCACCTCGCTTGCCGAACCACCCCTTGCCCTCCACCGCAAGGTATATAATGCCAGCTCAACCTCCAAATCTTCTACCATCATCGACACCATCCAAGACCTGGCCGCCCTTCAAGCCGGCACAGGTCAGTGGCGTCCCTGGGTTTCTTGGTCAGTGAACCTGCGTTCCCAGTCGTCTGTACAGTTACTGAAGCCTTTCTTTCAGCCGTTACCAGGCTACGCTTAGGTTTAACTCAGCTGACTCCGAGAACGCGGGTGTTGCGGAATTTACGTGCAATTGCATGTAAATCTGCTAAAATTGGGTCTAACGCGGGACTCGTTCGGCCTACTACCTTGGTGACATGATCGGCTTGAAATTCGCCCCTGAAACCCTAGTTTACAACCACGGGTAAAGCCTTCTGGCCAAGGGCTTGAGAGGCTGCGGACTCCCCGTTCTTCCGCCGGGATGTAAGGTGTGGCGCGGTTATCCCCCACCGAACGCATATCCCGATGACTATTGCCTCAACAAGGCTCTTTTTTCGTCTCGCATGTATTTCTGTGCATTGTTTTTTTTTGGGGCTCTATGATGCCGCGGGCCTCCACGTGGTGAGCCCTGGTAACACTCTTCTGAGTGGCGAAACCGCGGTCCTGTATCTGTTTGATAATTTCGTCTCTTAATATATTCGATGGTTGGCTAGTCTCTATCTGTTAAACGGTGTTCAGTCAGAGCCATCTCAGCGAGGAGTGTGGCGCAAGTCTCACGGGGAGCCCCTGACGTGAAAGTTCAAATTTCAGAGGTCCGCAAAGCCGACCAAGCCATCATGCCTCCACCTTCAAGATCTCGCTACAACGCGAAGGCTAGGGGACACCCTCACAAGAAACGTAAGATCTCAAAGGAGTCCAAGAAAATCAAACATGAAGACTCGTCTCATGGACTGGAGGAGGCAGGCCTCGATTCCCTTGGGGTCATTGACGTGCCCATGAATACACGGGAATCTAAGAAAACTCATGAAAGCGACGAAAATGTCGGAACTGCTACTTCTGTTATCCATGTCGAACCCGAGCTGGTGGATGCGCTCCATATCCCCAAGACGGCAGCACAGAAAGAACAAGAAAAGAAAGACAGGATGATGCAAGAGGTACGGTTGCCTGTGTGACGTCTATTCAACATATATTTAACATACAGTTACACTCGGGAAGATTATGGAAACTTCAAACTCAAAGTGGAATCGGAAACGGAGGAAGAAGCTCGAAGCCTATATTGTAAGCACCTCTGCTGGTTCTCGGGCAATTGATTTCGCTGAACTAACCTCATCTGTAACACAGACTAAGAAACTAAAGAAAGAGGAGCGCCTCCGTATATTTGAACGCTTGGCGTTAGTTGAATCCCTTGTAGCCCGTTATTGTACTAACTATTCTTCTGTTTAGCAAGACCCAAGAAGAAGTTGATTACCTTCAGCTACAGTCATCTTCCACTCTTGGCTCTGCAAAACCTATGACTCATCTCGAACGTCTGGCTGTTGCCGAGGATCAGGAAGTTCGCCGAGCTATCGATACCCGCGGCGGCCGCCAGAAACGACGTAGAGGCCGCATGATGCCAACCGTTGGCGAAGACCATTCGAGTGATAGCGATTCCGCACCTAGCGTTAATAACTCTGGAGAGATGTCGGAAGGTGGATCTTCATGGGCAGGAATAGCAGGCTCGGATGATGATGCAAGGAGTGACTCTGTTCCTCCAAGGGCAATGCCTCCCGCTTCCATCGGCTCGACATCTCAGGTCGGGAGTGCTTTGCGGAGAAATCCTGATGGAAGCGTAATAGCGCCAAAGGTCGTCCCTCGGCGACCTAAACCAGTGCTTGGTAGAAAGGTACGTCGATAACCCTATCTCGTGAGAGAGAGCTCCCCAAGGCTGACCGCATTTTGGATATTCAGAGGGGCCTTCAAGTTGAACCAGCTGAAAAGTCTTCTTCCGAGAACGAGGATGACGACGAGTCAGAGGAGTCGAGTTCGAATACGTCCGAGGATTCCAGCTCAGAAACCGGAGGGTTCAGGGCGTCAAACAGCGAAATGGGCTCATCAAGTGAAAGTGACGAAGACTCTGAAGGTACATCTTCGGCAGAAGAAGATCTGGAGGAATCACCTTCAACAGGCCAAAAACGGAAACGTTACGGAGGATTCAAGGAGTGGGCTCAAAAGCAACTAGACGCAGCCAAAGCACCTGACGGAGTTCCTGAGGAGGCGGAAGTCGTATCGAACATACCGACCGAGTACTATGCCCACCTTCCCGAGCATCTTCGAGAAAAGGCTCGCCAGGCGTCTCATTCTCGTCAAGATGGCACCGTTGGGCCCCTTGGACAGAAGTTCGTTCTTCCGGACACCCCGTTCGCCAAACAAGTGTTGGCTGAAACGGCGGGCCCAGGGAAGAGTGGCCGGAAAGGTGTGCCTGTGGACAGGTCGAAAGGGATCGAAGCAAGCAGGATGCTCTTGCCAATAATTGCGGAGGAGCAGGTGATAGTCGAAACTGTTCTGTTGAACCCCGTTACTATAATCTGCGGTGAGACAGGTAGCGGAAAGACGACCCAGGTTCCTCAATTCCTATTTGAAGCTGGGTTTGGTACTCCTGGAAGTGGTTCGTACGATGTCTAGCTCCCCGTACTCTGATGATGGTCTCAAGATCTTCCTGCTTAGACAACCCAGGGATCATCGGCATCACACAGCCTCGTCGGGTGGCTGCAATGTCCATGGCATCTCGAGTTGCGGAAGAGTTGAACTTGCCCGCAAACAGGGTTTCCTACCAAATCCGCTACGACGCTACTGTCTCGGAAAGAACTTCCATCAAATTTATGACCGACGGTGTTTTGCTCCGAGAGCTTTCGCAAGACTTTCTTCTTACTAAATATTCCGTCATCATCGTGGATGAAGCTCACGAGCGGAGCATGAACACGGATATATTGATTGGAGTACTGAGCCGCGTGAGTCTACTTCGAGAGGAGATGTGGAGAGAAGGGAACGCTGGTGTAAAGGCGAGTGTGAGATTCTCTGGCAGAGGGCGGCTCAGACTGATGGGGCCCTTCCCTCTTCCCTAGCCACTCCGGCTTATCATCATGTCTGCTACTCTCCGTGTCACCGACTTCGCGGAGAACTCGACACTATTTTCAACGCCACCACCAATCATTACCGTAGAAGGACGCCAACACCCTGTCTCTATACACTTTAACCGTCGCACCACACACGACTATGTCGACGAAACGGTTAAAAAGGCTTCCAAGATCCATGCTCGTCTTCCTCCTGGCGGAATACTTATTTTCCTCACTGGCCAAAATGAGGTACATGATGTATGTCGAAAGCTTGGGGCGAAGTATGGAAAGACGGTAATCGAGGAAAAGGAAAGGCTGCGGAGGGAGGCCTTCGGAAAGACTGGACTGGAAGGACGGCTCAAGGATTGGATTGAAGGGAAGGATAACTCCGGTGCAATAAATGCACGAGAAGGTAGGCTGAGTTGGGATTGACCGCGCATAGGAATTTGACATTTGGGTTGTATATTTGCGATAGGTGCCATCGAAACTGAGGACCTCGGCATCGAGACGGCGACCGCTGCACAGAGTGACGGGGTTGATGAGAAGGAACCAGGCGAGAAGGACCCCGAGGCTCTTGATACGGAAAGCGAAGGCTCAGATAGTGAGGAAGAAGTCCAAATTGCCATCGACGAATCGGATGGTAAGCTTGATCACTCACTCTCGCATGAGATGCATTGTGACCGACTACGATATCCAGTTCCCATGCATATCGTTCCATTGTACTCGCTGCTTCCCAAAGAGAAGCAGATGAAAGTCTTTGAACACCCTCCCCCTGGATCTCGCCTCGTCGTGGTGGCCACTAATGTCGCTGAAACGTCTATCACCATCCCTGGAATCACCTATGTTGTTGATGCTGGAAGGGCCAAACAGGTATGATGTGTTTTATGAAAGAGGTTGATCGCTTGCTGAAGTCCCTTTTTTCAGAGACACTACGACACTCAGACCGGGATTGAGTCCTTCCGTATCGGATGGATCTCTAAAGCTTCCGCAGCTCAAAGGAGTGGTCGGGCTGGGCGTACTGGACCCGGCCACTGCTACCGCCTCTATTCCTCCGCTTTTTACGAGAACCACTTTGACCAGTTTGACGAGCCTGAAATTCTTCGAATGCCTATCGAAGGCGTCGTACTGCAGATGAAGGCTATGCATATCGACGCTGTCGTCAACTTCCCATTCCCGACCCCACCGAATCGTGACGCGCTCCGGAAGGCTGAACAAATTCTCGTCCACCTTGGCGCCATAGACCAACCTCAGACGTCGTCAAGATCAACGCTGCTCTCCGTACTTAACCCATCCCCAAAGACTGGAGCTCAGATAAACGATCTTGGCCGAGCGATGGCCCTCTTCCCAGTTTCGCCCCGCTTCTCCAAAATACTTGCAATAGGGAAGCAGCAAGGATGTCTACCGTACGTTATTGCTATGGTCGCAGCCATGTCGGTGGGGGACCCTTTCTTGCGGGAGGAGACCATCGGTCTCGACGACATGAGAGAAGGCAGTCCCGACCACGGGTTCTCAGAAGAAATGGCCCCAGAAGCGAATCTCGTTCGAGATCCGGAACTGAAAGCAAAAGAAGAGCGAAAGGCAAAGCGTCGAGCTTTCTTTCGATCGCAGGCGGTAAGTTGGAGCACCCCTCAGGGAAGCCAATCTTGACTAATCGATGTCCATTGCCTTTAGCTTCACTCCAAGCTCGGTGGGGGCAAGAGCGATGTATTTCGAATCCTCTCTGTCGTTGGGGCCTATGAGTTTGAAGGAGGGGGCAGACACTTTTGTGACGACCATTTCGTCCGCCAGCAGGTCGGCACATTTTCTTCCTTTAGTCTCATATCACTCTCTGAATGACCTCGAGCAGGCAATGGAAGAAATCCACAAGCTCAGAGCGCAACTAAGTCGCATTGTTCAAGCAAATTTTGATAATGTCGACGCTGAATTCTCTCCGAAGATGCCCCCTCCGAATAACACTCAGGTGAGGCACGGAGAAACGATAGCGCCTCCCGTACGGACTAACAGGTGCTCTTAGTTGAAGGCTTTGCGACAATTGATTACGTCAGGCTTTATCGATAGGGTAGCTGTTCGCAAAGATGTTACTGACAAAGCCTTCGCCACCGGAGATAAAATGGCGTCCTGCCGCAACGTTGCATACAGGTCAATGGAAATCGACGAAGATGTCTTCATCCACCCTTCTTCCGTCATCTTTCCTGACACGCCCCCCGAGTGGATTGTTTTCCAAGAGGTCGTTCGAACGAGTAGAGTCTACATCAAAGGTCGGTATGATGAATTAAAAAGGAGGGCGACGTTGACCATTTGAAGCATTGCAGGGATTACCGTGGTCAACCCAGCTTGGTTGCCAACCTTGGGCCCGTCTCTTTGTACATACTCCAAGCCCCTCGATCTCCCGGCGACCATGAAAAAACTTGGCGCGGAGCTCAAGATCGTTACACCGCGTTTTGGTCCAAACAACTGGCAACTACCCAATATCAAGCTGTAATTCCAACGCCGAGTTGTTCCCAATTTGTCCTATCATTATTGAACTCTAGGCTATATTTCATACAAGAGAAAAAATGGTGTCTATGCTACGATAAGGATATGCTGCGGAGAAATAAATAGTTGAGAAAACGTCATCTTGCGGGTGGACGTTGTAGTTCGGCTGTGAGGCGTCGCTTCGCGTCGGAACGTCCTTGGTCAGCATTGTCGGTTGGGCCACGCTATACAAATCAGTTCCGTTATTACATTTGAAGAGGCCTGTTTCAGTCAGTGCTCACCTTAGGTGCTCTAGGTATAAATAGGGCGTTTGTAGGGTTTTGCTTGGGACGAGGCCGGGGTGGTAATACCTTAGGTTTCGCGGTAGGAGGACCGGGTACCGGAGCTGCTGCGGAAGCTGCTGGAGCCTCTGCATCGATGTCCATCTCACCCGTAGAGGGACCTGGAAGGGCAAGATCTGGTCCCGAAGCAGAAGGCGGGTCGGGCCTCGTCCGGGATAGCTCAGGTTCTGGTGACCGCTTCCGCTTGGCTGCTCCATTCGACTTGTCAGAATGTAGCTCTGCGGGAGCCTCGGCAAGGGAAGAGGCGGGTTTGCTGGTGCCAGCCATGCGCATCTGCTGGGGCGTCAAGAGGTTGGTAGCTTCCGGAGTTTGAGGAGTGCTTGGCTTCAATGGAGGCTTGGGGGTAGACGACATTATAGGCCGCTTCACGGACGAAAATGGAGCAGAGAAAGTAGCTGGTGATGTCTGGAAGTCGTTTTAGCAAGTAGACGCCCCTCGATATTTGTGGGTTCGTACCTCATTGAAAAGGCGGTCCCTCTCTCTTGCGTCCGCAACAATTTGCCGCCAAACTGTTTCACTCCTCTCAAGGGTAGCCGCATGCCCAAGAATGTAAAGCGAAGAACGGGAACGGGTCAACCCGACGTTCATTCTTCGTACATCGGCTAAGAACCCAATGTTTGTGACACCGGGTCCAGCGCGAATGCATGACAGAATGATAATGTCCTTCTCTTGACCTTGAAATCCGTCTACTGTATTGACGTCTAATTTGCTGAGGACTGGCCGCCCGAAACGCTGGACAAGTTGCTTCTTGATTTCAAGCATCTGACCCCTGTACATGGCGATAATGCCCACCCTACCGTCGAGCTCTCCAGATCGAGAAAACTGTTTGACCAGCCGGTCGTAAAGCGCCACAGCAACCGCAACCTCTGTCCGATTGATTAGTGTGTGGCCACCACCTCCAGCTGACTCTTCGCGACCTTGCGGGATGTTGAAGAAACGGTAAGGAGGAAACAGCTGATCATGGTGCCAAGACTGTGCGGTTTTCACATCCATCGAAGGTCCGTCTTTTAACCGTCCACCGTAGAACACCGTACTCGGGAGAACACTGATGTCGGGGTGCATTCGATACTGTATGCTGCAAGGTGGTGTCAGAGAGGGATTTCGAGTACCTGTTAATCAAAAGGGCACCTTAGGAGGTAAACGGCATCCGGGCGGTGTTTCTGGATGCGAGCAAACAAACTTTGCTCGTATTGGAGGTTCTTCGCTCGAGTAGAAAGAACCGTCGGCGCAAGTTGTTGAGGGTCTGCAGCCTCTGTGAGAAACTTTTCCGTAATCCAAACTGAAAAAGGACATACCTCCGACGAGAATACATCGTTTACACCTGTATTTCAACGGAATCAAGGATGAAAGCTCCACAGATTGGGCAGCCTCGTCGATGATGACAGTTTCGAAGTCAAACTCCTCCAGAGTGTCATGGCCAGAGCCTGAGAGTGTGCTGCAGAGGATGTCGGCTTCACGCAAGACCTCCTGTCGGAACTTTCGTCTTGCTGCATCGAGAGCGCGGTTGCTGTCAGTTTGCTTGTCACGAGCTTGGTTACGTTGTGCGTTGAGATTGCGGCGTTTGGAATCAAGGGTCTTCTTCTCTCCGTCAAGTTCTTGGCGCCTCGGGTGATCCTCTCCACCTGGTGCAGTGGCCAACTCGGTGGAGATTTGCTTCAGCCTCGTGGTTATTTCCGTCAGCTGTTGGTTAATGCGAATCATTTCGTCCCCGAGGTCCGATTTTGGCTGACCAGGCTGAAGGTTCATCTTTGCCTCGACGAGGGCATCCAAGGCGATATCCTTGACCCCTACGTTGATACTGGCATCGGCACCAATCCGAACGACCTTGGGCACTAGCGACCTTCCTTGAGAGTCCCTAATCCCGTCACGAAGACGCTTGGCAACCTCGTCGATGGCAGCATTACTGGGCGCACAAATGAGAAGTTTGGCTGGGACCGGGGCGGTTGGGGTCTTTCCAGGTTGCAGAAGAGTTGGAGCACTACTTCGGCGTGAAAGAAATTCGCCTGCCAGGCCGCAGATGGTCGACGTTTTGCCTGTACCTGGAGGTCTGCGGCAGTGTTGGCAGTTAGTAATGGTTACTTGCGCATGATCTACGACATACCCTTGTATTAGAGCAAAGCCTTCGACGTCCAATGAGCCTAAGATTGCGGTGGCTTGGGGCTCGTTGAGTTTGTAGGCTTGCATAGCCCTTTGGATTTGTTGCTGCGCGATGCGAGGAAGTTTCGCGGGGCTAGGTCGAGCAATCTCGTCGAACAAGTCATAATAAGGAGCACTCATGAGGGCCCCGTATTCGCGGTTCACTGTGCTCAAACTACGAAAGAGAAGTAAGTCAGGACGGGTTGAGTTTCCAGTCGAATCGAAGCACTCACCTAAAGACTTTAGTTAGCGTACAGACAGACCCGTTCGCGAACCCGCCTTGATTCGGCGACGGGATGCATCGAACCGATGCCCCCAAGCCCTGAGGATTACGCCGAAAGCTTTGGACCTTGGCCAACAAGCTGAGTTTCGGGTCTTTCACCGGTCTCAAGAGGACTATATCCGTTTCCGCCAAATACCAACCTCTTTCCGGTTGACCCATTATACCGAGTTCCATTTCGAGCCCGGTATCCACAAACATCTTTTGGGCTATGTTGCAGTTCAGGGATTCTTGAGGTTCTTCCTTTGCCTTGACGATTTGACTCCAACATTCCAAGCTCAGGAGTGGGTGGAAGACTTTCCGGTACTCGTCATACGACGAGAACAAATCGGGGATGCGGCGGAGGTGTAGTTGCTCGAGGTTTGGTGGGTCCTCTCCAGCATGATCGTAGTTCCAAGAGAGGATCATTTGATGCAGCGGAGCCAAGTCGGGCTTTAACCGCATCTGCGTGCGCTTCGCCTGCTCACGCGCAGTAAGCCGCTCCTTGGCTGGGTTCCTGATCACATTGTCCATGAGCTGGATCCCCCGCCGCTCTGCTTTCTGAATCGTTGGGACCTTTCCTTTGGCCTTCTGAAGTTTAGCAAGAGCACCCAATCCGCGCTCTTCGCCATCCTCGCTGCTGGCTTCATCTTCGCTGGATTCGGCGGCGGAACCTCTTGACCGCGAGGATGCATCGGACTGATGGCCTTTCGATGGGCCCGGGATTGAAACTTGAGCTGAGGTTTGCTGCTGAGCTTCTTGATTGGCTTTATGGATCTCACGCGCCCGAGCGCCCGCCTCTTTCCAAAGCTCTTGCATCTTACTTCGGGACATATTACTTGGCTTGGCGGTACTTTTCACGAGCCCACGGGCGGCTCCCGTTGCGCCAGAAACCATACGAGGAGCCGTCGACGATGAAGATTGATTGGAACGCGAGGTGAGGTCCAGATGTACCTTCTCTTTATTCTTTTGCTTCGATGAGGCGTCCATCAACAGCGAGTAAACGTCGGATTTCGGTTTGGACGGTTCGGGTTTCTTAAGAGGAGCGGGTTTCGGAAGCTTGCGCTCGCCGACGAGTTGAACCTCTTCATCTTCACTGCTGTCGGTGATTTCGATGGCCTTGACTGAAGACCGCTCGGTCTTCCTCATCGAGCTGACGTCCGACTTCCTCGCCTCGTCTTCATCCAAGAAGGGTTCAATGGCCTCAGCGATGGCTGACACCTGCTGGGGAGTGAGCTCGTCCTTCTTCTCTTTCCGATCCGCGCAGTAGCCATCCAATCGTTGAACAACTGCTTGCGGTGGCTTCGCTCCTAATCGCTCGAAGCATCGGAGGATGAGCTTGACCAACTCGACTGTCTGATGGAGAAGCTCCTCGTCCGTCAGCTTCAGCCACCTAACAGCCATTGTGATCACTTCTTCCAGCTTCTTAACCATGGACTTTCCGGGTGAAGTCCGTCCTCGGCTTTTGACCGGTGAAGCGCCTGTAAAGGACAGCTGGAGGGTCTCGGCAGCCGCATCATGGAACACGTTGAATTTTGAAACCATGTCTCGCGCGAAAATGAGGGCGTCTCGCATCCAGAGAACCATAATCGCTGAGTCGATGTAGGATGACCAGACTGGAGTGCATCTGAAGATCTCTCCAATAACGTCTGCCATAAGGTCCCACAACCCTATGATGGCCGTCGGAAGTTCTATGTCGTCGTCCATCCCGAACTTGTCTTGAAATAATAGGCCTTCGGGCTTTGAACACAGGGCGTCGTTGATGTCGGTTAGACAGAGGACGGTGGACCTCGAGACCGCGCAGGCCTCTAGAGAATCCTTGATAGTGTCCTTAGCTGTCTTGAGGAAGGTCATCGTGCCCTTGAAAGCTGCGGCAGTGTGCTTCTCGAAGTAAGCCCGAAGCGATCCGTCTCGGCCGTCGACATCCCAAGCTTGCATAGCAATCTCCTGGGCGGAACTGCTGAGCGCGTCCGCCGGGGAGAACATGAGCGCCATGAGGTTCTCGACTACGCCCTCCTGTTTCAACAAGGCCTTCACTGATGTTGGGTCACTTGCGAACGTCGTCACGGCATCTTGGAATCCCTTTCGCATGGTTTCCAACGCCAGTCGGTGAGTCCGAACTTCGGCGGCATATGCTTCCTGCAGGTCCTTGGCGGTGGATGAACTTGCTCGGCTGGTATAGATTTCGGGGTTAAGGAGGTCGAGGTGAGCGGAAGCAGCCATGGCTTGGATGAGGAGCGCCATTGCATTCGGATCTGCTTTGGGGAAGACCCCATACATCTGTCTCCAGATAGGCTCGTGGAAGCGGAACGGTACGGTTCCTAAGTCGGTCCGGGCCGCGGCTTTGCCTGCACGGGCTACGATACTAAGTTTCGAAACCAAATTGCTGGCCCTCTTGCCATCAATGCTGAGTGCCAGAGAGAGGAACTTTCGTAGTTCCTGACGAGCTTCTCCCCATGGTTGGTCTCGGTAGGTACGGCTGAATGCTATGTCACATATAAACTTGTCATAGGAACAAGTCCTATAGCATAGAACATGCAGGTGACGACCATTCGGTTGCTCGAACGCCGTTGTATACAGCTTGACGAGGATCTTCAAACAAGGGGAATTCAGACTTGGTTGGCCATATTGAGCACATGTGCACGTACAGAAGCCAATGTGAGGGACACCTTGGAGCGCAGCATTGGGTCGAAGCGCTGATGCTGAAGATCCACACAGAACAACACCAACATCTTGGGGAGGGCATCCCCAAACGTAGCGGTCGTCCACACACTGCGTAGATAGGGCTCGTACCACTCGAGAAACCGCTGTGGCGCATTGTCCTGCGTGAGCAGTTTTTCAAAGGCCGGGTTGTCACGCAAGGCGTCAACCTTGACTTGAGGGAACTCCGGAGGCTGGTCCGCCCACAATTTCTCGCCATACCGCCGAAGCAAGGTTATGAAACACTCCAAAATATGCTTGAAATCTATTCAAAGACAACGCAAAGGAAAGAAAAGGGGTTAGAAAAGCCCGTCAGGTTTGAAAAAAGATCTTACGTTCTCCATTATCATTCAAATGACTGAGAATAAGCTGTGGAATGTCGACTCCTACTGCCCGTTTCAGTGCAGGAAGGCCGTCTTCGGTAGAAACAATGGTGATAATGGACGGAAATGCGCTCCATAGGTATGGTGGTGAGAGGATAAGGGTGAGGTCCATGGAAGAAGATGCCATCCCTGACCGGGAAGTCGAAGCGACAGAAGAGGCGGACTGGTGATCAGACTGGAGTCGGCGAGTTAAAGCGGATAAGACGGTGACATGAGGGCTATTTGAGGTCAAGCGAGGGAGAGGGCCGCACGCTTCAGCTTGTCGCTGGGCCCATGCTCGAATCCTTTCACTCGAGTCGGCAAGGAGTAAAAGCAACCCTGGTGGTGATTCGGGCCAATCTGGAAACGTGGATACCGGAGTCCTTTCTTCAAAAAGGTCTCGGATTGAGGGCTTTTGAATGACACGAATGTTGGCAAGGGCGTGATAGACAACGGCCGTTGGTGCGGAGCTCAACGTGCTGTCTTGAGCTGTGGCTGATCGTTTGACTGTTTTTATGACGGCGTCCGCTTCAGCCTGATCGGCTGTATCATTCATTGATTTGACCTTTGATTCATGATACTGCGAAAGGTACCTGTAGCAACCGAATTAAGCCTGATGAAACACGTCAACAGTGAAAGACCTACGAGTCGTTCGAGCGGTCTCTAGCCTCAAGATACGACTTGACACAATCTGGGCATCCTTTAAGGACCTTCCAAAGGCATTCCCTCCAGTCTGGAGCGCCCTTGGAATCTTTGTACGCGTGGTAGCGGATTAAAAATGTTGCAATCTCCTGGGCCTCGGGCGGCGCTCTCCGGCAATACCAATGGTCTGAGGAATCGGGATATTGCAGAGTCTTTATCAACTCGGAGCATTGTTGTAGCAGGCTATTGATGGCTTTTATATCTAGGCTGCTTGGATTGGCGCGAAGATCGGCTAGAGTGGCGTCCACAGAGGCAACTGCCGCCTTCTTGTCATCTGGGAACGTCCCGATGTGGGACATGTAGCGGTATTGTAGAAAAGAAAACTGCTAGTCGAGTCGTCTACAGGGGCATTAAGCGATATTCTCGAGTCCTGGGTAAAGTGAGCGGTTCAGAAGAGAATCGAGTACCTCTTGATTACGAAGCGCGACATTCACACAAACAGGGATCAAGCCAAAAAGGGAGACCAAAGAGTCTTCGATGGTTGCTCGCGTGTTGGTTTCTCGTCCATGCTGCTTCGTGCTCGTCGTCGTCCTCATTTATCTCGCACGACCTGATCGTCGGCGTACATAATCACTCTTCGGCGCCGCCCAACTCTCAACCAATCGTCTTCAAACCCGCGCCTTACAGTCTCTGCAAACCTCTCTCAACTCTCGCTCGGGACTGTCTATGGCAACATGGGACGAGCGATACACTCGACTGGCAACCATATTGAAAGTCTCCGTCTCCAGCAAACATGATGCGGTTGACCTTGCTCTCGACAGCTTCACTGATGCTCAACGACAACCTGGACGGTCCTCAAGCTCGCGTGCCGCGGAAGTCGAGAAATTGCGATTTGGCAATAAGGATCTCACTGCAGTGGGAACTCTGACCAAAGGTCAGTTTGGCAACGTCAGTCCAAGTTCATATCTCCTCACTGGCATCGAGTATTCGCATATCCTGACTGCTGAACTACTCTGCTTAGATCCACATTGTTCGATGCCAGTTCGACGGAGAGGAATATGTCCGAAAGACGATTTCCAAGAGTACCGCGATTCGATTTCGTCATGTGCGTCCCGCTCAGTAGTCGGGCCTATATCCCAAACCCGCTGACCTCTCCTGCAGCAATGTTCCGTGTTCTGTGAACGCGAGATCCTCCTTCGCGCCAGACAGAAACAATGCGTCTGGGTGCCACATCTGCTCACCGCGTTCCAGTCTTCAAGTGACCTCAACTTTGTGATGGAATATGCCGCGGGAGGGTCACTGGATGACGTTCTCAACTGTGCACCTGCCGGTCACCTTGAGGAGAAGGATCTCTTATGGTGGGCTCCGCAAGCAATGTCTGCCATTTCATGGTGTCACTCCCAGCAATTCGTCCATCGGTGAGGTTACCGCGAGTCCGCTCCAGTCAACTCCACCTGACAGCATTGCCTTCTCATTCAGCGACGTGAAACCCCAAAACCTTGTCATAACCGCGAGTTCGCACATCAAACTCATCGACTTTGGCACCGCAGCACCTTTGCTGCCCCCAGACGACGACGGAGCGGAGCTTGTAGCAAGAAAACACTGTCTCATGCTCTGCGGTACCGTCGACTACATTGCACCAGAAATACTTCAACACCATGAAAATTTGCTCGTTGCCTGCGAAGTTGAGGACAGCTATAACGACGACGAAGCGAGTGGCGCGTACGGGAAAGAGGTCGATTGGTGGAGCCTTGGTGCGATGCTCTACGAGTTAGCGTGCGGACAAGCACCCTTCTTTGCTAATGATATTGGGCAAACTTACCGAAGTATCATCAATCACAAGGTCGGTCGCGGTCAATAACCTCACCATCAGGAGACTGAGCAAACGACCGTTTCACAGACCAACGCCTTGAAATTCAACATCAGGTCTTCTGAACCAGGACAAACCCCAGCAGAACTCTCTCCCCACTTTCAGGACATGATAAAAGGGTACGCATACGCCTGAGGTCCCCGGTCATTACCGGTGCTAACTCTTGCTTATCCAGGCTGCTGTGCCCAGCCGACTCCCGTCTTGGACGAAACGCCAAGCGCGATATTCAAAAACACCCATGGCTCAGTTCCATCAGATGGGATATATTACACATTCGTATGGGCGTTCTCAGAGTCTGTAACGTTTTCAGGGAACTAACGTCCCCGTTCACCAGAATCACCTCATGCAGACCTAGCTATACCTCACGACAGCGGCTACGAGGCCGTCAAACCTCCCCTCTCTAACCAATTCAACTCGGAACTCCATTCACCTGATGGGGCTGAAGGTGGTGGGGTGCGATTCTCTGCGTTCTTCGACTCCACCATGGGTATGTCCACGATGGAGACTGAAACTGTACAGTCAACCCCCGGACCACCACCCGAGGACTTGCAGCCCAGAGTTTCCTCGTTTATTGGCTTTACCTGGGGTCCATCAAAGGATGCCTTTAGCCCCAAACCACTGCCGTCTCATCAATCAGGGTCAAAAACGCCTCTCGAGCGCTCGACGGTTCAAGTCCCTGCGACACCGTACCCGATCCAGCAAACTCCCGGTCATGGCTTGTTTAGATCTACACTCCTCCGTCAGCACCGCATCTCCGACCCATTACCAAATTTCATTACACCCATGCGGCCAAACCTCTTACACTACCCAACAACGATACCTCGGACAGGGTCTGCAAGGAGAGTGAGACCAGTATCGGATCGTCAGGCGATGGAAGAGATGATGGCTCAAGTCGGGAAGAGCGCGAGGAAGAGGGTTTTGGAGAGCGGGAAGAAGCCGCGAAACGGAACGGGTCTTGTCAAGTTTGCTCCTCTACCCCCCTTCCACCCAGGAGCACGCGACGGCGATAGTGAGAGGGATATCCAGCACGCAGGAGAGTCGAGTCGCGCAAGTGGGGTGGGGACCGCCGGGCAGCCCTCGTTAACCACGAAGAGGAGTTTCCTCTCTCTACCACCCCTCAACCTCAACGGCAAATCTCCCAAAAACGAACTCGCTTTGAGCGCTGCGACCACCATTACCGAAGCGACAATTTTAATGAGCCCATCCCCTCGCCCTGGTTCAGCAATGTCAAGAAGGAGCGCTACCCCAGGACTACACCCCACGTTCACGTCGATGAGTCGGACGAATTTGACGCTGACGATGGACCGGACGGCGAGTGGGTCAAGGATTGCAAGGTCAAAAACACCCGATTGGACCTCCAGTGCAACTGGGCTGTTGTTGAATCCAGAATTGCGAGCCACGCCCAAATCGGTCGCGAAACCAAGAAAAGAGGACAAGCGACCCACCACAACGGTGTCCGAGCGGCCGACGATGCAAAGCGAAGTAGCGCCTAGTCCAACGCGCAACGAATCCTTGATGTCGGATGACCGGATGGACGAAATGCAAAGGCGATTAGATCATCTTCTGGGCGACATATCCCAGCTCGATAGGAGATTGTTGCAGGCATTGAAGGAGTTGAGACCACGAACTTGAAAAGTTCTACGGACTGCAGTTTTAGAAAAATCGATCATAGATACAGGTGGCTTGTATTTCCGACTTCTTGTTAAACAGCTATTCTTATTTAAAGTCTATATTTCTTTTTTTTGACGATGATCAATTAGAGGTCCAGATCTTCGTCTGGATCTTCATCATCCATGTCGTCCGCCGAATCCGGATCATAGTGGATGACTGCTGCGGTATTCGGCGCTATTAAGAACATTGCAGGTGTGAGTAAATGGGACATACGGGACGGGAGTGGGGACGCAGGTGTACCTTGTTGAGCAGCTATTGTATAAGGTAAAGCGACTTTCGACTTGGCTTCCGCTTGAGATGATGTTAGCGTGAGGTTGAATGAGAGACCATGAGTAACGTCGGTCTAGAACAGAAGATCAGTACTGTCAGAGGCTATACCAGCGGCATGTAGTTAGAAACTCACCTCAGCGGGGGCATCCGATGACCTCGTTGCTGAAATTCCCGCCTTTCCAAGAGCCGCTTTAATAATATCTAGGTCTCCACAAAGGCACGGTTCGACAGTTTGACTCCTGTCTCCGACGTCCTTGACTCTCCATCCCTCCAACGTTCTCTCCACTCCTTTCCGTCCACCTCTAATGACCACCTCAACAACACCTTCATGCATTTGTCTGCAGGCACCACCTTCTCCACTCAGCACGAGCTTCTCTCCCTCTCCCCTCTGAGCCGCTGGAAGGAACAGGCTCCAGAATTTGTCCGATGGGTGAGGAGAGTCGACTGGAGGCGGAGTGAGGTATGATTGAGATATGTGAGCTACGAGGTAGGGAGAGTGAAGAACGAGTAAGGTTAGATTTTGGAAGATCGATGCTGATGTAAGATGCGGGAGGAGTGGGCTCCCGGACGGGATTGGAAGCACGAGTCGGGATGTTGGGTGCTGGGATTTGCCGAGTGTCTCCAAGATCTCGCTAACGAGAAGGCATGCGGCTGAGGTGGACCCGACGTCACTTCTAAAAGTATCAATGGAGTCGATAAGGACGGCCAGGGGATGTTCGAGGTCTTCCATGTCCTGATCAGCATTCCAATAGGAGCAACTTGAACGACTCGAACGGAAGTCCTCTCACTTTTCTCAATCGTACCGAGCACAGACTGCCGAGGGTTCGACTTTCCGACACTATCTTCAGTTTCATAACCTGGTATATGCCCTGTCCAGTCGATCATCGTCGTTCCTTGTGAAGTGGTGCCTCGACCAGTAATTTCTTTCAGGGTGAAATTGAACGCCAAACAGATTATATGGCCTTCTTGGGACTCGTTATTCTACCTGGTCAGATTTGGTCAGAGCAGACACAAGCCACGCTCGCAATAGTAATAAACCTACACAGAGCAGATGCCGAACAATCGGCCATGGAGTCACCGACGAGTCGTACTGCACGATGACGAGTGGACTCCGGGTTTTGGATGTGCTAAGGTTCGATAGGATGATGGGAAGAGAAGCTGCATTCCCTTTTGGGCCAGCCATTGAAATGCCTTCAAGCTAGAATGCGGAAACTTTGACTTTGGTCGGGGAAGAGGGGCAGACGCGGTGGCGTGTGCAAATACCAACAATCCTAGTGGTCCGATCAGGCTTGGAGGTTGTGGTCTCCGTTAAGCCCAGTAGACAACATTTTAGCACTAGGTACTCGATTGATAACAACAAAAGGTAATACGAATTTTACTTTGCGAGAACACGACAGGTTTTATCAAGCCCAAATACGAAAAAAAACGCAGAAACACGAAGGACTTCAATATTACTTCACTTCGCCCGAGCGTAAATCTTCCTGAGGAAAGCAGCATAAACCTCGCGCTTCATCGCCACAGGAGCTCCATCAACGGGAGTTTCGCTGACTTGCTCGATTTGCTTGCTGACACGAGCGTGGGACTCTTGCTCGTACTTTTGGTAGATTGCGGGGATTTCAAGTTCGTGGTAGAGCTTCTTCACCCGAGCTTCCGCATCTGAGTTTTTGACGCCGTAGTTTTCCTAAGGGAGGTTCAAGTGTGTAAGCCCTAGAAAATCAATTGCCAGGAAGTAGGGTGTTTGGGATGGGGACTTACGTCCAAGATGCGTCTCTGCTCCGGAGTAGCCTTTTGCAGTGCGATGTTGATTGGCCATGCACACTTGTTGTCGATGATGTCGGTACCAATCTTCCCGATCTGCTCGGGGGTACCGAACGCGTCGAGATAGTCATCTTGAATCTGGAAGTACTCTCCCATAGGGATCAAGATGCTCTGCGCTTGTTCGTGTAAAGCGGGGGAAGTAATGCCGACGTAGTACATGCCGAGTGCTACGGGGAGGTAGAACGAATAGTAGGCGGTCTTGTAGATGACGATGAGACTATGGCGTTGGAGGTTGAATTGGGAGAGGTCGACTTTATCCTCTGGAGCAGTAATCAGGTCAATAAGCTGGCCCATCTCAGTCTTGAATGTCACCTGGAAGGTCAAAGTCTCAGTCAGATGCACGATCAGCACTTGACAGGAGTGGCCCTACATCCTGGAATGTCTCGAAGAATTGGACGTAACATGGGTGAGACTTGAAGTGCCGCCTCAACAGTTGGTAGATGGAGGCTTCCAGCATAAAGGCGTCATTGATGGCAATGTTTCCGACGTGGCTTATGGGCGGGATGCCACTCTCTTGGACTCTGTACCAGCAAGGTTGACCACGACGGGTAACTGACTGGTCCATGATGTCGTCCGAGACCAGGAAGAATGCTTGCAACTGCAAGATAGTCCTATCAGAAGTCGAATCATTCATTCGAGCATGCTGCAACCTACCAGCTCGATGCACCATCCCAGTATTGCGACCTTGTAATATTCTTCGCCCTCGAGCTGCTTGCCCAATAGGATCTCGACAGTGTCGACGACAGAAATGCCGCGATTCAGCTTGCCTAATCCACGTAATAACGCGTCAGTATCGATCTAGATGCAATATAACGTTACTTTGCGTACCTCCAGGCGTGTTGTAGTCGAGGCTCTGTTGATCGGCGACAACGGGTTGGCCTCGTAAGAGATTTTAATCTCGACTGATTGTGAACAGATTGCCACAGACCTTGGTGAACCATTGAATAGAATTTTCAGGCATCTTTGCGTCTTTCAGATACCCCGTAAGTTCTTCAGCGATGGCAGGCCATGCGCCGAGGAAACGTTTCTTGTTGGCAGCGAAAATGGCTTTGTCGTCGCTCATGGTAAAGGCAAAGGTGTACTAGAGACGATAGGAGTTGGTTAGAGAGATGGTGGTAGAGGGACGAGAGAAACAGATATCGAACGATCTGCTTGATGGTTTATATAATTTAGGCGTACAAGACGGTCTGGGGAAGCTGCAAAGGGTCGCCACTTCCAGTTTGGGCCGAGCTACGCGTTCCCGCGCGGGCTCCGACTCTGCGCTTACCACTCTTTACCCGCCATCGCTGTGTGGACGCTGGGCACATTACTCGACAGGTCGACACACAGACTGCCACCATGTCATTACGGTACATCTCAAGAGAGGTCCGACTCGTCTTGCTCACCATCCGCTACTCCGTCACCTCGCTTGACACTTCACTCGACCCCAATGTCACCATCGCAAAACTCAAAGCACAGAAATGGACGCCTCTCAAGGCCGCTTTCGTAGCATCCAACATCCTTCTCGCCACCTTCTGGATCGTTCTGATACCCTCGACTTTCCTCAAAATTCTTATCCCGACTGCGTACATCACCGCCGTCCTCCTACCCATCACCTCGCAGTTCTTCGTACCAGCAAGCCCGATCTTCATTTGGCTTATCACTTATTTCACCTCACGAGTACTGCCAGCCGAATGGAGGCCTAGGATATCAGTTACCCTACTGGCAACATTGGAGAGCGTGCTCTTTGGAGCGAACATCTCGGATATCCTCACCAGGTTCACCCATCCCTTCCTCGACATCGTAGCCTGGATCCCCTATGGCGTCGTACACTTCGTCGGACCGTTCGTCGTAGCCATCTTCATTTGGCTATTTAGACAACCTAAAGCCCTCAAGTACTGGGCCTTCGCGTTTGGGTATATGAATCTTTTGGGTGTCATAACCCAAATTCTCGTGCCTTGCGCACCTCCATGTAAGTTCCTTATCTACATCAAATGAATATGAACTCTTCGTTCTGATATAGTCTATGACTAGGGTACGAAATTATATATGGCTCCATACCTGCCAACTATGGCATGCTGGGCTCCCCAGGTGGACTCGCCCGCATTGACAAAATCTTCGGCACGAAAACCTATACTGGCACATTCTCCACCTCTCCGATCATATTCGGTGCTTTCCCGTCCTTGCACGCTGGATGCTCCACAATGGAAGCTCTTTTCATCGGCCACTTCTTCCCCAAGTTCACATTCGCCGCTTGGATCTACGTGGGCACGCTCTGGTGGGCTACCATGTACCTCACACATCATTTCCTCATCGACGTCACCGTAGGCGCAAGCCTGTCTGTCATGGTCTTCTTCCTGACAATGCCAAGTGCAGTCAAAGGCTCGGGGTCTACGGAGAGGAGCGCAGCGTTTGTGGCTGCGCGCCAGTCAATGGGGTTGACCGGAGGAAGCCGAACCTCCAAGTATGAGCAATACGACCTGGAGCGAAGAGCCAACCACGCTGGTATACGAGGGCTATCAGCAGACTCCAACTCGTCGAGGGATTCAATGGACGCTGGGCCTCTGCCACTCTCCTCCATCCGCTCACCCAACCCCGACCCGAATCCCACCAGCGGTCCAGGCGGTGTAGCTTCCTTTCAAGCCCAACAAGCTAGGTCCCACAAACACACGGCATCTATCGCCTCGCTCATTCATGCGAACGACCGAGTGGAGGAAGGGTGGAGTCCAGTCGTGAGCGACTTTGCGAGTAGTGCGGCCGCGGAGAAAATCCGAGGGACAGGCCCTGCTCGATGAGATGGATAGTTGGATTTCCGAATGGATGTAGGCGGAGCTATAGACACCTGGACGGCATCGCGTAGGAAAAAGACTTCGGTGTTATCTATTTCGCCATCTTTGCTCGCCTTACCATAGGGCAGGAGTCGCCCTTAATACCCCTGAGATCATAACCTGGCATGTAAGATGCTCAATACATTATATTCTACCTTAATACGGATCTATGAGATTACTGGCAAGCCGCATTGCTGGCTTGCTGGTCTTCGAGGGTGGGGACGTGGCTTTTCCTGCATTTTGTTCCAAACTCAATATGAGAACAAGACCGCAGATGCTTCGGGGGAAATCTGTTACCGAAGCGCTTTTTGCGTGCCACGTTCCTCGTTGATTGTCCTTGGTGATCAAGGGCGGGGGGAGAGATGCAGTCGACGTTCAAGACGAGTCGAAGGTAAGAACGCGACTATTCCGTCCCGCCGACGCTGAACAGCTCGACAATTCAGTCTCCTCATAGGTACTTGGGTCTACATACATGCCGACACAGTGCGCTTGCTGCTGGTGGCTCTGTTGGGCCCCGTTGAGACTTGAACTGGGTCTGGGGATCTCGGTGGTTACTTTGCAGCTTGGAGCGGCTCTAGTATCACACATGGCCTTCACTATCACATTAACGAATAGAGAGCGATAATGCTGGCCGGTTCATTGCCTTCAAGCTCCCTCAGTGGGACAGACCTGCCGTTCTTCGTCGTGCAGGCCGCCCTCCATCAAGGACGTGAAGAAATAACGCCGTAAGGCCATGAATGGAGCATGCCTCCATCCCAGTTGCTCGTGCACGAGGCCGGGAGTATGGCTTACGGGAAAATGCGACAGTCGCGGATGATAACCGGGCGTTCTCCGCTGGAGTCTCTGTTGCATGGCATGAGAGGGCGCTGGAGCTTCAAACCCAGCCTAAATCCTGTTGCGCCCGTTGAGTCCCGCTTTCAGCACCCCAGAGAGACGAGATTGAGTCAGACTTGTTAATGAAGGAGTGAGAGTTAGCGCTCTGACTGGGGCCGGAGCCTCTATGACCGATTGAACCAGCATGAGGTTGAACAGCCACTCGATCGAGAGGAAGGCGGGTAATATTACGACTCGTACGTGCTGAACGATTGCACAGGCAGGCCATGGATCGGGTGTGATGGAGTCAAATCGGGCAATGAGTTCACCCTCAATGGCGAGCTCCCCGACCTGCCCAAGTTCATGCCTTGAAGACCTTCTCAACAACATTCGCCTGCTTGATCGACCCAACAGCTCAATGAATACCATATCTTGCGCCTTGTTCAGTCTCGTCGTCGCCGTTTGGACTGACGGGGTGGGTCCCAGCACGTTGCGGACGCCACGAGGCGTCCTCGCTGTAGACGATGGGCACGGATAACACGTCGCTCCAAGCACCAAAACCTCATCGAAACCATGCTTTTAGGAAACAGCGTGGACCCAAGGTTGCCGACATCGGGGCAACGTCGCGGAAGTAGTGGCAGTTCAGAGTGTTGGAATGAGCGCAAGAACCTTAGTACCGTTAGGCAGCCTACAACGCGTCGGTGTCAAGCTGGAGGCATGGAGGAGACGTCGGCTTGGAATGCGAGTCATTCAGCACAGTCCTGTCAGTCGCTGAGTCGTTGCCACGAGACTGCGCGTGTCCCAGGCGTGTCCAGGGCTCCCCACCACGCTGCTCAAGCATTCCACCTGGGGCCGACGGCACAGCATGGACTTCGCAGCTTCGAATCCTCCACTCATACCGCAGTTATTCGTCATTGAAACGTAGAGGCCTCATAGAAGGTGCTACAGAATGCCAGAGGGCTTACAGTGTCCTTCATTTCGCAACGGACCGCACAGCGATGCACAGCTGAGGCCGAGGAGGGCCACTCTCAAAGACTGAGGGGCGAAATCAGCTTCAGTGGGGCGATTGAAGCAAGTAGGGGACAAAAGCAAGCGAGACCCACTTGAGCTCATTCCGTTTCCCTAGGCGCTTTCCCGCCAAACATTCGGTTCCCCCCGAAGAACAAGGGATATTTTGCCCTGATTGCTATGTCGCACTGGTACACCACCTTGATCACAGGCGCAGTAAATTCATGGGAACGCTTCGGCACAACTCCCCGTTCGGCGGGCATAATGTAAAATGATAACGCCGGATTAAGTTGCACTTTACAAAACAGCGGATACGTTACACTCGTCATGGGGTTCAGCAACTTGCTAAGCTATGGGGTTCGGTAAATTGCCATCCTCATTGGGGCTTAGCGCTGTCCACTCCTGAGAGGCACAGTTTGATAAGTTCCTCTCGGTATTCATGCCACAAAGGGATTGTAACCATAGATTAAGAGCGGAGATCCTCTCACACCGAGACACGTACGAGTTCCATTGCCTTCTCGTTGGAACTAGTAATGATTGTTGCCAAGTCTTCCAAAGTGAATAACTTTGGGATGCCACGGAAACGCATCCGAAGTAGGAGTTTGATAGGGACCTCGATCCAAAAAGGGGAGGAAGGCGACTCGAGTCGCATGTAATCACATTACGCGCGCCTAGAGAGATCACGTTTACCCACCCGAAGGATGCATCCATCGGATAGGTGGGAGTCTCTTGACAGCCTCGACCCCAGCTCGGAACGAAGTCGATACGCCCCACTGTCAAAGGAAGATGCGCTCACTTCTTTCCTCTGAGCTTCGCAGCGGATATGGAAGGGTTGAGCCGATAGTCTAAAGCGTCTTGAGTTGTGATGGGTCTTTTTGGTGTCTGGTATCCCATCCACCCAGGAGGGACGGGCTGATGATAACCCCTTTTCTTTGAACGTCCAAAACAAAAAAGAATACCTTCGATTGATTTCTCAGCCCGTATTTCGGGGATGGAAGAATCAAAGGCTCAAGTGAAAGGAGAAGGCCAATGTCGGGGAGGGTTCAATCTGGGGGGCTGTTGAGGGGGGCTTCAGGATGAATTCATCGGCTTCAGAGTAAAATACCCTCTCGGAGGAAGCCAAGGTTTTGCGTAGAGAAGCTATGACGTTGGGAGGGAAGCCGCAGGCCGCCGCCGCCGGTGGACCCGTAGAACCTGGGTGTCAGCGACAGGTGCAAGACAAGAATTTCAGAACATGGAGACTTGAGCAAGAGACACCACGAGTTCCTAGAAAGGCTTGGAAGTAACGCCTTGCTCCATGTTGAGAAACGGCACCGTCGTTGGGAGATTCCGCAAAGAGTCCGACGTTATCCAATTTCGAGCGTGGCACTGAGACCAACTTCAGAGATCATCAAACAAGGTAGAGGAGTGATACCTTCAACAAGCCAGAGCTCGTCGACTTAAGAACTGTCATAGACATCTCCAGGTCAGGCATCCTCATGTCCCTTCGCGTCCGTGCACTGTGTAAATTCGCTGGTGACGCGTGGCCAAAACGAAACCGGGACGGCCAACGGAGATAAGTCGCACTTCCGTCCTGAAAAGTCTACTTTCACAGTTTTTCCTCCTGTCGACCAATCCTCAGACATCTATAGTCTCATTGTATGCCCATGGTGTCTTGAAGCGCAACCACGGAAAACCGTGGCGTCGGCTCGGCCTCCACAGACCGGCTTAGTAGCAAATATTACTTCCAAGGTTCCTCCGTGTTCAACCACTTCCTGAGAAACTTGTGGCAGATCCGCCGCCAAAGATTCATTCATTCAGAGGGGTCGGAAGGGAGGAGACGGCATCCTAAATTTTTTTAAGGCACTTTTCTTCTGCCCGTGGAAAGTCGCCGAGTCCGCCGTCGCCTCAGTCCTTAAAGCCGGTGCAAGAGTCTGTATTTATTTATTTATTCTAATGGTTTTGTTTTGATGTTTTTCTACCTTGCTCGGAGAGGGGGGCAAGGCTGCGGGTCAACCCCACTCGGGCGAAGGTTCGGACAGCCCTAACTCCTTTCGGGATCGGGCAAACCATGGCAACAACAAATCTTCTCCTCTCTCGCGAGATTTCACAATCTGTCTCTCTCGCCACCCAGATGTCTGTACCCTTCCGTCCAGCCCGAAAGTGCATCGAGACAAGATTTTCAACTGACGGCAGATGCGGGTGGCTTTGCCGTCTTCTTGACCATATTTGGGAGACGGGGATCTGGTTAACCCATTCCGGTATCCCGAAGTTAAGGGAAACGGGCCACTTCGGATGCTGTACCGGCGGACTTTTAACTTCTATCACCTAGTGGGACTACGTGAGCACTTGGCGAGGAAGGGTTATGTTAATGGATCGGAGCCGATAATTGATGATCGAGGCTAGGACAACCGTGTAGGGGCGACGGCATACAGAGTTCTTTGGACTTCCGGTGATTTTATCGACATATCACGACCGGCCTCGAGTTTGAGCTCAATGCCCCATGCAACAGGAAGTCTGGACAACGTGATAGTGAAACAAGAAATCCCTCCTCGGCGGGCGAGGCGCGTCTCGACGAAGAATAGCGAACTCGGGTGTTCTGGTCGAGGCGTCCCCGTCCGGCTTCCAATCTCGATGAAGGAGCGAGAGCTTCTCATTCTGCTTTTCACTAAGGAACCCTACATCTCCTCATGCTCCTCATATGTGTCCTAGAAAGGCAAGGAGGGAAACGTGCCTATGCCTCCTGGTTCATAGCTTACGAGTTAAGTGCCTCGTTACGTCCATGATTCAGCTTCGCTCGGACCTTCATGGCTTCGCTAGTCGAACCTTAATGCAGCTACATTGTTTGGGGATCTCGGATTACAATAAAACTACGAGAATGTGGGTGAAGTCTTTCGCTCTGTGCGCACGGGAGGGCCGCGCGCAGGCCCACGAGCGCATCTATTCGGCAGCTCATCCGACATGGTACGTCTCAACCATGAGCATGGTTCGCAGTGCGTTTCAAACGTTGGGCGAATTTCATCATTATCAAAGTCGCCGTCAAAGGAAAAGAGGCGTGTTTTTCCCATTGCCCCAAGGCTCGTTGGGCCTGCGTGATTCCCCCACGACGACATGTCGCCCACCATCAAAATGGTAGTCTATCAACCCAACTCGACGGAATCTCTCCGCATTGCGCACCGCTGGTTATCATCCCCTCGCGCCCGAGCCCTCCCGGACAGGAGCATCCCCCATCTTGTCGTTCGGGTGGCTTTTTCCCAGAGCTTCGGGTTCGTCGGCTGCATCGCGCCGTTTTTGTTGTTCGACAATGTAACTTGCACAAGCAAATCAAAAGACGTCTAATTAGCCCTGTGTTACACATGGAAACGTTTTGATATAGAAGTGATAACGCTAGGATTGAAGGAGTTGAAACTGCTTTTTTGAATCCGTGGAAAGGTAGGCCTCGAAATGGACAACTTATACAAGATGTGGCGATTGGTGAGAAAGTGTACCCTTCGCGTAACCTTTTTTAGAATGCCATTGCTTCCGCTGAGGCTTGTTCATCAGTTATTGTGGAGCTCGGTCAGTATATGCGTCCTCGACGACTTCAAGTTGCTTCGGTCTCTCTCTAGCTTAGACGGCAGTAGAGGCGAACCTCCGCCGCCGCTGTTGATGGGTAGCACAGCACATTTTAGATCGATCATGGTCGCACGCCATCCACGATCCTTGATCAGGGAAGCGAGGAATCCCTTTCCGGGAGATCGTTCGGCGCACTTCACCTGTGCCTCCGATATGCCGTACGTCGCACATCACAGTTATCTCTGAAGCCATGTGTACTCCCTTCACAAGGGTCAAATTAGTTCTCCGTACTTTGCGGACTGGGGGAGGATGACAGATGTCGACCAGTCACTGAGGACGAGTGTGTACGGAAAGCCGGGAGACATTGCCACCGTGGACCACCCAGAGCGATATCGGATGATTTTGGCACCTGCACCATCCGAAAAGGGAATTCCGGACGATGGAGTCATGTTGATCCATGAAAACGAGGAAAAAAAGAAGACTTTTTATCAGATGCACCGCGCTATTCCCTTCTGGAAATAAGGTCAATCCATTATATCAAAAAGACACCATGCTGACCATTTGAGGCGCCCAGCGAGCCCATCTGCGACGTCCTGAGCGACACTCAGAGCCATTACACTAGTTCCATGGTGCAATGCACTGCGGGTGAGTGGGGAGAGGCGGACGACCCTCTAGGCAAGACTAGCGTCCCATTGTCTTGTGTCCGTTACCTGGCTTTTTCAGGTGTCCGCTTCTGGCTCGGGTTCGCTGCTCCGGCTGAAACGCCGAACTCCTTGCGGACAACCGGCATCGGGCCAAGACGTGAGGTCCGTTGCTACTTACTCCTTCGAGTCTGCGGGTGTTATTCTAAAAGTAGAGGAGGGTAATGTGGACTTGAAGTGAGAAAAAGAAAAAGGTTAAGTGAGAGAGAGTCTCGAGTGAAGCGCCCATGGAGAAATAGCGTGTGAAGTGGGGAACGGCGCTTGAAGGAGAGAAGAGGCGCTACCACCGCCGATGGCGTCAGAGCTTAAACGCGGGGGTGGACATGTATCAGCAGTTCCATAAGCGAACGTTATTAGCGAGTGAAGCACGACAAACAAAATATGTCAGGATAGATAGGCTTCCCTTCCGAAAAACGAGGTCCTGAGAACAGGCGAAAAGAAGGTGAAGCGGAGAACCGAAGTGCGGGCAGTGGATCTTGGGATCTGGCATGCATTGAGGCTAATTATCGCCTAGCACCAGATTCACGTACATATAAGAAGCAACCTGGAGTGAGATTCAACACAGCGTACCATCAATCTGCTCAACAGGTTCCCAAGTGGGTGGTCCTTTCTGCGTCCTGTACTTGCTATAAACAACGGACCATAGTTTGGCGCGTTGGAATCCAAATAATTCCCAGGGTCGGTATCAAGAAAAAAAGCCAAATGGTCCGTGCGAGGGAAACCAATCAATATTACATAATTAAGGGGCGGAGAGGGTACACCTGAATTTCGAGGGGGTGCACCAGAAAATATTGGTTCTGTGGATGTGATGCGCTCTAGACCTGGCGGGCGAGGCTCCAGTACAGACCCACCCCTCCTGCCATTTGAAGCAGCAAAGAAGACAACGAGCGTCTGACATTTTGAGACTTCGTGGCAACTCGCGAGGCTCTGGACCAGAGCGTCATCGGTCATCGCCTCTGGGGACCATCCCCTCGTCTTGCTACTCCCTCATCCCCTCGTCTCCTTTGCAAATAGGAACCATTGTTGATCTCTTACCCCACGGCAGGATCAAAGGCTAGGTCTCGGCGTTCCTTATCGTCATGCTCACTTGGCACTAGTTTCTAAGGGGGGAAATGGACAGAAAAATTACACAGAGATATTACAAGGAATGTACTAATGTCTTCGCGGGTGAGGCGAGTCACTAATCCGATCAGCGTGTTTATGACCGCCGATCTCGCCGGACACCGCAAATGGCGTTCTACTCGGCTTTACCGGCCGCCTTCCCGTGCCTACGGAGATACCTCCTAGCCCGAGGTACGCCAAACTATACCAAAGAACCGACCAACCAATGGCCATTCGTCAGTATCTGATCACGAGAACGAAAGCATATACGAGAGGGAAAGTAAAAATGAGAGTAAGGCCGAGAGTTTGAGGTCACAATGCCATCATGACCAACATCGTATGAGGGGGCGAAAACGAAATAGATAGGCTCAGACTCTCTTTCAATCTCGTGCTCACCTTGAATAACGGATATCCGACAAGGAACAAAGATCCTATTGTCCACCCTAGTTTGACGTGGAACGGCGCAGGTTCTGGGAATTGGCCTCGACTCCATTTGAAGATGATCAGCAGCTCCGTGAGTATCGTAGCGAACAAGAGCCACGCGTGCTGTCCCATCCTAGCCACTTTTCTGTTCCCATGATATCCCCACGATTTGATTACAACGAGAGAGATGCAGAAGAACGCGAAAACGAAACGTGCAAAAAATCAAAAAGTAAGCTTCACGCTCGGCAACAAAAAGATAGAAGCCAAGGATGACTGACCGTGGTCGGTTTGTGTAGTTATACAACTCTCGCACGGCAGGGAGTGCACAGATGAACACTCCAACGAGACGACCGATAACGAACGGGTGATCGGGCTCCATCCAAAGCAGGAACTTGAGATAGAACGGATTCAATTCCGCCGCTAGGAAGACCGCAAGCATGATCACGACCGTAACGTAGTGCGAGAACGAAGCTGTCCCTTCCCATTCAAACGTCGTCCAATCGTACGGCCCCATCTGCTTTAGAACCCGACTGGTTTTCTGCTTAAAGCCCCGAGACTGCTTAAACCCTCGCCACACGAATTTCTAGGCGACGGTGGGGCGAGAGACAGGAAGAGACAGAAGCAGAATACGGATATCCGCCGCCTCAGCCTCCCCAACCGTTGAAGACAAGGGAACGCCACGTACCTTGACTTCAAAGTACTGGCAAATCTTTAGACCAATATACAGTCCTAACCAATTGCAGCAAAGGACGTCAAGTACCCACTGCGTAGCGCCGCCCATGGTCAGCAACATGTGCATGCGCCTCAGAGAAGATAACCGGACGGCTACTTACATGATCCCACCAGCATTCCTTGAAATTCGCCAGCTGATGTTCTAGACTGTATTCGGCCAACTCGAACGATATGCTGAGAATCTAGACGTTACGACAAGAGCAGCAGGTCAGCGAGCGCGCACTAGAGTTTCTGGGCATCACGTGCGGGAAGGGGCTAAGGAAGTGCGTTACACTTACCCAACACAACCAATAGTCCCTTAGAATGAGCGCTTTGCCCAACCAACCCAAGAAGTGTGCCAAGGCAAATATGTCCACGGCGGCGCCCTGTGAATACAAAAAAAAAATTAGAGTCAGTAAAAGGGCAAGGAGGGACGAATGAGTCCGCCGTGATTCGGAAACCCGTTTAGTGCGGCGATGCTCGCCCGGCAGGTGCGTCGCGCAAAGAGAGGTCTGTACGCACATAGAGGTTCCTGGTATGCCCATATCCGCAGTTGGCGTATTAGCGCGAGAGGAAAATGAAAAACCCGATCGCGAGCCATTAAAATGTCGTCAAAACGCGTTGCCCGATGCGTATACGGTGGTTGAAAAACGAGGGAAACAGGAAAAGTGCCGACAACGGATCTCAGTTCAACACCCAACCCTTCACAGGCCCTCCTGCCACGCTTTACGACTCACGTGAAAGTAAAACTGCAATCCTCTGCATAGCTTTTCTCGGGTAGGGGCTTGTTAAGTGAGCTATCCAGCATTTGGAGGTACTTGCGTGCGGTTGGCAAATCTTCGAAAAGCATGTACACTAGGCCGAGTTCGTAAAGCAAGTTGATTCCGAGGATGATTCGCCAGAATGCTGGGTGAGGTCGGACGAAAGGACCATCTCGGAATTGGACCATGGAGAAGACGAGGAAGGCTGAGATGGAGGCGTAGATACCTCTAAAGGGGGAAAGTCGGGCATCAGAGACAAGGAGATCGAGCAAGTGTGGGTTGTGTGTTGGTTTTGGTCCGTCCGCCCGCGCTGCCTGTAGCCTGAAACCGGGAAATTGACCGTTGCACCGGCGCGCCCTACGCGACTGCGCGCCCCCCATCCTAGTTGCCGCCTCCTCTCTTCCCTCCTCCCTCGAGGACGAAAGGAGCGATATTTGTGTGCGTGTTGCGGGCTGTGTGATGGGGATGTCGCAAGCCACATTTCGGCAAGTGAAAGCCCACACCCTCCAACTACGATGGCGGCTCTCTTCCGGGGCGTGCAGAGAGACAGAGAAAGAACAAGCAACACGACCCGAAACTTACAGGAGTGATTTCTCCCGGCCTTCTTCCAGGACATCATTGGTAATTGCGATATAAGCGAGGAAGGTTAACGCGATTGCGAGAACGGTTAGCGTTGCTGGTTTGAAGAAGAATTCTACACTGGTATCGTGTTCCGCGTCGAATGGCTTGATGTGCGTGTATGGTTCCGTTCGATCTGCCTACGCGAAAGCAATGCAGCAAATCACCCCAGCGATGTGGAAACATTGCATTTTAGTTAGCTTTTCTTTAGAGTCGAACAAAAGGTAAAATGAAATTAGATGGTGCGGTGTGAGGGAATAAGGCCTGTGGGAGAATTGCCGTAACTGGCAGAAGAGAACGGAGAGGACAGACGCAAAGGACGAGAGGTTAGATGTCAACTCACATCGTACCCTGTTCCATACCCGAAGAATCAGCAGTTAGGCGTAAGTAATGACAAGTCCGAACGGGCGGCGGATCGATAACGAGGAGGCGGTAAGTTCATTTCTTTTTTCAAACTTACATCTGACGGGAGCTGTGATCCCCGGAATTGACGTCTTTTCGACTTCCGGAGACAGATACGGATCATTGTCTTCTGAGAGTAAAGGATCCGTCCTGTCTGATGTCGGGGAGGCGGCTGAGACCGCTCTTGGCCGCGAGGGGGGGCTGAAGACGGTCGTCATAGCACAAGGGAGGTGGTGGTTGAACACGTTCGAAAACACCGGGGCCTGCGTCATCGTGATCATGTCAGTCACGTGGGATGGGTTTCGGAACAGGCGGAGCTGTTTTTCTCTTCGCCGTTGCTTTCCCATGTGTTTGTGCCCTTGCCCCAACGAGGTCAAGGTGAGGCTTACCAGTATCTAAAGCTTACCTCTTTTCTTCGCTTTTTCAAATTCGATTTTAGAGATGCGGCAGATCTCAGAGGTGCTCCTTCCAGCACACACGTTGAACGCCTTGCAGGGACGGACGAGCGAGTTCAGCTCATCATCATTTCCCCTTCTCTTCGTCATCGTGCTATTCGGCCTGCAAGATCCCAGATCTCCGGCTTTGTGGGAGGCATGAAGGCAAAAAAGAATCACTTCAAAGAAGACCACGTCGCACCGGCCGAGCACCCGATACCCGTCATGTGCCTCCTTCTTACCCCGGACGACCCGCCCACCCAATTACAATCCCCGTCCGTCCCCCCCCAATCTATCTAGAGATAGTAGATACCATTAGGTTAGCACGTAACTACACATCTCTCCCAAGCCTCCTCCATCTTTTTTTTTGTCTTCCCTGGCCAAAGCAGAGTCTGCCAAACAGATTTTATCACCCCTCTTGCCCAATTCGGGACGACTCTCATCTACGACGTGCACCAGAGATTCAGATCCCCTCTCCCCTGTCGAGTTTGCCCACTATCGTTCTTCTTCTTCATTTCATCTCACACACTTTTACGAAGCCCTAACCCGGTGGCAACATCATTTGCTGATTGCGGGTAGTCAAGTGGTTAGTAGTGGTCAGAATGGCGACAATCCCCATTCCAACGCCCGTGCGTGACCTTTGACTCTTTACCGGAGGTGGTTAACCCCCGACTCTGGATAAAACACATAGCTTGTTCCGGAAAAGACAGTAATGTGATCTTAGCCGCCGCCGCCGTAGTCGCCACGTCTTAGACTGATCGTCTCATTCAATTGATGGGATGGTCTCCGGATTAGGAGATAATGGTGCGACATGTGAGCTCCGGCCCGTTGACCAAAAGAGAGGAGAAAGTGGGAGTCCCGCGTCAACCTTTCGTCAAGGCAGGTCTTCGCGAAATGAAAACCGTGAAACCAACACAACAACGCCAACACACCTTATCTATCTATCTTTTTTTTCTCGATCCTTGGCCTTGGTAATTGGGATGCAGTGGATAACGCAGAGAGAGAGGAGGGACGGAACGCCGTAAACTTTCCTGATAATCACCCCAAACAAAGGCGGACTATCGTTCCGTAAGAGAAGAAAGAAGAAGTTTGGTAACTCGGGCTTGGGATCGAGCAGGTGATTACCCCGACCGACAATCCGACATTTCATCTATCTTTCCCTTCCCAGGGAAGAGACTGGCGGAGAACACAGTCGACATCCAAACGGACGGGACTGAACACAGTTTTGGGAATTATGCAAATGTCCTGCTGTGCAAGCCATACCGGCTCGGTCGGGTAGAGCTGCCGAAGGGGACTCGTGGGGAGGGAGGCGCATCAGGCTGTGTACCCGAAAGCCTTTGGCTCGGGTACGGATCATCATGATACAAGGGGATTTCAATATTCGAGTGTTTGATGTCTTTGTGTCGTACGATTGACAGATGTACTAGTTCGGGCACAAGTCAAATGCCGGTAATGATCGTTTGTGTGGAGTGAAAAAAAGAATTGGGGGATTGGAACTAGTTGCTAGGCATGTACGCGTTGTTCATGGGAAAAAAGCGGCAGGTCGAGAGCCCGCTTTCGGCGAACACAGTCATAGGAGGTCGCACGCAAACCGCTCTCAACTGGCAACGCTTATTTCCCCCCCACCCCCCCCGCGTGACTACTGCTTCCCACTCAGAATATCAAGTACCCCAAATCCTAAATGCTATGGTGGTCTCTTGATCGTGCGCGCCTAAATACAGACAAAGGAGAGCGCTCGCATCGGGGGTCAGAATACGACTACGCTCGGCTCTCCCCGCGGATGGATCATGAGAGCGCGTCTAATTCACGTTCAACTTTGATCCATTCCGGCGAAACAATCGTCGGGGTGTGCCGAGGGAGGTCACCTTCATGAAACTTGGGAGGAATTCATTCATCATCGCTGGTACGAATACGGCCGGGGGAGGGTATTCATTCACTTGAACCCAAAAATTACTCTACTGTGCTTTTCGCGTAATTTTGGGGGGAGGTGTGGCGCTGCGCAGCCTTCGGAAAGCGAGGAGCCACGAGTTTGACGTGCAGCCAGCAGTGAAGCGGAAAGAAAGCTCGCCGTTCTTTCCAGAAAACGCAGGTGTGGGACCTGGCATCGCGTATTGAGGAAGCGGCAACGTGCAGTTGGAGCGATCGAAAACGATGCGACACTTGCCACCAGTGGAATAGAGGTGCAGAGTTGATCGAGACTTCCCGCCGTTCGTTTCGGCGGGCTCGCCGTTCTGGAGAGTCGGTCCTTCCTAAATCAGCGATCGCAAGGCACGGCTGGCAATGTGTTTTTTCTTGTTCAGGGAAGCGGGCAAGCTTCTGATCTTGGAATAAAAAAAATTCGCTTTCTGGAAAATTCAGGAAAATCAGAAATCAGGAATTTTTTTGGTCCTGAAGCCGTGAGAGGGATGCATCGGAGAGGAGTTTCTGCTCCGACCCTGAAATGGGTTCCGGGAGTTTGGCGAGCATAGCAGACCCAAATACGAAAATTGGAAAATGGGTACAGTCGCACATTTTCTGCTCCGGATGGATACCATGGTCAGGGCTTAGCCGTGTGGTCGGTTATTACCTTCCCAAAAGGGAATGGCTCGAGATACCAATTGTTTAAGTAGACGGGTACCGATGGGCTCTGTAAATCACTCAGTCCCCCTTTCTCCAAGATCCATCGTCTCTTCTTCTCTCTTGCCTGAGCTCCCATTCCGACGTCGACTACTTATTGACCATCGTCGGATACCTCTCTCCATCCCTTTTCGCTACTTCTCGCTCTCCTCCCTCCCATCCTACTACCCATGGCCGACGACCACGAAGAGTTCCAGCTTATCGACCCATCCTCATCCTTCGACGACCATTCCCCTCATCTCCTACCCACTCCAGGTCCAATGCATCCTCCGACTTCCATCGCCTTCCCACCACCAAAGATCGAATCCTCAGACGACGCAGCTTTCAACTTGCTCGCTGACGGTGATGATGCATCTCAACCTTCAACCGGCCCAAACCGCAACTTTAGAAGCAAGAAACGCAACAGAGTCATGCAATCGTGCGTTGCTTGCCACTCTCAGAAACGCAAGGTATGAGAAATTTAGCCCCCTCCCCGATCACTTGAGGCTGACATTCTAATTACGACTGGCTTGCTAGTGCGACAGAAAGCGACCTTGTAAGTAACCCACCCCTCCTCCCACTGCGCGCACTTTACAACCTTCTAACCTCGCCGCTTCTTCCACTCATAGGCACCCGCTGCACTGAGCATGGCATCGCAGGTCAATGTGTATATCAACTCGAGGACCCAGCCGTAAGGTATGTAGACTTCTATGGGAATGTGCGTCGGCGGGTCAAGGGCTGACCTTCTTTCCACCAACCGCTCTAGAGAGGGCCCCGAGCAAGACGAACTCCTCCGGCTGCGAGGCCGCGTACGAGAGCTCGAGCATACCGTCCGCGTTCTCATGCAGAAGCCTCTGTCAAGGAGAGCTGCTGCTGCCCTCGAGGCAGAGACCGATGCCATCTTGGGTACGACTTCAACACGCAAACGCAAGGTCGAAAAGGACAAGCTCGATGGATCCGACGACAAGAACAAGAAGCTCAAGTGCCACACCCACTCCAGCTCGATGGACAACGGTTTACCAGAGTGGCTGCCAATGCCTTCCGATCCTTCTTTCCCAAGTCCAGCAGATTCCCCGTTCTCTCCCTTTGCACCGACTCCTTCAGAGACTCACTTCCCTCACTCGTACTACCACCACTTCAACAACTTTACACCACCTGGCGACGTCCCCACCCCACCATACTCGACGTTCCCTACCCCTTCGTCGGATGCTGGTTCGCCGTTCAAGATTCCCGACCCACCGGCACGCCGCTTCTCCGATGGCGCAAGCCTCGCGAACATGCTTTCTCAAGCTACTATGGCTGCCACCCCAGAGTCTCTCATCGCCAGTTCACCTGCTTCTGCCGCTGGTGGTGTTACTTTCGCACCCATCCAAGGTGCTGCGCCACCTGGTGAATGCGGCTGTGGAGTCAACCCCATCGGCAACGAGGTCCTCTCTGAACTTGCTGCTCAACTCGAAGCTGCTCATGGTGTCATCGCCTCTCTACCTGACCATCAAGTTGGTGGTGCTTGTGTTACCGTCTTGGGCATTGCCAGTCTTATCGACGCCATTGCGTAAGTTTTCCCTCAATACCTAGTTCGGAATGCAATTGAACCGGAACCCTGACCAACTTTTTTCTGCTTTGCTTTTCTTTTCACCTGTGTTTCTTACACACACAGGACGGCGACCAGGTCTAATACAACGCAAGCTATTTCTGCCCCACCGGTTCCGCAACAGCAACCCCCACCCGGACCACAGCCGATGCCTATTACGGCTCCCGCACCCGGCCCACCTCCAGCTCCGGCTTCAACACCATCTTACCTCCCTCCGGCTTCATCGCACATGACGCCCATCTCGACGTCTCATGGAATGAGCCCCATGACGCACATGAGCCCCTCTGAGCCCGGGCCTTCACCACATTCGTCCATCGCTACTCCACCCAACTATGGCTTGTACTCGGCTCATCAAGGATCCTACTACGGAGACGTGCCCGTGGTCGGCTTCTCGTCGTTGTCTTCATGGGCTGCTTATGGTGCTGGAGCCTCTCAAGCTCCTTTTGTTAACCACAGCAATGGCAGCAGCTCATCGTTGTCCAACTTCGATGGAAGCAAAGACCCGCATCAGCAGCATCAGGTTGCTCATGGCCACTCTCATACCATCGGCCATCATCATCACTCCCAGAATGGCATCATGCTTTCGTATGATCATGCTCACCCATGATCATCGTCAACCATGCACAGTCCATCATACCACTCAAGCTTATTATCTACTCCACCATCTTCCCGCTACTCCGCCGCCTATTTACCCTCGCCGTAACATATTGCGCTACGCTCTTCGAACACGGACTATTCGTTGTTCATTCGTCAAGTATTGTCTCCCACTTACTATTCTCCTGTCCATTTCGGTATATTGCTCTCGGCTTTCCTCTTTGTCTATTATTCGTTACTTTTGGACGGCCCCAAGCGTCCACCTTTGTGGTTGGTTCGCCTGCTATTCCCCCCAGTTTATCTTGGCCATCTTTTGTTCGATTGCTTTATTTTCGGAGTTCCTCTGTTCTCGTTGTTCTCTCTCTCTCTTCGTAACGACCTCTCCCACTGCTTTGACTGTTATTTAGTTCTGCTCGCTGTCGTCTCTAGCCTCCGCTGTCTTTTCCTCTATCTCTCGCATTCCCCGTTGTTGTTCACCCCCCATCACCTTCCTCCTGTATCGATATTCATACTTGGATTCCGGCCTCGGAATACTCAGTGGATGATTGCTTCTTCTCCTGACCGGCTTCTCTGAAGCTGTGTGCGTGTGTGCGACCTGCGTGAAATGAGCGTACACAAGATACACGAGACCTTACAAATCCGTCGAAAATTCCGAGCGTTTGGTCCCCGCCGAAATTACAATCTCAACTCCTCTCTCTCGCTCTCTTTAAACTTCGACTTGCGCTTTCTCGTCCATGTCCGACGTAGGGCGACACAATGCCCACCCGACCTTCTTCCAGTCCCTCGTGGTCAGTATAGTACCTAAACGCAACGTCTTATCTTGAAGTGCCAGTTTATCCTGACCACGCATCGCAGAAAGGCAGGGGCATGTGCAGGCACCGCAGTGGATCTGCTGTTCTACCCTCTTGACACGTTGAAAACGCGCCTTCAGTCCTCTCAAGGGTTCGTCAATTCCGGTGGACTCAAAGGCGTCTACAGAGGAGTCGGATCCGTCCTGATTGGCAGTGCACCTGGAGGTGAGTGTGTGTGTCTGTTGCTCAGCCTTTCACTTCTTCGTTCTGGACTGCTGGGCCCCGATCCCGTTGCTCCTACTTGAAAGTCTGGAGTCCTAAACACGACACGGTTCTTTCCGAGCTGCCCATCTTCTTTGATCTTCTCTGAAGACGTCATACGTTCCCAACTGAATGCTGATAACGAACCTCGCTCTTTTTTGGCACTCTGGGGACCGCATAACACACGCACGGACACGGGAACGTACATACTCACGGGAACAACAAACACACTCTCGCTAGCTGCCGCATTCTTTACGACGTACGACTTTCTCAAGCAAACATTACCCCAGCCATTAGAACACCCTTCTCCGCTGAATCATGTGGTTGCGGCATCTACCGGAGAGGCTGTTGCCTGCCTCATTCGGGTCCCAGTGGAAGTCGTGAAACAGAGAACTCAAACTGCGTCTTATGGATTGGAGGCCTCGTCCCTAGACGCGTTTCGCCGTGTCTTGGCTACCGATGGTGTTCGCGGACTGTACCGCGGATTTGGTCCTACTATCGCCCGAGAGGTAAGTACATACAATCCCTTTAAAAAAATTAGCGAGCCTGTTGTTCGTCCTGTGGGGCCTTGTTCCCCATTCCCCTAATCGACCCTCCGTCTCGGCAAAGTGCGAGAAGGGCGAACATGGGTTTGGGACTCGCACATCGCGAACCTTCGGAGCTCATAAAAACGCGTTGTCTTGTTTTTGCTTTTTGGGGTCTTACCCGAACCCCCATCCCCCATCCAGATCCCGTTCACGTCAATCCAGTTTCCTCTGTACGAGTACCTGAAGTTCAAGCTATCACAAAGTCTCGGCCGTCGTCCCCTTGAAGCCTACGAAGCTGCCGTATGCGGATCCTTTGCAGGGGGCGTGGCCGCTGCGATTACGACGCCTCTGGATGTCCTCAAGACACGTGTAATGCTGGACTTGCGCGTACGTTTCTCTCTTGCCTTCACCTCTTCACACTACTCAATACGTCAATCCGAAATCGGGTTGGGCGTACGAGTGGGAAAAACGCCCTGTGAAGAAGACTAATACTGACCAGTCCTTCTTGCCTCGCTTAACAGTTAGATCCGTCCAAACCATCGCCATCACCTCTCACGCGACTAGCTCATATTTACAAAAACGAAGGGCTGGCCGCTTTGTTCGCAGGGGTCGTCCCTCGGACGCTGTGGATATCTGCGGGAGGTGCCGTCTTTTTGGGTGTTTACGAGTGGTCGGTAGCAGTCCAAATGTGATGCTGAGAAAAGAGAGGTTGTCTCTTCTTTTTGCAATTATACCCTGTCCCTCTAGACAACTTGCGGGGTGCTGTCGGTCGCGTTCGCTCTGACGGCGGGTTGGACCATCCGCCGTTTAGGACCTCCGTCCCCCACGGATCAATATGCCTCTTTCCGACTCCGATTCCCACCCAAACTTATACGATTAGACGTTCCGCCATTCCCAACATGAGGCCCTGCTCTTTTCTCCGTTCTCCCCCATATGCTATGCTCGAGAAGATTCGCTCCCTAGTTGAACGAAGATTGTTCTGCTGCGGGTGATGCATATTGGCTGGGACGACTCTCTTTTTTTTCTTCTCGTCGACTATGCTCAATGGGTTTTCGGCTGAGACTTGATGTCAGTTCGCACAATAAAGTTGCAACGAACGCCACACGGGTTCCTCGTTGCACGTTGTATGACGTCTTGGTGATTAGGTGACTCCCAAGAACGCATCCCGCAGAGTACCGAAAAGACGTCAATTATGGCGTAGGATTGCCATGGGGTATGGGGGAGTTGACTCCGAGAGACCTGTCTTTGACGTCTACACATGGGACTGATGGGTCTCGGAATCTCGAAATTGCGCTCCCCTGGCCGCCGCCGGGGGTTCGGAGTGGGGTGCCTTGACGGAGATGGTATGGTCGAGTCCGGGAGAGAGCTTCGGATTGTATTGGGAACGCCCAATCCTGTTAGAGGGTCAGTGGGAATCGTTCGTTTGTCGAGGGAAGGGCAAGATGGAGGAACGCGCGGGAGGTATCGATTAGGTTCGTGAGAGTCTTGAAATCGAGATCTCTAGAGCCAAGGACCAGTGGAATGTATATCCATGCTTTGGCAACATCCCCGTCCGGATTACCCATAAATGGCAATCTCTGCCCAGCCGTGGGTGGCTGTCGTATTTTTGCGTTTCCTTGTTAGTAACATATATCCAGTCTGATGGTCGAATATCTGTGGCTGCGAGTCTCAGGAAGTCTGAGCCTGTATCCATTTCCTGACTGCATATTCGCCCTCTTCCCCGACCCTGGTCAACAAACACTTTAAATTTTCCATGCTGTACAGCTTCGAATTCGAAAATCTTTTCATTTTAGATAACTCTTTCTCTTTCTGATAATCAATTTTGTTTGTTCCATGATCTACGTACTCAGGGATTCCCCAATGTGGTCATTGATTTGTCATAAATATTCCAACGCCCTTTTCATGGGAGCCACATGGATACAGGAAACCCCCTGAATGCATGGCGCTTAACCATTTTTCTTCCCCGGCGGACGTTCAGCCAATAGCGAACGGTATTGGCGCAGAAAGTAAAATGGTCATGTGAACCTGCGAGTAAAACTTACATCTTTCAACGGCGCGGCCATATCTTGCGGCATGTATAACAGCAGCGAATCCCGCCGAGAGGACAGTAGACCGCACCGGATACCCGAGCGCACCGCGCAATGTGAACAGTAATTGACTGCCACACACTTTCTTGCGTCACAAGATTATCCATATTCTCCCGATGATTAAATCGAAGGCCCTTGCTCGCTTGAACGATATTTGCAGCCAACCTGCCCGGCGTTCAGCTTCGGCCACCCCAGCCGGGTGCACCTTGCCAAGATCCCAGATCCCAATTATCTTTCATTTTATACTTTACTGTGAAGGGTATCAGATTTGACGACCGGGTAAGTAGTATTACGACAAAAGCCTGCAGGGAAGCTCATTTCAGCCCTTTCCCCCTGGCTGGACCAAAGGGGATACCACGCGCGGAGCCGACCCAATTCGGTTATCTCTCGATCTATGATCGCCCTTCTTTAGACTTCAACTCATCATCGCATTTATCCTCCGTTTTTGAAGCCTTCGGTATCTTGATTTTTATCATCAAAGGTGGGTTGGGTGGTGACACGGCATCCGTCTTTGGTGGTTCAACCGGCACGTTCGGAACTGCTGGACGGTCGAATTCGACACCAGGCCTCGAGTTGTCCCTGTCTCCAGAACCTTTGTGGATCGTTCCGCCAACGTTGGCGTTGGCGTTGGCCAGCTCTTCGGTAGACGATTTGTGTTCAAGAGATAGCGCACCCAGACGTCCTTCGACATCTAACTGTAAGTCGCCGTCTGGTTCAAGCTTAGCCTTTGAGACAACCCGTGCGCTATTCGGGGGTGACGTCTTGGGCTGTCCTCTGCCTCGACCCACTGAAGAACGGGGTTTCTTGCTTGGTCCAGCTTTCGCCACATCCTTTACCGGGGAGGGAGCAGGAGTTGGCTCCGGGGTGGCGTCTTTCTTGGTACGGTCTCGAAGTGTCATTCGATGGGGAACACCGGCGGGAGTCGGAACAGCCGGGAATGTCGGCATTCCGTCCATTGCAGCAAATAGTTCTTGTGCACGCTGCAGCCAACGTTCTAGAGGTTCGGATCCCAATCCAGACACTCTAGGCTTCTTTGACTTGGGCTTCTTTAGGATCTTTTCCAACTGTGGTGATAATCCAGCCCGATATTGCCGAGAGTTAATCAGTGAGAAATAATCCTACGCCATCCACGCTGCTAGCCGTTACTCACCTTGGTCAAATTATCGTTAGACCACCAAGTGCTCCGAACGCTGCACCACGATGCACCGCCACCGCCATTCGAATCGGGTACCGCGGCAAGCCCAGCAAGATGAGCCATTGCGCCACTCATAAGAGCCTTGTCGCTATAACCACCTTCAAGGACGCTGACGAGCTTTCCTCCGGCGATATCTTCAGCGAAAAGGCGAGCATCATGGGCGAACCGTTCGTAGAATGATACGGGGACCTTGCGCTCGTGACGAGACATGTATGTGTACTCATGCTCGCATGCATCAAATCCACAGCTGCAATGCGCGGCCAGGTAAGTTTAAGCGGGAAGTGGAGCTGAGTTGAAGAACCGCCACACTAACCTGATGAAGACCAGCGTGCTTTCGGGGACGGCATTCGTAGCCTTAACGAACCGTCTAGCTTGTCCGAATAACCGATTATAGTATTGCGGATACAATTTCGCGTGAAAGTCTCCCTCGGAGGCGTATGGTTCCAAGTGGACATTTTCGATAAACTGGCCATGAGGTCCCCCGAGGGATACCGATGCGTCCCGGACAAGATCTGGATTACCATCCTGTGTGGGTGAAGTGTGGCGGGAAAATCTGAGATTCGTGAGATCTCTGAGTCGACTCGGTTGGGTCGGAGCTGACTTGCCTCACAGGGATATGATAAAATGTCGTGAAGGGAAGAGTAGTATATCTGAGGTCCTGGCTTGACACCCGACTCGGGTGGTAGTAACGCCGCTCGTTGAGTGGCGGAATTGAGAGACCAAGCGATTTTCTGGGTTCCATTTCCATGGTGCAGGTCACTAGCGGGGTCACCAAAATGGATGGTGCGTGTCAGTATTGAGGAGCCCCTCCCCGAGACCAGCGGACGGCGCACATATCGAATATAATAATTCGGCTAATGTTGTGTTGAAGGAATGCTGTTGAATTCCACCCCTCGGTAAATATAATTGACGTGGTTTTTCACAATTTGAAAAAATCGGAGAGCACTAACCATGTGCAGCACCCACGGCGACATTATTAACAAAGCAAAATCCCGATGGAGTATCCTCCCCACAATGATGACCTGGTGGACGGATTGCAACAAACGCGCGTGGACTCCAATTCGTGTTGGGATTAGTTTGAACGACTTCGTCCACTGCTTGACACACAGTAGCCACCGCGCCACTAATCGCGTCGAGACTTTCGGGACACACTATCAAGAGAAAACTTTTAGTGTCCAAATCACCCCGGAATCTGATCATGGTCGCTCACGATACAAGTCTCCTTCAGGAAGGTGTTCAGGTATCTCAGACTCTCCCGCAGAAACCTTGATCTCGCTTTTCTCCGCCCACGCCCGAAGCCGACTCAAATAGTCTTGACCATCAACGAGTTGCGCCTCCCCGTTTGCGTGGATAAATGAAACTCCCGGATGAGATTGGAGGCTACAAGTCGCATCAGAGGCTATGACGCGACAACGACCAGAACTGAACTCGGAAGCCGTCCGGGTCCCGGAAGAAGGCCCAATATCCAATTGGCTCAGAGCCCGAGCTAGCTGCTCGCCTTCATCTGTGCCTACTGGTGTTGTCCCTCGACGATTGTCTTGCCTTATCCCGACCATCGGAACCTCTTCCTCAAATCGGGCAAGAGCAGCTGCGAAACCCAAAGCCACCGCCCGTAGCCTTTCAGGGCGCTCTACAACGGCCGATAAGTCTTTATTTCGAATATAGCGATGCAAATAGCATTTCTCTTGAAGAAAAATGCTGGTTTGGGAAACCTCGGCTCGGTCCCGGGTAAAGGGGTCTTTGTCCCTGTTTGAGAGCGGTGGTTGGACTCGTTTTATCAAGAGAAAGGGGCAAATACTCACTCCGACTTAATATAGGATGTGTTCTCAGCGTTATCCGGATCCCCCTTGAGAGGGATTTGAGGATGAGTGGCCATGTTGCACGATGAACTGTTGGGTTGGTAGAAGGTGGAGTTTGTTGAAAGACGCGCTGTTTACGGTAACCAACTTGGCTCAGGCACCAACGCCCACGCTCAACGCGCCAGTCAGCTGCTGGCCACTCCCTCACACTCGCCTCGCCGTTTTCACAACTTCAAACGCAGCTTCAAACCATGTCGCGTCGGCCAACAGGGCTAGGACAAACTCTGAAGCAAAAGCTGTCCTCGCTGTCCCTCTCAACAACAGCAGCAGCTCAAGGCAATCCGGCCTCTCCCCGAAGCGACGATTCCGGTTCAAACTGGGCGTCATCGCCAACCATTGGTCGCCCTTCTCCTTTTAAGAAGGGATTATTTGGATGGAATCGGAAAGAAGAGGAGGCAGAGGAAGAATATATGCCGACGCAGGATGACATCGAGCGTGTGGAGTCTTGCCTGGATAGGATCATCTGCCAGGCTGGGGTGGACTTTGAGTAAGTCTTCCCCCCCATAAGACTGTCTTGAGCATCCGTGCTGAGCGTTTGCTCTTCTCGATAGAACTCGACCTATGTGCGTTTCACAGCGTTGTATTGTTCGTGTGAGACCCAGGATACTGATTCCCTGATGAAGGGTGGTCATCACTGCTGCTGCTCTTCCCGATCCCCGAACCATCTCCTACGACTTACTCCTCGTGTGAGTCTCCCAGGATCATAGACAGATTTACCTATTCGACTGATCTTGGACTTTACAGGCGAATATTAGCTCATCTAGATGCGTATGGTGGGTCATTCGGTTTCAGGGGTCGTCGACGATCCCACTAACCCAAACCTGCAGTCGAGAGCGATTACACCATCGTGTTTCTTGCCGCGGGCGGTCGATATACTCCCGGGTGGAATTGGGTATGGAAAGCATACCGGAGCTTGAGTCGAAAGTCAGTAATTTCCATTCGTCCGCCGCCATTGAGCGCCGTGAAATGAACAAGGACCTCCCCGATCTAGGTATCGTAAAAATTTGAAAAAGCTGGTGCGTCTCGAGTCTATGCCTCTTCCTTGACAAAGGCTGATGGGGTCCTGGGTCGTAGTACATCGTTCACTCCACATGGTTTTCGAAGAGTACGTAACATTGAAGAGAAGCGGTCTTCCCTGAGGATCCGAGGACTAATGAAGGCCTTCGGAATCGCCAGTGCTTTTCTCGCTCGCCGGTGCGATTATAAGGTGTGTTTTTTGCACAGTCGTTGCACTATCGGCTTCTTGACCTTCCCCGGTTTTCCGTCTCGTCGTTCAGCCCAAAGTTCTTCAGGAAGATACAATACATAGCCACGCTCTCCGAACTCGCCGAAAACGTGCCTTTGGTTCAAATTGACGTTGCTCCTGAAGTATACCAGTAAGTTGGGGTACCCAACGTTTCGCTTCTGTGTCTGACTGCAGGGCCAGGGAGAACCTGAAGCATGAACAGCAGATCACGCTTCCTGAAACACATCAAGCATTTACGTTTGGCGTTTCCCTTGAAGAACTCATGGGCGAATACGGAGAGAACGGTGGAATTCCAAGGGTTGTTAAAGACTGTGCAGAATTCATTCGAGAATGCGGTAGGACGCTGTTTCAGGGAGTCTTCGTCCGACCGCTCAACTTGTCACTTTGTAGGTATGGAAGTTGAAGGTATCTTCCGACGCTCGCCGAGCTCTGTTCTCCTGCGCCAGGCGAAAGAGGCGTACGACAGGGGTATGTTATCGATCGTCCCTGCGCGGGGCTGCTATTCCTGATCGCTGACAACCCTCGATTCAGGGCAACCGGTATCTTTGGCCGCTTGGGGCGACCCTCACATTGCCGCCGTTCTATTGAAGAAATTCTTTCGCGACCTACCGGAGCCACTATTTTACGAAGAAATGTTCCCCGTAATTCGCAAATGCCCTATTCCGACAGGCAGTCCCGGAGACATGGCAACTATCAACCATCTGAAGGAACACATCCTCCCATTACTTCGGACGGACGCGGCGGAAATCGTGTTTAGCTACGTTCTCCGTGAGTTCCTCCTGCTCCTTCCTGGGATTTTTGGAACTGGAAGCTTAGATTACGGGGTGCCCATACTTCTTTGAACAGACCTCCTGCACGACGTGTCCCTCAGGTCATCAATCAATCTCATGGATGCGCGAAATCTGGCGGTTTGCTTTGCGCCGACCCTCCTTGGCGCAAGCGCAGTTCGGGACCCACAAATGTGCACCATCCCCGGAGGACCCAGTCTCTTCGCTCGGACTCCGGCTCCATCCTCCGCACCACCACCAGTGATGACCGTCGCTTGGATCGTCAAGATTTGCATTGAACGCTACTTTGAAATATTTGAAGAAGTCGTCGACCGTAGTGAACCCATTCAGTCGCCGGGCGCTGGTGTCTTGTCACCGATGGAGCACGATGGTAGTAGCGTGCCCCCTTCACCAAGTGCTGAAGGCCCCGACGAGGACGAGTCTTTGGACGACGCAATGCTCGTCATGCCCCTCGGCCCCACTCCGCCTCATAGCAATACGACGACTCCTAATCCCGACGGAACCCCCCGCTCTCCTCCAACAGCGTGGAAACACAAGCATCGAAGGATGGGCTCCAGCGCCAGCAATGGATCAGTTGTACGTCCCCAGCCAAAGACGGCGCCAGGATCAACTCGCTCTAGGGGCAAGGATTCGATAAGCGGCGGACTCGGATCGAAAACTGGTCGACGATCTATTGTCAGCGTCGAGAAGGCCATTGGGAAGGCCGGATCCAGAGGCTCGATTACAATCGGGAGGGGAACAACGCGCGCGGGAGGTGCAGGAGTTGAGGCTGTTGGGGTGACTGCACTTGGGTTCTTCTCGCCTCCAACCGAAACAACTTCGTCGCAGAACGATCCTCCAAATCCGGGATCGTCCTAATACTTCTAAGGATGGAGTCGCTCAAGACAACGACCTTAAGACCGGCAAGTTGCCAATTGAAACTCGGGCTGCTCAGCTCAGCGAGGTCGCGGAGTAATGCCTCAGGTCGAAATATCTTTATTGTCTCGTGTCCGCTCATTATCTTGCACGTTCCTCTACTACTTTAGAGCGCCATTTTTGGATTAAAGAACATATACCAATCCACAGTGATGATACCCGTTTCCGATTCAAGCCCCACGTGGCCCGTTGTGCGATTAACAGACATGCGGCAGCCTCGAGGCGGCGAGACTTAAAATCTTGGACTGGCCCGACACTTAAGAAATCGACTCCCTCTCTCCTCTCGACGCCTCTTGCCTCACACTCAAAGCTTCAGTCTGCCACCTCCAGCTGCACGCAGGAGGGGCCCCTAGTCAGACTCTCCTCGGGAGCCGCTTCGGCCGAGTACTACCACGGAAGGAAGATTACCGAACCCCATTTGCCTCGGACTGCGCATATACAACAGAACCCAGCGACGAGGGCTTCGGCGGCGTTTGGCGGTGAGGGGGATGGGTGTCCTCTGCGTCGGAGGCAAGATGTGCTGCTGGACCAATCAAATCCCTCCACACCTCCCCAATACCAGTGGCGACGCTGGATGAACGAAGAATGACCCATCAATCACGGCATCGCATTAGTTTCGGTTCTCTACAACAAAGTCGCTCCCACGAAGAGGCTCCCGGAAGTTGGCGATTATTCGAACTGCCCAAGCCCAGCCACGTCCTTTGGTCCAAACTACTCCCATGGATCAAATGCTGCGCTTCCTTTTTCGTTGGACGAGCTGAAGAGGAAGGCAACCCCAGATGTCCCAGCTTCGACCAGCGGCCCAGATGGCATCTGAGCTCACGGCGTTCTCTGTTATCAAGGATACTTGGGCACAACACAACACTAACGATCACATGAGACTACGTACCGGTAAGGTGTCGCGGTTCCCTCCTGTTAATCTCCCAGACTGCCCACGGTCTCGACCGACGTTGCCACCACGAAAGAAGGACCAGACGCGACTTTCCACTTGTCTCGTCATTATCACAGGAAAATTGATGCTGAGGTCCAATACCCTGGTCTTCTTGGAAGGCTGGAAAGAAGACTCGCGGGGTTCACTTATCGGGCGCAACTTGAACTTCGAACGTTCGGTTCGGTTTTTTCGGCACTGGTTGCCCTTTTGCCCAATCGCCACTCGAATGGTATCCCTGAAGTGTCACTTGTTACTCTCTTGATATTCCGGGGTCCGAGTGCTGGATGAACTGTATCGAGCTTGTTCAACGGATGGAACACTTGCTCTATTCGGCGGGTCTTCTGAGGCATTGTTCGGACTAGGCCTTTTCAGGAATATTACAACTACAAGGGAAAATATAGGCGGAGATATTGTGGTTCCGGTGGACTGGCGAAACGACCCGATTGTTTGGCGAGAAAAGCGTTCCGTGAGATCCAGGATACTAAAGCAGCGCAAGCAGTCCTATTTCTCCCAAATTTTTGGGAAATTTGTGAAGGGAGTAATCCGTAGAATAATCTGGAGCGTTGAGCTGTTTTCGCTTTCGAGGAAGTTCTATATTTCTCGTAGGAGGGGCAGGGATAAAGGCAGCGCTCCTGGCGATACGCGACGCTCCATCAACGCCTCGGCCACGCAATGACGCTTTTCATCACACCTACAATGCAGCCGTGTCCTAAGGAAACGTGTAGCACGCTCGAGGGACGGGCAGGAGGCTTCTATTGGACATCCAGTAGCTGTGCTCCACGTTGGAAGCTGCGCGACCCTCCAATCATCACGCACAAGTCGCTCTTTCCGCTTATACAGTAGCATAGCCACTTTTCCTCTCTCCGCGTGTTACTAGCCGAGTTTTAGAAGGTTCCACAACACGCAACCCGCTTCCTATCGGATCGATGTCTAGTATACAACCATGAAATCGCATCATTTCCAGCTGCATGCAGGCGAACTTATGATACTGCGTTCACAGGCTGGGCGTGGGTTCTGCAACGTGCGGTATCCACCGCCTCGCGAGGATCGCATGGCAGCCTCGTGGCGGGTGTGAGCGGGGCAGCAATGGCCCTCTGGAAACGAGGCTCAAGGTTCGGGAATAGAGTAGGAAGGAAAATATTGAATTTCAATGAGTCATAATTCAGGTGAAAGGTCCAAGTACGTCTATCACGAGGACTCGAGAGGTATAGGACGTTGGGCGAGCTGGTCCCAGGATACATAGATCGACAATATCAATCGGGATCGAAGCATATAGAGTCATAATCACAGATAATTACAGTATAGCTCATCTCGAGCAGTCCGGCATAACCTTTGACTGGGATTCCGACCGGAACTCGGGCCTGCTATGCTGGGAGGTGTTTGGGGACCTTCAAGCCAGCGCCCCGTCGAGAATAGTTGCCTCGCTCAACCAGGAATAACTTCCGTTCAATAAAATGTTCCTTGAGAATTCAATCTCCAGCTGCAAACGTGGTTTCCTGAGATACTAAAAGCAGACCAAAGACGTCGGGTGTTCCATGTGGCTTCACCCTGGGAACTCAACGGAGATGTCGGCGACTTGCGTTTTTAATCACCGTCCCCAACCTTCATCCGCTGAAGAATTCAACGCTGCAGTTTTTCAGCTCATCATTAAAAGCAAATTTTCAGCACTTCAAATGACCCAAATAGGGTATGTAGCATCACCAGGATCGACAATGGAGGCAGACCCTCGCCGACTGACGCACTCCCAGGTTCGTTTCGGAGGAGGCCGCCAGACTCAAACCTCCGTCAGAAGACATCGTGAACAGCGCGGTATCAGCTCTAGTAAATGATGTGAGATCGAAGAATCCAATAGCATCCAGGTTTGTTCCCTCCCAAGCCCCATGATACCATGATTGATGTACTCGACTGACCTCGGTGGTTTGCGTCAGCTCCTCGAACCAACGAGAGGGAATCCAAAACGAAATGAATGTATTCGACGCAGCGTTACTTGCCATAGGAAACAGCATTCTCACTCAATCGGCGGCACTGAAAAAACGTTTCAACGAGACGCTACCCGTTTACCGCCTGCCACCAGAACTCTTTACGTCTATCCTTTTGATGGACCTAAGAGAGCACTTAATCCAACCATACTCTCGGAGGCATCGGCTCTGGCAATTAGCCCTCGTGTCGTCAAAGTGGTGGAAAACGATCAGCCTCGGTACAATCTTCTGGACCAACATCGCGTTCAAACGTGATGACGTCAATCTTTGCCTGCGCAAATCACGAAATGCCTTGCTCGACATCATGTGTGTCAGCTTCCATGGCGAAGCTTCGTGGTTTATGGAGATCGTGGCAACCGCTGCCAATCGTTGGAGGTCCATCGCCTTGTCCTGCGGTACCGGCCGAGATTTGGTTCACCAGCTGCGGAACCCGATGCCGGAGTTGACAGATATGCAAGTAGACGTTAGGATTCGAAACGAGCCGCTGCCCGAAGGGCAACCCATTCTTCAACTTCAAGGTCTATCGAAACTCCGGCACCTCTGTCTGGTCAATGTAGGTTTCCAGTGGGAGAACCTCAAGCTGGAAAACCTCGTATCCCTTCAGCTGGCTGACATCGCAGCTACCGCGCCGACTTTAAGTTCGATCATTGCCGTACTTCGAGCCTCCCCCGATCTAGAGCAACTCGCTCTAAGGAACATTGGGGTTACAGGTGACAGGACTCCTCCCGCACAGACGACGATCCACCTATCACGCCTCCAGAGCTTGCAGCTAGCATCGATACCGCAAGAAGCCCTCCGCCATCTAATATCGGCCATTGAATCGCCACAGCTTACCGCCATCAAGGTGGTCGGATGCCCCGATTCCTACTTTGTAGGTAACACACACAACCTTACCGAAGTCCCTTTGATGAAATACCTTCCATCCATCATGGGAAAACTCGGCGAGATTCAAATAGTAAATGATGTCGGGCGTCGGCAGATTGAAATCACGTCCGTTCCCATATTTGGGCGGGACTCGGAGTGGGTGTCGTGGGCTACGTCTGCTCACACTGACGGGCTACACGTCACTGTCCCCACGGAGAATGCTCGCCAGTCTCTGGACCGCATTATTCCACTCCTGAGCGACGCTGGGCTCGGCAGGACTATGCCCCCCCGAGTCCGCCTGTCCGTGCAGGCGCTTGTTAGTCCAACGTACGACCTTCCGGAGGGCTATGAAGGATGCTTCAATGCGGAACTTCTGACCAGACTTCCGACACTCACCCACCTCTCAGCAGTGGATCCTACTGATATCAGAGGTATCCTTCGGCATTTGGGGCAATGCAGGCAGGGGTCCGATGGGACTTGGGGCTATTCATGCCCACGGCTGGAGGTATTGGACATTGAAGCTACTAGTAGTGAAGCGGTGGAGCGCAACGATATCGAGGTCTTTATTGCGGAAAGGTACGGAGACGGGGCGCCTTTCTGGAAGGAATCCCAGCTGGTGAAACGTCCTCCGGACTTGGTGGAATTTGCCCTCCCGTGGCATCTTGAAGAGGAACCGGCGACAGAAGAAGAATATGAAGACATGGATTGGGGAATGATGTAGGTAGTTTAGGGATTCATGATGCTTTCTCTGGGTTCTTTTCTTCCAAATTGCTGCCGCTCCTCTGTTTGCCTGATTGCGTTTCTGATGTCTTTGGCCATTGTGTATGATACTACCCCAGTCCCCTCATGCTTCTCCTTTTAGTCCAACACCTCACCCTACATTCAGTACAAAACAGATTTTTGACTGTGGCATTCCTGACTGGGACCAGGGATCCGTGAGTCATTACTCGATCGTACTAGGCCTTTGGTCGTAGTGGAATGTACCGGACTGTGCTTTCCTTTTAGGACAGTGATGTAGCTGTTAGATGTTTTGCAAAGAGATCGTATTGTCCTTTGAGGTCACCCGTGATCTTTGGGATGTACTTTGCCGCCCCGCCCCCCGCACCCAGAAAAGGAAGGGAAGCTGTATCTTCCAAGGAAGTCATCCTGGTGCTCTGTTCTTGTCCTTCTCACCGAATTTCGATCGGTGCAGGGACTTTTCTGCGCGGCGTGATTTCGTGGAAGAAATCCGGTTGGGCTTTGACGGAGCCAAGGCACATTCTCCCACGTCGACCAAAGTCTAACCATTCTTGATATTTCGACTTTGACGGCACCTCCCGAGTGGATGCCAGACGATCAGGACACCAACCCTCGAGTATCCTCCTCATCTTCCTCTTCGTCCGTCTCTGCTGCTCACGAAGACACTCCCATTCCTTCAATGCGTCCGACCAAAATCAACATCCTGCCGAGGTCCTCTGGGCGTTATTCGCCACTCGACAATCCCGGCTCCTCATCAATGGGGAGAAGGATGGGCTGGAAAGGAGTCGCTATCCTACTTGGACTATTCGTGGGCGCTGTTTGGATCGTTAATCCTCAGCAGCAATATGAGAAATATGCGAGCGGACCGGACAGCATGTCTCCTGCGAAGCAGCCTCAAGGTGCGTCGCTGGCATGGCCCCCTTTAGCTTTGCGCTGGCACTGAGCAGCCGTCCTCATAACAGAGGGCGACTACCGTCATGGCGCCATCCCGGACATAGGAGAAGAGCCACCAACGGTTGAACCGCCGAGGCCTGGTGCTTATGAGGAAGAAGACGAAGACGCCGCCGCAGCAACCGACAAACCCCTCACTTTGGCCGAATCCCCCAAATCTCCCGAGACTGACCCCGATCTCCTCAAGACTGTCCATTGTCTCTCACCTCATAAACCCACATTGCCGCTGGTCCAGTATGCTTTAATGCTCGATGCTGGTTCTACTGGCTCCCGCATTCACATATACAAATTCCACAATTGCCACGCATCACCAACGTTGGAGTACGAAGTCTTCAAGATGACCCAGCCCGGCCTGAGCTCCTTCCCGGATGATCCTGTCGCTGCGGCGAAGAGTCTGGACGTTCTCATGGAAGAAGCAGTGAAAGTTGTTCCGAAGCAGCTTCAGGGATGCACGAAAGTGGCCGTCAAGGCCACTGCTGGACTTCGCCTACTTGGGTCCGACGTCAGCGAAGCTATTTTGGTCGCCGTTCGAAGTCGTCTAAAGGACCAATATCCGTTCCCGCTGGCAGGCAAAGACGCCGTGGTTATCATGGATGGGAAAGACGAAGGCACGTTTCTCCCCCTAATTCGGGATTATCTCCGACTAACTGTTTCTTTGTACAGGTGTCTATGCTTGGATTACAGCCAATTATTTGCTGGGAACTATTGGCGGTGGCGTCAAAGATGGTCGGCCTACGTATGCGGTCCTTGATCTTGGCGGTGCTTCCACACAAATCGTCTTCGAACCGACTTTTGGATCGAGCTCAGCAGGAAAGCTCGCGGAAGGAGATCACAAATACGAACTAACGTTCTCGGGCAAGACTCACATGCTGTACCAACACTCGTACCTCGGCTATGGCCTCATGCGCGCACGACGCCATGTCAACAACCTGGTTGGCTTCATGTGGGACTTCCGTTCCGACGGCAAAGGCTCATCTTCAGGACCGGGCAGCATCGGCGGGTCAAACTCGCAATTAACGGATGGCCCTGATGTACCAAACCCATGTTTAGCGAGGGGAACTAAGCGGAGGGTTACGCTCGATGGAGGAAAGTGGGCGGACGGTTATAACGTTACCATGATTGGGGGAGATGTTGGTAGCTTCGACCACTGCAATCGAGTTGTAGAACTCGTGATGGCCAAGGACGCGTATGTTTCATTCGCTTCGCATCCTGTCCGCCGATGTCGCTAACTGTTTCAATTTTAGCGTCTGCACCGTCAAGCCATGCTCCTTCAACGGCGTCTACCAACCCAACATCCTCGACACCTTCCCTAGCGGAGGCATCCTGGCCTTGTCCTACTTCTATGACCGCATCTTCCCGCTCCTTCCGCAATCGTCCTCGAAACATAATGCACCATCCGCGTTGGCTCGGGCATGGGGGAATACCGATAAGAAAAAACCCTCCGGCAAGAAGAACCCCAAGAAAGATGCCAACTCCATCATCATCTCTGAGATTGCTACCCTTGCGGAGCGAGTTTGTGCAGGACCCGAGTCATGGGACAAGTACTGGGGACCAAACTCAGCTTTCGCTAGCTCCTTCGCATCTACCACAGGAGGATCCGACAAGGCGTCCAAGGATATTTTGGAAGAGTTGCACGGCCGACCCGAGTATTGCTTGGATTTGACCTTCATGCATGCTCTGCTGCGGTTGGGTTACGAGTTCGGAGGCCAGAGAGGTGTGCGGGTAGAGAAGAAGGTGGATGGCGTTGAGCTGGGATGGTGTCTCGGTGCGACGATTGCTCTGCTTTTGGACGACCATGGCGAGAAAGGCATAAAGTGCATCGCTTGAGGATAATATAATTTTTTCTTCCATCTTGGTCGGGTAGGATATTTCTTGGGTGTTTGCTTTGTATTGTGTTTCGTACCATCTCTCCAAGCTTCTACCATGTCCGTATTGTTATAGTGTTTTCGATACTAGATACTAGACGCCAGTCTTCCTTCGTTTCCAGACAAGAACCTGAGTCAGGATTGATGGATGAGATTAAAATTCTTGGTTCGGGGGAAATCTCACTGGCAATATTCTCGTCCTGCCCCTGTTAGTGTCTGTCCCATTGCAGGTAATCATCCCCCTCCTTTATCCCTATCATCTCCATGCCACGCCACTTTTACACGGTATGAACGTCAAAGCAGTCTACTAGCGCTATCATGTCGACTCTTTCTTAAATCACAGTAACCTGGTTCTTGACCGAAACTAGACGCTGAGGCCATCGACCAAGGCCCCACCCCTTGACCGTCTACGGCCGTCTTCGGAGCCCAAGAATCGAGTGATAGTCCGGATAGGATACATTGATTGCAGAATAGAAGTCTAGTGGAACCTTTTCTATGAAGGGGAAGGATTGGTTCTTGGACTGGTTGAGCAGAAACGTGAATAACTCCATCACTTAGTTCTGCACTTGCTGGCTAAATTTTGCCTGCGTCAGGATATGGGAAAAAATAGCGGTGTCGATGACAACGATCTCTGTTCGTATATTGGTTAGTACACTCGCCTGTCATCTCATGCGGCGCGCGAGAAAGCAGGGTTCGATTCCCTGACAGAGAGTCCAATTACCTTTTTTGGGTTTGTCGGAGGTCTGAAGGTACTACCCAAATGACAATTCTTTGGCGTAGAGTCAGGATTAAGAGTCTTGTTCGATGACATAAATTACATTCTGAATGACCCGAGAGCGGAAGCCGGTACCATCTTCTCAAGGTCCGTCGTGTCCGTATCGTTATAAACGTCACCGGCCTCCCTCCGCTTCCGGACCAAAGCCCGGCCAAGATCTGGTGGATGCGATTAACCTTAGTTCGGGAAAGAATCTGCACTGACGATAGTCTCGTCATGTGAGATTTGCCTGTCCCCGCTTCTTCCCCCGCTCCTCATCTCTACCCCCTCCATGCTATCTGACTTTGACGATATGAAGGCCAAAACAGGTTAATAACGCTATTATTTTAACTCTTGCCTTAGTATCGATAGCTCGCCTCTTGACTGAAACCGGACGCTGAGGCGATCGACTGAGCTCCCTCCCAGTGACCATCTACGTCCGCCATCAGAGCTCAAGAACTGAATGAGCAGTCCGGATAGTAAACATTTTAATGTAAGATAGAATTTAGTGAGAACCTTTTTACGAGGGCGAAGGATTGGTGCGGGCTTTTGGAGGTCTTGGTATGGTCGAGCATGGTTAACATTATCACATGGTTCTGCACTTGCTGGCTAGGTTTGTTGGCATCAGGACATGAAAAGGATAGCGGTACCGATGACAGCAATCTCTGTTCGTATATTGGTTAGTACACTCGCCTGTCATCTCTCGCAGTGCGCGAGAAAGCAAGGTTCGATTCCCTGACAGAGAGTCCAATTACCTTTTTTGGATTTATCGAAAGTCTCAAGGCACTCCCCGAATGATGATTTTTCGGGGCAAAGTTCGGCGTCAAAATATAATCTCTGTCGTATTCAATGACAGGAATCGCATTTTAATGACCGCGAGAGCGGAAGCTGGAAGTTCGGTATTCTTCCTGATGCCACCTCGACTCACTCAACTCGTGCATGGGCTTGGCCCAAACGAGATATTACACGTTATCCCATCGGAGTACTCATACTACATGCAAGTAACAGAGTCCAAATAATCCAACTCTGCGTTGGCGGGAGTCTGCCGCCATTAATTAGCCACACTGTCAGCCTCTGCCACGGTCCTCGATGTACACAAGTTTTGGAGCTGTGGAAAAAGTCCATGGCATCAAAGCCCCGAGCGTCGATAAATAGCCCAAACCATGTTTGATACGGTGTATGTATTTGAGACTTCCGGACTGCCGATGACTCCTCGCGAGACCTCCCGAAGTTGGCCAGGTATGGTGGGTCTTCAAGAAAAGTCCCTTCTGTTCATTAGCTCCGAAATTTAAAAGTGAGATATATTCGACCAGATTCAGAGATCCCGATCAGGTCTTTCCTGTCAACATTTCTCCGTTCGGGACTTTTCATGGTTGGGAGACTGCCGGACGCCTAGGTCTAACAGCTGCCACCGACCAAACGCGGCAAGCCCCGCTGCAGTTTTAGACTTAACAGGTTCAGGGAAAAGTATCGGTTTTCGTTTGGATTACATGCCTCGGCATGATTTGCACCAGAAGATAACATTCGTCAAAACCCACACTTCGTCGTGTTTGACCGAGGGAGCCTGGCCCCTGCCTTGAAACCCCAACGATACGGCAGCGACTTGCCTTTGTCCTGAGTAATTGATCTTTTCACTACACAGAGGGAGATATATACATAAACCATTCACTATGATAATGTAAAGTCAACGGCACGGGACTATAAATCTAGATTCATTCTACCAACGGAGACAATACATCAACGCAGACCGAACAACAACGCCTTGACCAATGAGATAGGATGCATTATTTTTGTGTCACATGCGTACATGAGTTGTAGTCCGACCGACAGAATATATCGTTCAAGCTGAAACGTCTAGGTGAAACATCATGCGGCCTCCTTTTGCTCGAGGGATTGATGGAGATTGGCGGCATCCTTCAAAGCACCAGCGGCTGCTTCGGTATTTCCAATTTGGCCGAAAATCTCAGCAGCTTGTTCGTAATTGTGTATCGCGTCGGTGAGATGACACTGATCGCGGTGAACTTGGGCAAGGTCCCGCAGAACATCGGCTCTTCCTCGTTTATCACCGATATCAGAATAAATTTCCAGCGCTTTGGAATAGAACGTGATGGCTTCTTCGTACTCGTTCAGATGTTGGTGCACGTGAGCGAGACCCCACAAAGCGTCGGCTCTCCCTTTGTTGCTGCCGATGTCGGTATAAATTTTCAGGGCCTCAGAATGGAGTATAAAAGCCTCGCCGTGCTCGTTTCGCTGTCGATGTACTTCAGCGATACCCCACAGAGCAGAAGCTCTTCCTTCTTTATCGCCGGTCTCGATACAGATTTGGAGGGCTTCCGAGTAGCATGTAATGGCTTGGCTGGACTCGTTTTGAGCTTGATGCACTTGAGCAAGGCCCCATAGAGCGCAGCCTCTCCCGTCTTTGTCACCGATGTCCGTATAGACCTGTAAAGCTTCGTAGTAGAGCGTCGTGGCTTCTGTATACTTGTCTTGATGTCGATGGACCTCAGCAAGGCCCCACAGAGCGGAAGCTCTCCCTTCTCTGTCTCCGGTCTCGGTACATATTTGCAGTCCTTCTGAATCGAACGCAACCGCCTTGTTGTACTCAGCCTGAAGCCGATGTACTTGAGCAAGACCCCATAGGGAATAGGCTCTTCCCTGTCCATCGTCTATGTCGGTATAGATTTGGAGGGCTGCGGTGTAGTGTGTAACAGCTTCGGTGTATTCATTCCTAAGTCGATGCACCTCAGCGAGACCCCACAAACAGGAGGCCATCTCTTGTGTGTCGCCGACCTCGGTATAGACCTTTAGGGCTTGGGTATAGTGTATGACGGCTTGGTTGTACTCGTCTTGAAGCCGATGCACCTCGGCAAGAGCCCACAGAGCTGTGGCTCTGCCTTCGGTGTGCGCCATATCTGTGTAGATTTCTAGGGCTTCGGTGAAGAAGGTTGATGCGCGGAGATAGTCACTTTGTCGTTTGTGCATGTAACCTAGCTCTACCAGAAGCTCTGGAGAGGGCACTCCGGGAACTGCCGCGTCTGTGGATCGCGTAGGGTTTGGGACAGTCATGGGCTGTACCATCACGGGTTAATCGCGTGTCCTTACTCTTTAAGTAGCGCTGCTCACCATCCAATGGATGGACTTCCGGCAGTCCTTGGCCGTCGGTCGTCTGCCTGGTTCGATGCTCCAACACTCGGTCATAAGGGAGCAAAGTGCTTGAATTAATGACACGCGGGCGTCGTCGTAGATGGAAGGGAGGTCTCTCTGAACAACGCATTTTATAATAACGGCGTCCTTGTGTACATCTTGGAAGGGAATGGAGTTGGTCATAACCTGTGTCACCGTTATTCATCAGCCTTCGCCGGTGAACTACTTTCCAAATCAGCCTTACCTCGTAATATATCCACCCCAACGACCATACATCGCTCCAGAGGCCAGGTTGATCCTCCATAAGTAGCTCTGGAGCTGCCCAACGAAGGTTATAGTCGTTGCAGGTAAGGGTTATTGTATTGGTAGATACACAGAATGTTGCTTGAAGCGGTGGTCTTCGAGGAAGTTTGGTTTCGGTCTGTTTCAGTCCGTCGTTTGTGAGACGACAAGCGGAGCCGAAATCCGTGATGACTGCGTTGTATTTCGCGTTTACCAATATGTTAAGCTACAGAGCTCGAAGTTAGTCTTGTGAGATGTGTTATCACGCAATAGCGACAGGATCTACCGATTTAAGGTCGCCATGGCGTATGGGTGGTTTTTGGCTATGGAGGTATTCCACCCCCCTGGTCACGTCGTCGATCTAAAGTAAGGCTTATTAAATGTGGATCAAACTAGTGTACCTTGATCTTACCAGCCAGATTCGCTCAGGACCTCCCAATCCCGCGAGGCAATGAATTCCCTCAGGTTTCCATTGTCCTCCCAGGAAAAGACCAACCAGATTATATCAGCGGGTACGTCTTCAACAAATCCTTTGAGGCTAACGATGTTTGGGTGAGAAAGTTCAACTAAGAATTCTGCTTCCCTGAGTGCTAACTGCAAGAGCTTAGAGCTTCGAGCTTCCTGAAACTCTACGCGATTGGGCGAAGATGCTTACACCCAATATTCGCTCTAGATCCGTGTCATCTGCTATTTTAAGTTTCTTCACTGCTACGGCCTGACAGGTAGGGCCGACGACGGCTTCAACAATCTGCGGTAGAAGACACAGGAGCCTGGCTGTTACCTACCTTCTGCCCGAGAGTCCCGCCGCCTGGTTTTTGCACCGCTGTGATTTTCTCACATTCATCCATGCCTAGTTCTTCATGCAATGGAGAAGTCAACTGGCCTCGTAAGACTATTGAACGTCCTCCATAAAACTCGTCGGCGTCTTCCCGAAATTTGATCGAAGAAGGATTCATTCGCCATCGCTCGAGTTTCTTAAACTTCTCTCTCTGTAAAGAAGCTTTAGATAAGCCGTTAAAAATATCGGTCACTTTCCCGATGGGACGCACTAATTTTGCGCTTGGCTGGAATCTAATGAAGGAACCTTGGTCGGACCCGGGCAAACGAGAAGAACCGACATAGGGGTTGTCGTCTCGTTCTTGCATTGACCAAATATTTTAGTGTGACTAAGGTGGGTAGTTCTGTGTTTCCAACACTCAGCTGCGAGTTTAGAGGGAAAGTGGAAGAGGATGGAGGTGGGTCAGAGGATGGAAGTCGGGAGAGCGGGGAAGAGTTCGCACTTCGAGCCGGTCTCGACCTTTGATGTTGCCACTCAACCGCGCCCACCTGACACATACGTTTCGTCTAAACTAAAGACAAAAACGGCATCTTATTAGTGTGTAACAGGGTTCTGTAAGTATGAGGACCGAGAAATCTCAAGGCGTCGGCGGGAGCTCGTTAGTGAGCGCCTGTTGGCGTCGACCAGCTAGGAGCCCAAGAGCACCCCAGGGCAGGCTTTCGAGCGAGCCAAGAGTCCAGCATGGGCACAAGGTGCTATCAATTTCTGTTTTTGTATCGATCAGTACGCCATTAGACATTTTCTAAGGCGCGCGAGAAGGCGGGGTTCGAACCTTCAACGATGAATCTCAACTACCTATTTTGATCTGTCAACTCAGAGTGATAGTTCAGTGGTGACACCCCATAGCAACGCTTCATATAGATATATGGTTCATTTGATTTGATCAAATTTCTGCTTTATGTGTAGAAGAACAAAGAACCAGAGTTTCTGGCTGAAGGCAACGGCTAGCCGGTACGACCTCCTACATAGGTCAGCTGCATAAATCTAAAGCCGAAGCCATCCATCGCCACTTAATGAATCAGACGAGGAGGAGCTTGTCTATCTCTGCAGATGGAGAGACGTGTGTATTTCCTGTTCACGCTCAAGTTGAGATCGGTCGTGTTGATTCTGCGAAGGCGCCATGCTCCGGTTGCTATAATCAGATTTCATTATATTTACCCTTTAGCCGCTTATGGATATCTTTGGTATATATCTTGGCACATCGATCAACCGGCGCTAGCAAAAAGGCGAGTTGCAAACATGCCAGCCGGAATTTGGGTCACGTGGGAGGACTTTCAATGACTCATATCGGATCGTGGCCTTTGTCTGCCGTTGGTTGAAACTCTGAACGTCCTGCACTAGGCATGTAACTGGTGTCGTCTCCATCACCCTCAAAGCTTGACTAGACCGTGGATATGGGCGCTTTACGTATGGGCCAGACTAGTGCTGAGGCCCTCTCTACGACCGAACATGAAGAAGAGGCGTTCAACCAGAGCTAAGCCACGCAACCAAGGCCTAGCTTTTCTTCCGTAGAGGTAAACCGACCAGGAAATATTGATTGTCCTCAGCGTTTATTCTTTCCATGCTTCTACAGAAGCGTCTGAGGCTCGTTGGTATGCAAGCAGGATCTGGGTTCATGTTCAGTCAAGCGTCCGGTGGTGCACCGACATCCTCCTGGCGAAAATGCAGCAAGCTATCAGCCTATCTCGGTTCGATTCAGAGTCATAGCCTCTAGTTTCGATCATCCTACAGATATTGCACGCAGGATGGACGGTGGTCGTCGACTGCACTTGCAAAATCTGACTCTGGGTTTCCATTTCCTTTTTTGGAAATCTTGGCGCTTTCCAGCTTCCTGCCTTAGCTGCGTTGCGACCCGTTTACCTCCGTCTGGAAGAGCTTCTGATAGGGGCATATCGTACGATTGACAAACTTCGTCTGAGGCGAGGTGGAGCATGTGCTTCCTGTGCATACGGTCAATTGGTGCATTCAGGATCGTTCGACCTGCTGGCAGGTCGTAAGTGTTTCGGTTGGCTTTTTCGTCCCGTAGGAATACTCCCATGCTACTTGCGAACACTTTCCCAATGTGTGCGGTTGTGTATGTGGGGCATTGGGTTTTACTTTTTCGAATCGGGTCGATTCCATGGGCTAGTATTCGCCATTTTGGTTAGGCAGCCATAGGAGCGTTGCTATGTGCGACTAGGCTGTGCGCGGATCATGTCCCTGCCGAACAAAGTCCTAAGAAAAACTCTCGGCGAACATTCTAGACGATTTTTTCTCAGCATTGTGGCTATATTCGTGTGTCCAGCTGTGCGTGCGGATATCCCCGGGTTGGAGCTGGGGCCGTCAAAGTCAAGTTCCCTGGACTGGGCTAGAAATGGCGCGTTGTCCCTAAAATCCATTTGGATGTGTAATGCGCTTGATAATGCTTGGCTAGGGGAGGTGCTGCTGCTGGGCATCTCGAATGCAAGGCCCTCACCGTTTCTTCTGGACCAATAGACGGCTCCGCTGGCTGCGGGACATTGTCACAAGTTCCGAACTTTTCAACCTCCTATACCACGTTGATTCCTATCACAGATTCACCTCAAACCTCATGCATGTGATGGGGGTTGAGGCGGCAATCTCGGACGTCTTCTGCACTGCTCGAATACTGGCTCCACGCCATACGACTTAGCCTCTGATCTTTCCCAGGTGGGGGAGCTATCTCAACTGCGCACATGGGCCCGTTCAGTAGCCTGAAATTTTGTACACGTATAACGTCGTGATTATCTTTCATTTCCCGAGGCAAAGAATCCAAGCCCAGGCCCCATCGAAAACACTCGACTTAGCCTTTGGATTGAGGCGATTCCTCGGTCTATTAGGTTTCTCAAACGGCAAGTAGTGCAATCATACACATGAAGATTATCGACTGCGGTGCCGCTATTGGAAATTCAAATGTGGGTAGGCCCGTCTTGACCGGGGGGTCGTGCGAATGTCTCTGCATTGGTTCTCTGGATGACCACCCAGCCAAGCTGCCCAATTGTCCAAGCGCTTCTCATTCTATACTCTGAGCTAAGACCGAAAAATGAGGTCCGTGGGTCGAAAGGCCTTCGGTGGGTGGTCCGCGGACCGAAGGGTCCATCAGCCTTTCGGCCCACCATTGCATCCCCGGAGGGTCAGAAGGGACGTCGTCTGAATCCCTTCTTTGAGGTGGCTATTCAATTATTCAGCTTTATTCCGTGCGATTCTGTCAGAGGGGTGGTCATCAAACGGTGGGTAGTTTTGCCGAGTATGAGCACTGGTTTGCGATCCGCTCTTCCCTGGCAGGCTGTGCTCGTTCGGAAGAGCGATTGAATCCAATCACACATAGGCTTCACGTCTTCACCCCGTGTGACCTCCTATCCCTTTGTTGATATCGAAGAATGTAACAGCTTGCCCGATTCACGCGGCACCGAGCGGTAAGAGGCGTTTGGAACTGTGTATGCGCTTCCGAGCGTCCTATCAAAGCCCGAGATAAGTGTAACGGGAACACAAGCTTGCCATGCGTTGATGGTCTAAAGTGATCCCCTGAAGTTCAGGGACATGCATGCTCGTTGTGGAATGAAGCTCCATGACAACGGTGGGAGGAAACACGACATGTGCGGAAGGCGGCAACCCTTGGGTTTCCGGCGCTGAGGTGTTGCGGTATCATGCGATATCGATGTAAACGTCAGAGTGGAGTGCGTGGATAAGATTTGCTTTTACACGAGGTGGCATGATCGACCGTGTTTCCGAGATTAGCAACTTGGGCTTGGGACTGCGGTGCAAGCAACTTGGGATTAAGCGATCACCACTGTGGTGCTCTGACGGCGACCAAGGAAATAGCGCCGAGCAACCATCTCTTTTCTCTTTGACGCGTAAGGCCTGGGGATGTACACGCAATTCCCGGCTGAGCTGAAGCGGAGCTCGTGACGCGATTATAGGGCGTAAGAGGGTCTGGGATAAGCTTATCGATGATGCGATCAGAACGTACTTTGAACGCAGTTCGTGGAAGAAGCCGAAACCACCAAAAACAAAAATTTCACGGACGCAATTCTGGGGTTGGATGATCCCAAAGCAAAAAAAAAAGTATTGCCCGTCTTGGCATAGTCTGACGACGGGAGACGGCATCATGCATTGAGCGGGCCAATCCACAGTGATATACGAGGGCGCTAGCTGGCTAGCAATGGCTTAGGCTCCGGGTTTGAGGAGGCGTAAGATGTCGAATGGGCGAAAAGTTCTCACTCTGAAAACATGAGAAGCAAAAGCCTCGTTGCGGGTGGAGGGGCACCTGCAGCGCTTCGAACTTTGGGGGTTCGCTCGAGCCTCGCGCGTTTGTGACCGAGATTGCGAGGAACAAGCGCCCGGGTTTTACGCGTGGGACGTCGCGGATATAAATCCCTCGTTTCCATTTCGACTCTCAGTCAACATCCAAACCTTCCCCTTCATCCCCCCCCTTCCCTCAACCCTTCATCCCCCTTCTCCCGGATTCGCGCTGCAAGGGAGCCCACGTTGACCAGTGGACTCTCGCCCATCTCACTCACTCACTACAACCGCTACTTATTTCGTACTGGATTCATCGTGAGTCTCTCATTTGGATAGGGAAAAACTGCGGCACACGCGCTGATAACCAACGCGGTTGATCCGTCGCGTCCCTCCCCGTTTGCTTTGCTGTCTCCGCAGACGTGCATTCCAGCTCTACCGTCCGTCGCAGCAATCCGCGCAACCATCGGCCTCGTCAAGCCAGTCTCCTTTCACGGTCCATTCTCATTTATCTAATAACGTCAACAACTCAAATGTCTTCATGAATAACCATCCATCCGCTTCATCTACACCAATCGTATCTCCTCTCGATATCGCTTTTGCCACCTCTGCAGTCTCTCCTACCTCTCACCTGTCTATGAACCAGACCCCTTTCCATCCATACAGTCCAGTTGTTGCTGCATCGCCTTCAGTCGCGTTCTCAAACCTCTCGCTCCGCACCCCGCACCGCACTATCCCTGCTGCCCTCCCCCCGACACCAAAGCTCACCGGAGCGTCGCCTCAAATCTCAACCCCTTCGCACGCCTTTGTGACGCCAGAGCTTCCCTCTGCGCCTCTTCCCACTTCATCCTCGACCAACCCCAAGGCCCCCGGATCACTGAGGTCTAACTATAAGAAGATGCGTCGCGAGTCGAATGCAAACAACCGAAGGACAGAGATGCTGCCCCCGTCAGATATCCCGGTGCAGTCACCTTTGCAACCTCTGATGTCGCAGCAGGCGGTCGTAATGGAGGATTGGGTCGACTTTACAACATTCATGCAGGAGGTGGGGAACGGTGAGTGATTTTCCTGACGGAGGGCCTCTTCTGCGTTATTATACCGCGCCATTGTACACCGTGACTCACGCGTCGTTGTGTACATTTACAGGTACACCGCCAATGGTTGACTCACATTCTCCGGGGGTCGGAACCGGGCCTCTTCCCATGAGCACCACACCTGTGCTAGGGGGAGGGGGAGCGGAGGAGACTTGGGATCTCTTGAAGATGATTGACCCAGGAAATGGCAACGATACTCTACGTTCCCCAACCATCCAGCAACCTCTCGACTCCACGACGCCTTTCTCCTCAGGTCATACCAGCGGTTTCCAGCAATCACCTGCAGTCCCCATGCCAGACGACTTATCCGCTTACTTCAACAATGCTGTCGCCGGACCATCATCAGGGTCGCCCAACTACTCTGACGTACTGTCATCTCCCACCCACGTCCCCTCGATCGGTCCAAGTCCTCGCGTACCCCAATGGCATGAGTTCCCCCTCTTCGGCGCCGACCCTTCGCCCCCAGTCAATCCCAAGACCTTCACGCCTGTAAGCTCTGGTGCCCCCAACCTCTCACAAGAGTCTGTCTCTTCATCGGCGTCCGGCCAAACCTCCAACTCACTGTCTGCCCCACCCCAAAGAGCCCCCTCGATGTCCCCCAGCATGTCCAAGCGGCCGAGGTTATCCCTCGACGGTCTCGGTCATCGAAGGAACCCTTCCTCAAGTTCCTCTGCAGCACCTTCACCGTACATTGGGGCTGGGTCTGTCCCTTCATCGACGAAACCCACTGGCTACCGACGGCATTTGCAGCCCACCGACCTAACGCCCCTCGATGCTCCAACCCAGAAGAGGAATTACGCTGTTCCGTCGGTGACGTCGCGCAAGGAATACCCACCCAGCGTAACCAAGTCTCTCACGTCCCCTTCCCCTCGAGGGTCGAAACGGACATCAGCGGCGGCAGGGCTTCCAACGCGGGACGACGCAGAACAGATGGACCGCGGTGGATCCAGTGGGTCGGACCAGATCGATACCGACGACCTCAAGCAGGCTATCGAAGAGAAGAGGCGAGCCAACACCATCGCTGCACGCAAGTCCCGACTTCGCAAGGCCGAATTCCTCAGTGGCCTCCAGCTTCAGATCAAGGAGCTGGAAGCGGAGAACGAGCAATTGCGACAGCGTGCAGAGACGGCAGAACAGCGGGCCGAGATCGCGGAGCAGCAACTTCGGCAGTACCGGGGATACTGATAGTGCGACTGTATAGACCAATCCTCTTGAGCAGCTACTCATCTCTCATCCATCTCGACAACCATCTCGACCACCATCTCCGCCACCATCATCCCTTACGACACCGGACGGATACTATTCATCGAAGCCATTGGGATGTCGACATCCCTTTTCTTTCTTTCTTTCTTTTTTTTTCTCACTTTCTTTCTCGGGTTTCTTTCGTGGACATGCGCTCCCTCGACTACGCGGCAACACTCTCGGGATTATCCTCCTGTCCGTTGGCTGGCGCTTCCAGTCCGGGTCCCGCGTGTGGATTCGCGTAGTTGCCAGGGGATGCAAGTGCGTGTTGTACTTTATTCCTTTATCGCTTGCCTGTGCTCTCACTCTCACCGATCGTTTATCCTTACGTCTCATCACGGTTTCATATCTTAAATTCTCCCTTTGCATATCACCCCCCGCCCGTCACGCTATCCCTCTTCGTTTTACCCCTTTTTCTCTATCCTTTTTGTGTTTCTGTTGCCTCCTGTTTTCTGCCGAGAGAAGATCCACCCTTTTTACCACTATTCCACCCCCCGCATCACATATACTCCCATATCATCCTCCCCCTCCATCGGATACGTTTTCCTCTTGATTCTTCTGTTGTCGTTCTTTACAGTAGTGTGAAAGTCTACATTCACACCATAGTCAGCGCCAGGGTGGGGCTCTCGCTTCTCTCCCCGACGCTGGAGTTGACTCTGGTTTGAGAAACATACGTTGCCGTTGTGTGTGTGTGTGTGTGCGCGCGCTGCAGTACTTGCGTCCTTGGGTGGTTGAACACTCAGTCGAGTTCAAACCGAATCGGCCACCTGCGACGTGAACAGGTTTGTGTAGATTCGGTTGCTGTGTACCGGGGGTTGGAAAGGAGACGCGATTTAGAGTCCTTAGCAACATTGGACCCCAGGTTGCAGAATAACCGAAATGACAGATCGCCAAGCAATGGAGGCGATCCAACCCAAGAGTACGGTTCTGAGTTTATATGCTGACACATGCAAAGCAGGGCTAACGCTTTCGACTATGGAGTGTAACCGAGTGCTGCGGATCACGGTGCCACGCTATTGAGAAGCTATTCTTTCCAAATGGCGCCAAAGAGTATCCATCGCAATGGGTCTTTCACGACACAACGATCGGTTAAGAGGTTAAACTAGAGCTTGAATCTAACTTGTTTCGGAAGTAAGCGCCGGCCGGTAAATGCTTCCACCAACAATCACAAACTAATCAATATGCCTCCGTCTTAATGTCGACAAAAACGGTTTATTTCCTACTTAGTAACAGTTTTCCTAGCTATCATCACATGCTAACTGGCCTTTCTCCATGCCTGCTCAGAGTTCCATCACTCGTTTTCTCCGCTAAGCTTAAGGATGTTGCCAATCTCGTTAAGTTGATCTTCTGTCAGTCCCAGAGAATCGTAATCTATGACGGAGAGCGAAAAGCTTGATCGAGCTGTATTTTCTTTACTGGCGCTTTGGGGAGTTTGCCAGCGCGTCTTGATAAACTCGTACAGCTCTTGACCACAGTCCATATTATCAAAAAGTTTGAGGCAGCGCAAGCCCTCAAATGGCCATGCGAAAGAGCTCCCTTGCTTGGTGGTTGGTTGGGTCAGATACCGGAGAAAGCTACCAGCATTATGACCACTCCAGAGCGTTATCGATCTTGTCGTCTGCCACTTCGCTGGACAGAGTAGCAGGGATAGGTCCGAGAAGATAGCGCTGTCTTGTAGGTCCAATGAGATATCTGATGATACCCAACTATAGAACTGGTCCATCATCCATATCCATCGGTGGTGCGGAAGGCCTTGGAAGCTCAGCTGGAAGTTGAAAGCGTCGTCTCCATAATGGCTGCTCTCCCAATTAAAGTGTTCTATAAGGTTCCGGGTGGAGAGCCAAATCGAGGAAGTTTCATTACCCCGAAGTGCTGGTAGAATGATATGCCGAGCTGCCTCGAGTAGCTCTTCCGGCAAGGAATCGGACGGCGATAAACCATCGTGGGTGAGGGACAAATCTCGGCAAGCTGGGATCCTGAAGCTCTGAAGGAAAGTATGAACGAGATTTCCACTAAGTTCGCTGATCTTAAGAAGCTGAAGATGGTGGAGGACTGTGGGGGGCGTATCTTTGCTGATGCTTATACCGGTGTCGTAGTCATAATCCAGGGCGGGATACGAGATCTCCAAGTCCTCCAGATGCGGCATTTCGGCTATCAGTTGCAGCAAACCACGCTGAGATATTCCTGAAGACACCCTCCAGTGGCCGCCGAGAGTGAAGGACCGGAGGTTGGCAAAGAATGATGAGGACCACAGCACCGGAAGGGCGTGCACGCTCAACGTCCGCAGGCGCTCTGCTTGACCAGCAAATAGATGGACCAGAGATGGAGCATCTTCCCTGTACGAAGCAACTCTGAGGAACGCTTCGCGCAGAGCGGGGGCAGGCACGCAGACCGTGGAGGAGGTAATGTCCGTGGACGGAATGTAATCCAATACCAACGTCTTCCAACGGCAGGCGTGCTGAGACGTTTGGTGCATGAACGCAATGTAGTCCGCTTCTTCGACGCCAAGAGTGTCAGAAACGAAGAGAGGGGCAGTTTTTGATCTCCGAAGCGCCTCGGCCACGATGTTTTCGGGGCATTCTTGAGAGATGTAGGCCCAGAAAGGAGGATGGTCGTCGATCAAGTTGCGCCAAGTACTGCAAACGCGCCGAAGGAGGTACAACTGCACGAAATAGTCGCGGATGGCGGACGTGACCCTGTCACGTCTCCACCGATTGTACCCGCTAATGACTGGAAGGCATTCCAACAACGTTGGTATGAGGATATCTGGTGGGAGGTCGTGTATGCGGAGCTGTTTATCCTTGTGAAGTTGTTTTGCGGTGATCGTGAGGGAAGGCGAACGAGTCAAAATGTCCATTGCTGTCTGGGGAGCCACGATAGTTGTCCGGTGGTCCTCCGAATCTCCAAACTCCCCAAGTCCTCCTGGTTTCCTGCAGGGAGACATTTATGTTTATATAAAGACTTTCTAAGCGGCAATGCTGTGGGGCACCATACCTAGAAGCTACGAGGTTTGACACTCTGCTACACAAGGTATCCAGCGTGTCTGAAACGTCTTGCTCAGTTTCAGATAAGAGAGTTCGATCCATCTTCTTCAAGAGTATGAGTTATTCGCTCTAGATACCGTGGCCTTGAATGAGGTAGTTATGGTGGATGAGTTGATGTGAAGTCATCTGGGTCTGCCGCTCTGATGGGCTGTGCTCGGCACGTGTAAGCAGATGCTCTTGCTCCCCGAGACGCAGGAAGCAGCACAAGAGATGTAGTCCATCATTAGCATTGAGGAATAAATAGTGGGAAGAGGATGTCCGTAACAACAGTCCATAAAAAAAGTCCAAAATCATGGCCCCAGTGAAAGTGGGATTAAGCGGCTAAAGGAATCGACTGAGGGAAGTTGAAGACGTTCTTAGGGTCCCAAGCCTTCTTCAACTGGGTGAGGCGCTGGAAGTTCCCAGCAAAGTAGAGCGAATGCCATTGATCGGCGGTAAGCGTCGGGTCAATGTAATTTGGATCTAACGAGGTTTCTTGTCAGCTTTCCCCCAATAGATGTGAGCCGTAAGACTACTCACAAGCTCCAGTGGGGTTCGCAACCAAGCTCGATACCAGTCCGTTCATAAAGTCGATTCCACCTTGCCCTACCCACGGGTCCTTTCCATCGTCCGGCGTGCCACCGTAGAATTGGAAGTTGAGAGTAGCGGAGCGGTGAGTGTATGCAGTGGCTGTTTCGGCGACTTGCGAGATGACACCGCCGTACACTGTCAAATGAGTGAGGTTAAGGGCGGAAAGGAAGAGTGGTAGGGGAGAACGGGACGTACTGTCGACTTCAACCCACCACCATAACTTTGAACCCCATGTCTTGTCTTGCTGGATCATATAGTTAACCCAGTTCGTAACGGAGGTCTTGCTATATGCCGTCGCAGAGACAACAGACTAACCACGGAAGTTTCCGACAAGTCAGCTCTGAGTCTACTCGTCCCAAGAGACGTGAACCCACCTTAGCAAAGAATGTATCATAGACATCAGGGCCACTCGTGCTTAATGGTCCGGTGAAGTCCGTCAACCCCGTATACCAATCCCTATTCTTCGTGGTCAACTTCATCCCAACGTTGGCGGGGAAGGCGTCTTGTAATGGTTTGATCGCGTTGGTGAAGTCCGTCTTGCTACCGTAGTAAGTTCCACTCATTTGGATAGACATATGGCCATCGCTGACACCAACGTTCAAAATAGCAGCGAGTTGCTTCGTAGGGTTGGTCGCCGCAAAGTTTTGGAATGCCATGATAAGGGAGACGGCATTGGCATTGGAGATGGTTGACGAGAAGGTGTACCAGTAGTTGGTTAGGGTCGAAGGTGCTGCGAGTGTACTGAATGTCCAAGAGGTGACAATACCGTAGGATGGGGCTGCGCCGCGCAGTGCCTAGATCGCAACAAAAGTTAAGCTCAATGGAATTTCGTAGGAGAGAAAAGAAGTACCCAGAAGAGATCGGAGTGGCTTGTATTAGAGGCAGTTAAGACGGTTCCGTTGGCGATGACGACGTCAGCCGAGACGACGCGGTCGAGTAATAGACCAGCTGTCCTGCCGTATAGCCCGAAGCCACCGTATGAAGTATGGCCACCAGTACCAACCTGATTGAAATCACAAGTGACATCAGCGGACCTCATTCACTCAGCCTTCAGGCCATGTGACATACATAAGGACAGGTTCCATGGGGCAATGCCCTCTTTCCATTGTCCCACAAGTACTGCGCAACGTCTCCGAGCCTATTGCCAGTTTGTGATGCCAAGAGGTGTGTCGACGAGTCTAGTGATAGGGACTTCATGGAAGACAAGTCGACGACGAGAGCGCCATCCTTGCCTCCTAAGCCGTAGGCAGCATACGAATGGCCTCCAGATCGAGCAACGACGGGAACGCCGGAGTCTGCAGCGCACTTGACAACAGCCGAGACATCGGTCTTGCTCATTCTGCATATTTTGGCGACAACTGGTCAGAAGGCGGAAGGATGGATGGGGATTAGTAGGAGCTTACGGGTAGACAATGGCGGCAGGCTTGTAGGAGAGCCTTCGGTTGAATGCCAGGGCAGCTGTTGTATACCCACTACTGGAAGACGTTAGCGTCTTGACCTTGGAAGCGGTAAGACATGATGAAAAGCTGCTCGGGGCTCTTTCGTCGAGGTGAATTGTACTGCCAAGTACAAGGGTGGAACTTGACAGAATGCTAAACGCTACGAAGAAAGTAGCAGTCGTCGTGGTCCAAACGTCCCGTAACATCGTGAAGAGAGAGAGGGAAAGAGGGGATGGGGGGAGTTGAGCGGATGTGCTGGAGAGTTGGGTGCCATTTTGTAGTGAAGGCGGTGATCTGAATTTGGCGACTCGGAAGAGAAGGCGCCCGCTGAGGCTGTGAAAGGAACGAAGGAAGCGCGAGGTCAGGCGATGAAATTACCGAATTAGAACACCACCGAACCGTGGGATATGCTGTCATACTTAGACACCCCGCACTCCTTTCCGATGCTGTCAAGACTACATATTCATCAAAGTTCGAAGAAATGCGCAAGCCATTGCGAGCATGGGAGATCTATAATCGAGGCTCGCCCCTCTTGAGTGCCTTTCGATTCATGTCCTTCGGGGTTAACGCGCATCTGAAACAAGTTGTTTCACAGTCGAGCGATGCGAAGGGTGAGGGTTCTCAGGGACCTTGTTTACCTCGGCTTACGTTCAGCTGGGCGAGCTGGATGGCCGAGGTTATGCGTTCGTCGTCCGAGCCCGAAGCTATGAATTTTTCACGACACAACGATCGGTTGCCTATCTTAGAGAGACTAAACTGGAATCGGCCACTTTGTTGGGGAAGGAAGCTGCTGGCCGGTGGATGCTTTCACCAACAACTACAAATTAATCAACATACCTCGGCCATAAACGGCTTATTTCCTACGTAGTAAACTGTTTGCCTAACTATCATCACATGCAAACCGATCTTCTCGATGCTCCTGCTTCCCGAGACGCAGGAAGAAGCACATGAGATATAGTCCATCATTAGCATTGAGGAATAAATAGTGGGGGGAGAATGTCCGTAACAAAGGTCCATAAAAAAAGTCCAAAACCATGGCCCCAGTGGAAGTGGGATTAAGCAGCTAAAGGAATCGACTGAGGGAAGTTGAAGATGTTGTTAGGGTCCCAAGCCGTCTTCAACTGGGTGAGACGCTGGAAGTTCCCAGCAAAGTAGAGCGAATGCCATTGATCGGCGGTAAGCGTCGGGTCAATGTAATTTGGATCTAACGAGGTTTCTCGTCAGCATGAAACGTAGATGTGAGCAGTAAGGCTACTCACAAGCTCCACTGGGGTTCGCAACCAAGCTCGATACAAGTCCGTTCATAAAGTCGATTCCACCCTGCCCGACCCACGGGTCCTGTCCATCGTCCGGTGTACCGCCGTAGAATTGGAAGTTGAGAGTGGCAGAGCGGTGAGCGTATGCGGTGGCTGTTTCGTCGATTTGCGAAATGACGCCGCCGTACACTGTCAAATGAGGGAGGTTAAGGGTGAAAAGGAGGAGAGGCAGGGGAAAGCGGGACGTACTGTCGACTTCAACCCACCACCATAACTTGGAGCCCCATGTCTTGTCTTGCTGGATCATATAGTTAACCCAGTTCGTAACGGAGGTCTTGTCGTATGCTGTCGTAGAGACAACAGACTAATCACGGAAGTTCGCCGCGTTAAATCAGCTCTGAGTCCACTTGTCTTAAGAGGCGTGAACTCACCTTAGCAAAGAACGTATCATAGATATCAGGGCCACTCGTGCTTAATGGACCCGTGAAGTCCGTCAACCCTGTATACCAATCCCTACTCTTCGTGGTCAACTTCATTCCTACGTTGGCGGGGAAGGCGTCTTGTAATGGTTTGATCGCGGTGGTGAAGTCCGTCTTGCTACCATAGTAAGTTCCACTCATTTGGATATACATATGACCATCGCTGACACCAACGTTCAAAATAGCAGCGAGTTGCTTCGTAGGGTTGGTCGCTGCAAAGTTTTGGAATGCCATAATAAGGGAGACGGCGTTGGCATTGGAGATGGTTGACGAGAAGGTGTACCAGTAGTTGGTAAGGGTGGAAGGTGCTGCGAGTGTACTGAATGTCCAAGAGGTGACGATACCGTAGGATGGGGCTGCGCCGCGCAGTGCCTAGATCGCAACAAAAGTTAAGCTCAATGGAATTTCGTAGGAGAGAAAAGAAGTACCCAGAAGAGATCGGAGTGGCTTGTATTGGAAGCAGTTACGACGGTTCCGTTGGCGATGACGACTTCAGCCGAGACGACACGGTCGAGTAATAGACCAGCTGTCCTGCCGTACAGGCCGAAGCCACCGTATGAAGTATGGCCACCAGTACCAACCTGATTGAAATCACAAGTGACATCAGCGGACCTCGTTCACTCAGCCTTCAGCCCATGTGACATACATAAGGACAGGTTCCATGGGGCAATGCCCTCTTTCCATTGTCCCACAAGTACTGCGCAACGTCTCCGAGCCTATTGCCGGTTTGTGATGACAAGAGGTTTGTCGACTGGTCTAGTGATAGAGACTTCATGGAAGACAAGTCGACAACGAGAGAGCCATCCTGGCCTCCTAAGCCGTAGGCAGCATACGAATGGCCTCCAGATCGGGCGACAACGGGGACGCCGGAGTCTGCAGCGCACTCGACGACAGCTGAGACATCGGTCTTGCTCGTGCTGCGTATTTTAACGACTACTAGTTAGATAGCGGAAGGAATAATTGGGATTAGTAGGAGCTTACGGGTAGACAATGGCGGCAGGCTTATAGGAGAGCCTTCGGTTGAATGCCAAGGCAGCTGTTGCGTATCCACTACTGGTAGACGTTAGCGTCTTGACCCCGGAAGCGGTAAGACAAGATGAAAAGCTGCTTGAGGCTCTTTCGTCGAGGTGAATTGTACTGCCAAGTACCAGTGTGGAACTCGACAGAATGAACGCTATGAAGAAATTAGCGGTCGTCGTGGTCCAAAGGTCTCGGAACATCGTGAAGAAGGGGGAAGTGGGGGTGGGGGGAGTTGAGTGGGTGTGCTGGAGAGTTAACGTTAAGAGAGTGGCATCTTGTAGTAAAGGCGGTGGTCTGAAGTTGGCGACTCGGAAGAGAAGGCGCCCGCTGAGGCTGTGAATGGAATGAAGGAAGCGCGAGGTCAGCCGACGGGAATCACTAATTTAGAACCTGAACCGTGGGATATGCTGTCATACTTAGACACCCCGCAACTCCTTTCCAATCCTGTCAAAGCTTCCGTGTTAATTCTCCAGAATGATCAAAGCTCCAGGAAATACGTAAGCCATTGCGAGCGCGGGAGATCTACAATCGAGGCTTGCCCCTTTTGAACGCCCTTTCGATGCATATCTTTCGGGGTTAACGCACCGACCCTACCCCACCCAAGTTGTATTTAGTCTGCGTCGGAAGACTCGGGTTAACGCGCATATGAAACAGGCTGTTTCATAGTTGGGTGAGGGTTCTCTGGGGCCTTCTGTTTCTCCTTTTACCTCGGCTTACGTTCAGCTGAGCGGGCTGGATAGCCGAGGTCATGTTTCGAGCCCGAGGCTCCCTCCTAAAAGGCTCTCTTCCTTCCTTCATTCTTTATACAGCTGAGCCTCTAATTCTCAATTACCTCTATCTTTTTCATCACCTTTCCGTTAACTTATGCTCATCTAGCTTTTTGACGGCATACATTTCCAGGGTACTGGTCAATGTCGCGGAACAACTTCAAAGAATCTGGCTCTTCGATACTGTTTGACAGCGAAAATTCGAATTCTTTTAACACAGCCTCATACACCAAGATAGGAAGCTCTGAAAAGCTATGGAGCCGACGGATGAACTATGGCGGGCCGCGGGTATCCACCTTTCATTCCCACAAGTTGTTGGGGGCAATTCACCGAGCCCACTGCTGGCTCCTCCCAACTCCAAACGCTCCAACCTGCGAGAGTTACCATATCCCAATTGCCGAAAGAAATCCCCGACGCCTTGCCAAGGCTCTGGACGCTGGGTGTACCACAAAAGACCAGGGGCCTGCCGAAGGTCTTGCCGCGGTAACTCGTCTTTGCTTCTGACCGGCATCAGAATGCCTTCCTGCGACGCCAAGACCCTTGTTTCGTCCTTCGGCGGCCACGATCGGCATGACGTATCAAGATGTGAGTAATCCTACCCCGGTAAATGCCGGAAAGCAATCCTCTCGCATTTCTCTATTTCGCTCGGTTGCCCAGGTCTCAGCTCGACATCCGCTCGCACCAACTGATGGACATGTACATATCTGTGTTCGTGTCCCCTTATGATTGGTGGTAGCGTCTGTTGGCCCGAAGAGGTCAAACTCTCCTATACCACCCAAGACCCCTTTCGGTACACACAAAATGTATTCAGCCAATAGCCTCAAAAGCATATAGCACGAAGAACTTTGAGGCTGTAAAATGGTTGCCCGAGGTCATTAGGTCGTCGTTACGGGTTGCTACCAACTAGCCGTTGCCTTTGTTCGGTGACCAGCACGACTGTGTGCGCTGTTATCCCAACCAGCTCCTGAGGACCCGAAACTGCTTTCTCGTTCCCCAACTTCAGACTACTTCAAAGGAATCGAGCGACACGTACACCGCAAAGCTGCGCATGCGATGGTTTAAGATGAGGGCTGCGGGAGCAGCGATGTAGAAGCAATCATTTCAACTCAAAGCGTGTTCCATCCTTCTTTCAAGCTATCTCCATCGCACTCCATCCCGAGACCTCATAGCCACAACATGTCCCGCCGCTCTCGCCCGCAGTACGTCCTTCAAACCGTCCAACTCGTCCACTGCGTCATCTGCCACAAAGACCTGGACCCCAACTCGTTCAACCAGACTAAATGCTCGATCGTTCACGAGTGGGAAGAATCTGCAGGCGTCTTTGACGTCACAGCGCCGCAAGACTTGGTCCGGGAGCTCTTCTTCTCTGAATGTTGCGGGGACGCGGTCCAAGTCATCACCACCAGCGAGGACGACGAAGACGAGGGTCCCATGCCCTGGATCGACACCGTCTACCCTCGAGGCGAACACTGCTATCACGGTCCCCACGTGGCCGACCCATACCGAGCGAGTACCATCTACAATGGCTTTACCCTCGTCGATTGTGGTACTCTGGGCTGTGCGAGCCATCCAGGAAAGGGAGAAAAGTTGCTGAAGGAGTTCAGGGCCAACTCGAGGAACCCACAGCACGCGATGTGGGCCACTTGGGAAAGGGATGATCAAGAATTGGCGGAGAGGTATATAAGATACCTCCCGACGGGAGTTTGCAAAGGATTGCCAGCCATCATAGGACAACCATACACCAAAGCTCGGGTCATCAGGGCAAGGGATTATCTAGGAATGATCTGGCAACAGCTTCCGCGTCGCCGCTGACAACTCACAAGGAGAATCTTGAAATTCTGTCCCGCATTTAGCATTTTGTTGTTTATGATGAGATATTGTCGGTTCAATAATTAGTGTCTTTATTTCTGGTCTCATTGCTGTGCTCGGTTTCTGCTACCAATCTAACTCAAATTAATACTTCCTCGGTGCAGGTAGCTGGGTGCGCGCGTGTTTCAGTAGTCGGATATGCCGTGCCAGGTACGGCGAAGTGGCGCCCTTTCGGAAGAAAGAATACGTCTCAAATGACGGGAAGCCGGAGAGATTGTCAGTCTAATGGACGGATCGGAAAGTGTTGGGTAGAAGAAAGACAAGCGTTCGTGATCAAGCCATAGGGTGGAACGGTCAGGAGCTGTCTCGTCGCTGGTGTTGCGTATAACAGGAAGTTTTGGAGAGGGCGAGACAGGACTTGAAGTCGGGGGACATCGTTCATGCGTTCAAAATGCGGTTGTCCCTAGACATCCCCACTCATGCTTTTGACACCGCTTACTGCATTTCCACCAGGTTAACTTTCCAAGCGCCTCAGATATGGCAGAAATCGATCTCTCACTGCCGCGAATTCGCGTCCTGAAAATCATTGCGAGTGACTTCCTCAATGCGCTGACCGGCGCACAGGATGCCTCGCTCTTCGATGCCATTCAACATCTGACCCTGAATGGCACTGTACTTTCCTCTTATAACTCACTCCGACTTCTTCATCCCTATCTCCGCCCACGATCCATCAAAACGTTACGCTTAGCCAAGTGGCTCATATCGGGTCCAATTCCATGTTCATCATGGTACAAAATCTCCTTCAGAACTGCCGGGATGTCGAGACTCTCGCAGTTGATGATCCACTAGCTCTCGGGAGAGCGGTATCCCGGTTGGAGAGGTTGAAGCGGTTCAAGGGATCCCTTGAAATGGCGCTTTCATTCTGCAAAGGAAAGCCAGTTGAGGATATGGCCCTAGGTCCTTTTACAAGGGTTCCAAAGTCAACAGATCTCAGCTATATTCTTTGCTGCCCTTCCGTACCCCTTCTTCGGCTTCAATTGTGGGGGATTGCTTGGGAAATGGGGATCGTCAAAACCCTTGCAAGCGCGTGCCCACAGTTAGAAGCGTTGGAAATATTAACGATACAGGAAAAGGCAAGACCATTCGGTACACTGCACTAGATCGACATCTAACAGCCATGTTGTCATAGCCGTTTGTTTTGTCCGAGCCTTCTGCTGAAACCTTTTGTACGCCTTAAACGACTCCGACTGGAAGGTCGGAAGACTGTCGGTCAAGCTAGGTTTGAAAGAAGGGCTCTTCAAGAGTTTGCATCAGAGAAAAACTGTCCCATGTTGGGAGAAGCCCAATTCTCGGAGGCAAGATACTAGAGAAGAAGGGCCCGATTGCTCGTGGACCATGATCAAGCTCTCCACGACGACGCCTTCCAACCGATCATCGGCGTTAGGAGCTGACCGCCACCTTGTATTGTCTTGAGAGATATTCTTGCACGCTGTCGTCGGTGACACCCTGGTTCTGGATGGCGACTGGATTGATTCGTTTTCCCCGTCTCTTTACTTTCTTCTTTGTCACGCTATTTTACTTCTCGAGCTACTTTCGAGTGGATTGAGTGTACGGTTTGTTATTTCCTCACGCTTGGCGCAGAGTGTGCCCCTTTGGACCTGGGATTATTCGGCCGGGATACCAGCACGAACGAATGGCTCAGCAGTCTCATTTCGGTCCTAAAGTCCCATTTTAGAACGTCTGTGAAATATTTTGATATTATATTTTGGCCTGTAAACTTCCATATAGACGATGGGCTTAAAGAACCGAATTTGCCGAACTGCCCGATTAAACTTCATTTTGTTGACAACTGCTCTCAGCATGATCAGGTAAGACTGCGTCCAAATAATATGATCGGGGATTACGATATAAGGTAGAGAATAAATCGAGTCTTGGCTACTGGTGATGCCCAGGTTGACGGCTTTCCTAGTGGATTGTCCCAAAGAAAGATTGATCCGAATACCCGAGCTGGAAGAAGCTTATTAGGCGCGACAAAGGACGCACGACAGATTCAGCTCACCCAAAGATTTAGCCCTAGCTTTGTTCGGTTCTTGGAGTGAGAAATGAAGGAATGCTGTGACCGAAACGAGAACGTTCGTCGAGGCTGGCGGAAACCGCTCGATCACCTACCGTGCCAATTTAGATAACACTAGCTCGTAGGAACAAGTCTGAACGAACCTCAAATGCCTGATCTCGACTTGTTACAGTTGCACATAATGCATGGTACTTCCATTGGACGACTGGCTCCCGGAGAGATTTGAGCAGCTCCAACAACGCTTCGCCGACGGAGAGGGTGAAGGTAGGGCTTTTGGATTCTGGGAATTCTGTACCGGTATCTAGTGCCTTCAGAGACTTGTCAGATGGTAAGGTCAACCAATATGGTCGAGAATTTTACTTCAATTATAGTTTTAACTTCATCCTTGGATCCAGGTTCCAAGAACAAACGCTCCTAGAGTTGTTATATTGAGAAAGCTTTTGGGGAAACTGCAAGAGCGAAAGGAGAACCACGAACCTCTGTCGCAGCGTTTGACATCAACCAAGAGACTAATCTCATCACCTCCTTTGGGGCGCTCGGACCATGATTGTCATTAACGGTGGACGGGTCGATGTCTCGGACAGGATCTGAGAGCGATGCTAGCCAAGACAAATCATTGCCTAAGCAGGTTCTTCCTATATCCATCACCTTTCATCAATACTCGTGAGGATGCGATGGAAGGTGACGTTTACTCACGGAAATTACCAGCCACGCTGACAAAATAGTCCCTTCCGTTCTCGACATGTATTACGAGCATATCCCTAATGTTCGCTCCCTTATTCAGAGCACCAGCGGTTTTGTAATCCGGGTTGACAGTTAGCTCAACGTCATGGCTCTTCCCGGGAAGTATTATTCCAGATTCAGGCGTTACTGTCAGCCATGGTGGGGCTGCAGAGGGCTGTCAGTTACTATGAGTGACGAGATGCCTGGCATGACCCACTAATCGAATCATCTGCAGATGGCGGAATAAAGCGGAACGCAGCGACCGCCTAATCATGACAATTAATGGCCCATCTTCCTATCAAAGTGGGTATACTCACGGGACTGGAGTTCGTTAACTTGATGGACCTGATAAGTGGTACACTGCACCTGCAAAACGACAAGAGTCGGCGAGCCGTCCCAACACCGTGAAGCTGCCGCCGAACTTGCGACATACGACACTTGTCCCAAGTCCACATGGCTCGAATCGATCACAAGTGACGGCGTTGCGTCCGTTTCCATCGGACCCTCTAATGGAGTCCTGATCTCTTCCAAAATGGTGACCATCCTCTCCAAATTAAAAGTACGTGCCTGGAGTGGAAATCATCAGCACGAACCAAAGCGACATCATGCGGAATTCGCTCCCGACCTCGATCTCGAAACGGGAGGTCACGGGCTTATGGTCACTCAGGTAGATATGCGGATGGCAGTCGTAGCTGAGTTGCTTTAACGACACTGATTCTGCAGAACGGTAGAGGATTCTGTCTGTCCATGCAGGGCGGCGCCTGTGGGGTTTCGGGGTTGGTCGAGCTGATGGTGAACTTGGGTCTGGCACAGGCTACAGCAATATCGGCTTACTTGACGTCGTGTATCTGACCAAGGGTTGGTCCCAGCTCAAATCGGTACGTCCTTTGAAGCGGTATTTTAAAAAATTAAGAGGGGTGAGGCGAATGTAATATATGTGGCCCACTGCTTACGGGAGGAAAGTGATTGGCCCCTCAGAGAATTCGGTAAAGCACCTCCCGAGATCGCGTTGAGCCTTAAGCTATTGAATAGGTGAACACGGGCATTACTGAAATGTCGACAAAGTCACAGAATACATACCTGATCAAAGGGTATCATCGGGCTATAGTCTCGAGTTTGGGCCGCATCTGCAATCAGTTCTCTCACGTCACCATCGGAGAGGTCGATGCGGTAGTTCATATCTAGGACCGAGAAAACACGTCAAGTTAGGCTGAGCGTTGCACAGACGCCTGCACTATTTGGGCGCTAACCTCCCTATAAATCCACCTGAGTAAGCCTCACACCCATAGTCACCCTCGCAAAGGAAACTTACAATCCAAAATGTATAATCAGATTCTAATATGCCAGAGTGCTGGATGCCCGACGAGGCATATTCTGCGTCCCCGGCCGGTACCGCCGCAGGTTCAGGGAACTTCAAGACTCGTCGAAGTTCGCTGAAGTCGGCGTTGCGTCGGTCGATCATGTCGTCCACGGGACCAGGCGCGGCTCGAGAAGCTGCGAAGTGCGAGTTGACGAATGTGAAGACCGTGTCGTATATTCGGAATCGGATAGCTACACCGCCTGTTAATAGGATTGGAGAAGGGTGAGTCGCTCCAACAGAGGAGAGGCATGCGTACTTTGCATGTCGAAATAGCAAAGTACTCACCCTTGTTCCCTAACCACATGTATCCTTGACCTGAAGACGTGGAGTGGATATGGTGAATATGTGGCCTGAGTGATTTCTTAACGACAACGATGATGAGCATCCCAACGAGTTGTTTACTAACAAGCTAGAGACGCAATAAAGCTCAGCCAAACTCGGACGAGGGCCACCACTTCTTCACGCTCACCTTGATGTAATCCTTCGCGGCGTCCCCCATATCCTCCATGATAGCATCAAACCAAGCCTCCTCTTTCTCCGTGGTCGACAAGTATAATAACGCCTCGGCCGACAAGTCAAGTTCCTGGAATCCAAACACAAAGATATCCGGCAACGGTTCGTTCTCGTCCATCTTGCCTGACTTAAATCCCAGGAGAGGATATAGTCTCTCCGACGGAGCTTGCCCATTGACATTGAATGTAGCGGAATGTAAGAGGAGAGGGTGGGACGCGGAGTATTCGTTGATGCGTAAGCGCATTTGTTGCCGGATGTAGGCTTCCTCCAGCACTTTGAGGTCCGCTGCTTCGTCTCCTGGTGCGCCAGGTACGGCTTTGGATAACGTGGGAGGATTGTGAGGCTCCCGGAGGTCTAGATTACAAAACTTTAGCTGGGACAAGGCAAATTATTAGGTTATCAACACTCACATTGATGGTAGTTGGTCGGGCTCAGACTAGCTTTAGATGATAGGATGGAAGGATTGTACCATCGAAGCCATTGGTGTGAGATATCCGATGGGTTTAATTGCTCCGCCGCTGGTTGAAAGGGGAAAAAAAAAGAAGGGCAGAGGGGATGTTACTAATCTTGGGAGATAGGAGTGGCGCTGATGAGCTTACCTCTGGAGAGTTCCTTCAGACCACGGGCGACAACAATAAAGTCCTGTAAAGCTTGAGCATTCGTTACGATGACTGAAACATGGTCTCTCCCTCCCTCGACCGACAGTGTGATATCTAGAACACAAAGGTGAGTAAGCAAGGGGTCTCCAATGCAACACGAGAAGGACCCACCTATGCTCTGGAAGGTAGGAGACGGAAGCGACTCGGCAGAATTTACAGAGCCTTCCTTGTTATTTTGACTCATATTGACGGAGAAGTCTCCGGCAATGGGAAAAGTAGCAATCGTCCGGAGCTCGCCAGAGTCTCCTGTCCCGAAAACGAATACGCTATCGGACCATAACGTTCAGCATATCAGAATAGTTTAAGCCCATCTTAACGACCCACCCTGCTTCCTCTCTGCCGTATTCCGTGTTGACGACGACGGCCAAAACTCGTCGAACATCGTCATCCTCTCCAACACGCCCGGCCACGAATTTGGAACCCGAGTTTACAAGTCGCCCGATTAGAACAGCTTTGACCTGCTCGGAGTTGGGTCTGAGGCGCTTCGTTACATTCCTCGTCAAGGTTGGGTCGAGCATTCGTCAAGGTTGATGTGTAAAAGGGGCGGGATGGAGCAGTAATGTTGACGTTCGGTGCTTTGTACGAAGTTTCCCGCGCATGACGCCATCAGGTCAGCGCCCCGTGCCCCAAAGATGTCAATATTTATAATCCTCAGGAAGTGTGTACACAGAGCGAGCTATGACTGTCTGTTGTGTGCTGAAATCCGACGCTTTAGACCGCTTTGATTTTGGGAAATTCCCAAAAATGGTGCTATCATATTGAACGGGGTATTGTACAAGTATGATTCCGTAGTAGTAGACAAAAAAAAACAACATTGAGCGCAAGAGTCTATAATAAAAGGGGAAACAACAAAAGTAGAAATCAATCACGGGGAAGACAGGCGAGAGGATAGGTGGAAGATGGGACGGAGGGAAAGACTGGAGAGAGAGAGACTGGAGAGAGGACGGAAAAGAAAATAAAGAAACCCAGCAAACAAAAACTTTTGGCGATACAGACGTCCCGAGGGAAGATGGTCATCATACACAGGTATGGTATCCTGCACCAAGAGGAGAGAGAGAACAACAAAAAAAAAGAAGCGGGGGAAAAGAATAGGAAAAGATCATTTTCGTCAAAATTCGTGAGATTAGTTTCCAAAATTTCCGTCAGATGCACGTCGTTGTCGTTTCATTGATTGTTGGGAGAGACCCGCGTTGGCGGATGGAGCAATGGGACGGGCGGGAGGGGCCATTGCGTGAGGGATGTTGGAGATTGAGCCCCGAGCTTTGCTTGCAGCAGCGGCGGTAGCACTGGTGCTTCCTGCAGACTTGCGAGCTGAAGAAGACAGTGTACCAGAGGCTCGGTTCCTATTACCAAGGCCAGATTCAGTCCCTACGTTCAACGAGAGACAATAAATCCGACCACCAACCTCTTCTTGATAACATCGGTCTTGAGGGAAAGTGGACGCGTCACACCGTGAAGTTTCTGCAAAGTTAGGAAAGAAGACGCATGAGTAAAGGCTATTGCTACCACGACAAGGGGGAAAAACTCACATAGAACAAGCCGCAAGCGTTACACAAAGGATTACCCTCGGGATCTCTCCTCCACAACGGCGTATTGGTCGTTCCACAATTCGAACACACGGTACTCGAGCCATCCGCATCATCCGCACCAGAAGCGGGCATACCAGACGGCGCAGCAGCTCCACCTTGAGCCAGCCTACCATTAGCCAACGCAATAACAGACGGTCCAGCCAACTTGGCATCGTGCATCGCGTCTTCCTTCTTCCTCATCGTAGCCGGAACGGCGTTGGCCATCGCAGCAGCACGAGCCGAATCCTGGGACAACCTCTTGGTACCGCTGATCCTCCGTCCGTTTCGGCTGGTCGGAGTAGGGGCGACTTGAGTGGAGACGGATGATGGGCTGTGCATCTGGTTGAACGCGTTGCCGACGGGAGCGGATGCGGAGAACGTCGGTTCGGGAGAGGCTGAGCTGGGCGTCGAACCGGATCCCCATTCACCACCAGGAGGACTTGCTTCAGTGCGGGAGAAATCTCCAGTGAGACTAGGGGCGAGGATCTGAGGGTCCACGGTATGGTACATGGTCGACATCATCGGATCAATGCCACCAAGACTATCGAAGCCATTGGTCCCATACATCGCGCCAAGCATGGAATAACCAGCAGGCCCACAGCCATCGAACGACTGCGAGAGACCAGGAAGAGACCCAACCAGCCTCGCTTCACCCTCTTCAACGGCGGACGCAGCGATCCTAGCCGCCATTTGCAGTTGTTCGGGCGAGGTTGGTAGACCGGCTGGTGACGAGGTGGGGAACAAAACCGAATCCTGTCCGCCGACCAAGGCGCTCTTTTCTGGCACGGTAGCCAATCCACCGGCCCCGGTAGCGGAAGGGCTCATGTCGAAGTAGTTCTCGAACGAATTTGGAGGAGGATACGTGAAGGTAAATGAAGCAGACGGGAGTCCATCCGTGGAACCTCCAGTAGTAAGAGCAGACTCGTCGACGAACGTCTCGACGAATCGCTGATCGCCACGAAGGTACGACTCGACATGAGGCGTTACATCCGCTCGTCTCTTGCCCTGCAAAAAGAGAAAAAAAAACCCAACCACAAGGTCAGCCATCACTCGACCCCATCTCCATTATCAGCTCACCAAACTAGTCTCCGGGGGTACGGGACGTCCATTCACCTGATGCCTTCCGCCAATATCCGACATGATCCCAACTCTCGAGACCGTATGATCAAAGCTCGTCTTCCTCACGTGCTTGGGGTAAGCGTGTCTCTGCTGCGGCTCCATGCCCAACGGGTGCACACCGGAACCGAACGGGCCGCCCATCATAGCAGATCCATCCCCGCCCATCATCGGCGCTCCATACAGTCCCGAAACCGGAACCGAAGCAGGGTGGAAACCATAGTTGCCGAGAGCCGTCGGAGGGGGCATGGTGTTGGTCGTATTGGCACGACCGCGAGTCTCAGGAGTGGGCAATTGGTAGCTGGGCAAGCTATCCAAATAGCTCGACGAGGTCGACGGTTGAGATTGTTGTTGTTGCTGCTGCTGTTGAACACTACCAGGTCTCCGAATGGGAATGGGACTCCTCGAGTTATTCTTGATATCAATCGCGCCGTTGAACCCATTCGAATCCAAGCCGTTCATGGTGAACCCGTTGCTATCCGAATCTTGGAGCAAGAGGGAATGAGAATGGGCTTCGCTTCCGTGGTCCCAAGGGTTGAGCGAAGTGCCTTGTGCAGGAGGACGAGACCTCGAACGACTTCCTGGTCTCCACTCCATATCCATCCCCATTCGAGATCTTGAGCGGCTAACGTTTCGCCAGTCCATAATGTCGTTCCTATTTAAGAGGGCAGTTAGAGAAAAACATCTTTCGCATTTCCGAGTACTCTGCGCCCTTACCCGAGTCCATCCCCATCATCATCCTCAGCACCCGTTCCAAATCCAATAATCTTCTTCGCAGGCTGGCCTTTGCCTCCAGTCCGACCACGTTCACCATCTTCCTCGGCACCAAGGTCCTTCTTCTTCGAGAACATGACACCAGGGTCGAATTTAGGTTCTTCCTCTTCCTGAACGGTACCCAGAGGAGTACCAGCAGTCGGACTGAGGACCGCTTCGGTCTTGATCATCGTGCCAGTGACACGGGCAATGGCATCATCGATGGACACTTGGCCGGTTTGAAGCATCTCCCTCAGGACATTGACTTCGCCGTAGTCCTCGTCTGCGGATGCGAGGGTTTCAGGCAGAGCGTTGGTAGCTTGTCTCGCTCTCGCCTCGGCTTCCTCTCTCCGCAACCCAAGAGCCATCATCTTCCTCGTCAAGCTCTCCATCCGCTGATGGTGCGACGTCGTCTCGGAGGTCAAGCTGGCCTGTCTCGAATGGCCCATATTCGGGGACGGGACTGCCGAATGGGTCGCGCCCATACGCGGGGAAGGTGAAGCGGAATTCGTGTTCGTAAACGCCGAGCCACTTCCTGGTCCTCCAAAGTTGGTGTTGGTGGTGAAGAAGTCGTCCGCGATGATATCGCTCAACCCACCAGGCGAGTTGACCGATCCGCGCCTGAATATCGACATGTCGCCCTGCGGCTTGAGCGTCGTCGTGCTCGAACTCGCGCTGAGACTGCTAATGCTGGAGTCAATGACCGAGCTCATGCGGAGCGACGGTGGCAACGAGTGCGACGGCGCGGACGACGAGGAGTTGTTGTTGTTAAAGGTGAACGGAAGCTGCGTCTCAGTCGGTGAAGTGAACAACTGATTTGAAGAATATGGCATCTCAATGGGAGAGTGCATTTGTTGGGTAAATGATTGACCCTACCGATGTAATGGGGAGATTGAGTCGTCAGATTCACGCGAGAGTGAGGGGTCAGATGCGGGGTAAAAAAAAAAACAGGACACATACGGAAGGATCCCCAAGGGCGCTCAGGTTCCCGAATTCCAGCGAGTCGCCCCTGGTGGGGGGATGAGAATGGAATCCCGAATCCGATCCGGCGCTGGAGCTCGTCGCGCTGAGGACCGAGTTCCGATGCTGGTGGGAGGTCAAAGCGGTTGTGCTGCTCCCAAAGCTCAGCGGCCAATTTGGGGGAGGGAACATTCCATGATGTTGATCAGGTGATATTGGCGGGGTGAATAGAGCGTTTGCGTGGAACGAGGTAGCAGCTGCGAGAGCTTGGTGATGTTGTACGGCGGTCGTGGGTTCGGGACCAGGCACGGACATGGACAAGGACGATGATGTCGGTCGCTTTTTCCTTGTTGCCGACATGCCCATTGAGAGCGTTGGCCGTGGTACATTGGGTTTCTTGCCCTCTGCATTGTCCATTACGTGCATCCTAGCTGCGGGACTACTTGGCAGACTGTTGATAGCGCTCGTGGGTGTACTGGGCATGGACGTTCCGAGGCCGGAAGTCGTTGCAGACGAAGGAGGACCTATAGACCCTCTACGGACACCTGAGAGTCCTGCTGTCTGCAGAAGGAGCTGCTTGCGAGAGGCGGCGGAGGTGGGAGGGGAGGAGCCCGATGTAGCGGAAGATGATGAAGAGGGAGAAGCGGTGTTGTTGTTATTGGTGGTGTTGTTATGAAAGCCGGCGGCGGATTGGAGGTAGGGTGGGAGGGAGGGGGTGAGAAAGACGTGTGAGGCTTGTGAGTGGAATGTAATAAAGGGTATTGCAAAGGGGAGGGGTGGGGGTTAGCGTAAAAGTTGAAGCAGCGAGAGAGAGAGGTGTGTGCATGCGTTGTGCGGGTGAGGTGAAATTGGGTTAGTAAAATAGCCGGAGAATAAGGGTGAGAGAGGGAACGTGCGACTTAATGAAGACATACCTGGTGAGGAATCGGATGGGGACGAGAAGGAGGAGATGCGAGTTCTTGAGGTGTTGGAGGATGGGGCGGGTAGCGAGCCGGGAGTCAGATCGGATGCGGGGGTGGACGGCGACGCGGCGATTCCTCCTCCTTGTTGTTGTTGGCGGTGTCGTTGCATGTCGTTATTATGAGAGGGACTGGCGACACTTGCAAGAGCGGTGGTATTGCTATTGCTACTACTACTTGGGCCTAGTGCGCGGGCCGAACAAGAGCAGGAAAGAAGGGGGGAGGAGACGTAGCATCGGGCCAAGTCCAGATCACAACAACATCAATAATCGGAGATGTATAGGTATAGAGTGGGTGTGTGTGAGTGATTTCCGCCCCTCAGTCGAAAAGAGAGGCCTTACCTTGCAATATTGATGAAGAGAGCGCAGCGGTAGCAGCAGATGGTGGCATGTAGAAGGCGAATGGCGAGATGGGAGGTTGAAGGGAAGTAGCTTGGGTAATAACGTCGATGGGGCTGCTCACGTTCACGGACGCAGAGACTGGTAATGGAGAAGAATCTACTGCAACACCAGCAGAGGGATACATGCGAGATAAAAGGTTCTCTCGTTGGGGGGGAATATGGAGACTTTGAAGGTTTAACTGCAGCAGGGGAAGGGAATGAGGTGAAGGTGAAGTGAGATGAGGGGAGTATAGTTTCAAGCCTCTCTCTCCCTGTAAGTCGATGTCGGTCCGGACTGAAAGGGTCTCTTGCCGCCGCGTTCCTTTCCTTTCACGTTGTGGGCGTGGCTGGGCTCGACAATGAAGGCGGGTAGAGGGGAGGAGGGGAGGTTGTTGGAAGAGAGAGTACGGACAGCGCCGAACGTGGGGGGAATAGAGAAGGGAACGTTTGGAAAGGGAGCGCAGAGGACGAGGCAGAGGATGAGACCGGGTGGATCGTGCCGGTATGGAACTCTGCGCGCTGTGCCACCCTCTGTTGTGTCCTATTTGCATCAGTCCCTGGAACATTTTCCCCTGCCCCGAATCCATGGCAATGGGCGCACCACCCCCTCCCACCTCACCACATCTCCATCATCACCATCATCATCTACACCCGCCCCCCCCCCCCGACGACGTGCAACTCATCATCGTCTACAACGCCTTTCACGCTGCTGCTGCCCGCATCCACCCGGCAGACGGACATCCGGGTGTTAATTAACTCTACCCCACCCCCGCACACTTTCTTATTACTTCAACAAAAAGTTGGCCAACCAGCCCCTCGATTCGATCTAAATAGTGCTCCGCCGATCCACTCCCCCTGCCTTTCCCCCGGCAACACGCACGCACACCCCTCATTGCCATATGGCCTCTCCACAAAGTCTCGTCAAAACGACTCGCTCGGGAAGAGAAAAAGAAGATTAGGATGTTCATTTTACTCTATACTTCACATTATACGAAATATATCGTTCTGCTATAGTGCTTTTAATATTCCCCATTTCGAACGATAACGCCGGGAAACAACACGTACTACGAGCAAGGCCAAACCTCAAACGAAGAAAAAGATTGCCCACTGGAATCAAATGTTAAAGAACGATTGGAGGACCGTGGACTCCTCGGCCTTGGATCGCACCGCAATTGCTTTCTCCACTGCCTAAAACCTTTTAACCCAAATCCGAACGCACACGCAGCCCACCTAGAACGGAGGACGAGAGGCTCGGCCTCCACGTTCGGGAGGAACAGAGCTACTAGACAATGCTCTCCGACGCTCTCTTCCCGACTTTCCAATTCAAGCCCAACCCCCCAACGCAGCCTTTCCTTCAATCCCTCTCAACCGGCCATCAAGGCCTTTAAAACCTCTCCCCGAGCTCCTACCTCAGACAAAAAAGTAGTTTCTCCGAGCCCACTTCAAAAGCTCTAACTGGTTTATGTCCTCCCGACTCTGGACCTTGTCTGGACTCTAGAGGACCTTTAGCGCCGACGCCGGCTCACTAGCCCATCTCACCTCACCATCGACCTTCCAACTCGTTCTAGACGGTGGGGCCCGTAAAGAAGGACCCCTTCTCCTCGCCACTGACGTTTCTCTTTACTCTCTTGTTTTAAGACTCCGGTTAAGAACGGTGGTTTGAGGAGAATGCCCTCTTCAATTGCGGTTTGGGAGACCGACTTGTTCCTTAAAGAGCTTTGAAGTTCGCCAACAGAATATTTTCTATATACATGTACAGACCTGCAGAGTACTTGCTAGTGGGAAGATTGCTCGAATTTCGATATTACGCGTCGCTTCCCGTCCTCCTGCGAACGTTTTCCGTTCGACATTAGCCGCAGGGCCAAAAGACTCCGGGAAGCGCGGTCAAAACGAAATCCTAACCGGCTAGCACTAGACTCATGAATCTATCCCTGGCGACTCGTCAGCTAGTCGTTAACGTGCCCTTCCAATGAACGCGCGGGCCTATGGGCAATTCTAGACTCTTTTCCTCCCAACTTGCCGCACTTCAAAGGCCTTTCTGAGGAGAGACAGAAAAGAAGTACTTCGAAGAGTCCCTAAAAAAATTTAACGGATTCGAATTTTTTATAGTACGTACTTCATGAACAACCCGCGGCCGGCGATCTCTCTTGCTCTGTTCGTCCTCGACCGTGCGTGCGCGAAACCGGATTGCCTGACCTTGCAAAGGCCCAACACTTCTTTGCGACATCCTTCCCGTGCTCGAGCACGCCTGTCGTAATGATAATAATATCAACACCAATTAATGAACGCAGGTTCGATACTCTGTTTGAAACCCCTTCCTTCCATCTCTTCGGGGAGACGGACTTTCGTTATTTAACCTTTCCGCTCTCCTCCCCGCCTCCCAAAACGTAGACGCGTGCGAAAACGACTCCTTAGAAAAAAAACACAAACGACTCGAGAGAGAGAGAGAGTCGTTGTATTTTTCCACTCTCAGGGCCCGAATTCGGAACGAACGAGCCGGAGAATGCCGACTCTTCCCTCGACTCTTCCGTACCGTTTCCTTGTCTTGTCATATCCCCGATTTAGAAGGACCCCGAATCGCAAGGGTTAGGCGACAACCACCACCATGGCCAACCATATGCAAGCCACGATGACGTCCATGATCTCCGGTCGGGTAAATTTTTTTTTCTTCCTGAGCTTCTCAGCTAGAAAGTAATAAGTGTAAAAACGCCTAAGTCCTCTCTAGTAGAGTAGACCACACAGCACCTCTCGGAGAAATTCCGTTAGCCACCCGTGTGTTGGTGCGTGACTCGTCTGCTCCCTTCTCCTTCTATTCGGGGACCTTCTCTTCCCAATAGCTAGCCATTCGTAGTATGCGTGCATGTAAGGGCCCTTTTGACTCGGCTTAAGCGAGGGATCCAACCATTCCATCAACTTTGGCCCAAGGCAGCTGCGTCTGCTGATGATCCCAGTCTGTCGGTGAATAGTGGATTTGGCCAAAGGACCGTTTGAAGGCCAAACGGTCACGAGTGTTCCGAGTCATCTTCCTTCGAATTTGCGTGACCATCGCCCAACTGCCATTGGACGAACCGCACCGCCGGATTCGCACGTACGACCTGTTCCCCGTGGCCACAAGACGACAAACGACGAACGCGGGTCAATATTACACTGGGGGGTGACGACATTCTTCGTTTCGCCCGACTTATTGTTATTGTGCCATGCGCGTTGCAACCGTCCCTTCATTGAACACGTTCCTTCCCTCTTGCAATCCCTGCCAGCCCTCGTTCCTCCTTTTTTCTCTCTCCTTTTTTCGCTGACCTCGGCCCTTGCAATGCTCTTGCGCACCCTTCCTTCGAAAAAGCCGACATCTCAATTCGGCGCCGGGCGCGCTGCGCTGCTGCTGGCTCCAGCTCAGCGTCGGTCCTCCACTCTCCCTTCTCCCGACGATGTACGACCGCTCAAGCGGGGAAGCACATAAACAAAAACCACCTGAAAGTCCTTCCCAAGCAGAGAAAGGCACGTACCCCAGGCTTATTTGACGTCTATTTCAGCATGCGGGGAGGACCGTGATTTCCCCCCCTCCATTCACCTGGGTGCGGAGTGCAACTCACGGCTGTTGACAGGTGGATGTGGGGTCAAACCTTCCTTTCCTGGACGCTGCCGGGTCTCTAATCCCAAGAAGATCGTGACTCGCACTTCCTTTGGGATGAGGCAGTGGCTGGGGTAGGTGGAAAGAGGCGCCCAAGGAGGGAATCGAGGAGCGCCTGCTCTGGCGATCACCCCGTGAACGTGCATGCGGAACCGTCCGCCTCCTCTTACTCTGACGGAGAACAAGTCAATCTCTTGTAGCTCACTTTATCGAACTGATAATTTGCAAACCACTCATACTTTTTACCTGATTCGGACGACCAGTCCAAAAAATCGACCCAGCTTGCTACCCTCGATATGTCTTGGATTGACTTGGAGGGAACAATTTGACTTGAACGGCTCATCCGTTTCCCCCGATCCTCTTAGCAATGCTTCTTTTCTTTTTCCTTCTCTTCACAGCCCGCAGCCCCCAATCCCTCGAAAATGGTTCCAGTATAGTCGTTACATTTCCATGATCATGGCCCCGGAGAGGGTGAACTTCGCATCTTGCTCACGACCTCCTATCCCCAAACCTGCCTAATCCGTCCAAGTCTACCCAGTCTCATGGAATGCGATGGACAACCCCCCAGTCCCAAGGTAACAAAACTAGCATACTATACATGTGGAGATTTAGACTTTTGCTGCCCTTCCCGTTCGCAAAATCGCGCGAACGTGTTCGATTTCAAGAGCGCGCTGTCCATCCATTTTTGAAACAGGCATATTGTTGGGTGATGTACATTGAGGTACAGGGGTAAGGTAGCCGACGCAAGGATAGTGCCGGAGATCGCGAGCGCCCAAAGGGTGGTTTCGAAGCCACAGGTTGGTGCGGCGTAAGAGCTGATGTCCCCGAGTGGATCATTGCGTCAATTGGGCATTAGCCGGAGAACGCCACCGGTGAGGCACGTCTTGAAGGGCGATGGAGAAGGTGGATACGCGAGGCTTGCAATTCCTGACGTAGCCAGCGGCGAAAGATGGTCGCGAATAACCGGAGGATTTGCAGTCGGCATCACAGCATTCCTACACTCTGCCTAGATCTGGTGACACTCCAACCCCCAGTGATAAATATAAAAAATACCGCCCGAAGACCAATAAAATACAGAGAGAGGGAATCCAGAAAGCTAGGTATCTAGGTAGGTGAACAACACAGCAACGACAGAGAGCTATGTATAGTGAGAGGGAGCCCACCCGACGTGCACGGAACGAAACCAAGAAAGCACAGAGCACAAGAAACATGGAAACGAATGACGCATCCTATGAGTGCTCCACCGCATGATTTTCAGCGAAGGAGAATACCCAAACGGATTGCTGACCATCGAGATCGAAGAACATAGGAGTCCGTTCACACCAGTCCACGAACAACCACCCCCCCCTCCACATAAAGCACGCAAAACATTCCAAGCAGAAACGCAAGCCACTCCACGACTTGGAAGAAATCTATGGAAGGCGTCCTTCGATACGGTCTTCAATGAGTTTAGCAATGGTTGGACCGTGTGCGGGTATTTGGTTTCCTTGGAAGCCTTCCGGGTGTATCACGGCAGGATCTTTGGGGTGAGTAAAGTACCTATATGGATAGAAGAAAACGGTATAGTGAGCACTCCCGTCAAATGGACAAGCCAACGCTGACGGTGAAGTTGATGTCTGGCAAGATCGGATCATCCCCAGCAGGCCCAACTGTCCTGGTGACCAAGACTAATGGCCGTAAAAAGAAAGAACGCAATGAAATTGAACTCACGTGTCGTTCCAAATGCCATAGTGCCTCATCCCAAGAGCCCTCGAAGTCCATTCGTAGTCCTTGGCGAATCCACCGGGAATGAAAATCTCGATCACAGTCGACAGAGGCGTCAACGGCATCCAGACTAAATGAGTCAGACCGTTGCCGTGAATGCCCAACATGACCTACAGAAGGAAATGTGAAGAGCGAAATGTGAGTGACACATAGGAGTCAGATGTCACGGGGCCGGGTTGCCATTGGAAATATTGGAAGGTCACGAGTGGAGGTGAATGAAGCGTACAACGGAATGTGTACTTACAGTCGTTTTAGCGGCTAACTGAATCTGTTCATCTTTTGTCAACTTTTCGGCTTGGACAACTTGAAGTTCCCATCGCTTGGTTTTACACAACTCGGTTAATGCGGCGACGAGGGCCTAGCAAAGCAACAAGGTCACCGCCCAGCCTCGTCAGCACAACGGAAACTTCCCATCCCCAAAAGCACAGAAAACGACGCACCTCATGATCTTCCTTGATCATCGCTCTTCTGTTCCCACTCCTCACAACGTAGGTAATGACGATTGGCATCCTCCTCGACGCGGTCTTCGCCACCTCGATTTGCTTAGCCGTTGGAAAATCGTCCCCATTCGAATTTCCGTTCCACTCTTTAGCCCAAATGACGTTCTGATCAATCGTCTTTTGCTCTACTCCCGCGAACCGTAAAACCGAACGGCGGACAGGCTCCCACCAGAATTTGCTGGATTCTTTCCTGGTCGCATGCCATGCTTCGGAGACGATTCGTTGATTTCGGCTGGGGCAGAGTTCACCTCGGAATGCGGCGGATCGGTCTGAGAAGACGACGCGGTCGAAGCGGAAGGCTCTTCGCGAGCGACTTGCGCTGGCTTCGGTCATTTTGGAGCGACCTTCCCAGTCGAGTTGGGTTTCCAGGCCTGCAAGAAAGCCAAGGTGTCTTGGCGTTAGCGACGTTGAACGCAATAAGGACGGAGGGACGCATACTTATAGAGGGGAAAACAGCGTGCATGAAGTACTGGTTAAATGTTGAATAATCCCGCCATTCTGATAAACGGAAGAGCATTTTGGGGTTTAGGTTTAAAACGTGGGTAAGTGGAGAGCGTCTCACGCACCCTCTTCCCTGCAATGGGGGTAGATGATACGCGCAGGGCTTTCAAGAGTAGTCTCTCCATAGGCGTTGATTTTCGAATCGAGGGACGAGTAGAATCTCCATAAACCCATCCAGCTTTCCGCGACGAAATGGTAATAGTGGGAAACGAATTGGCCGGGGTCGTTGATGAGGAACTGCGTTAGGAAAAAAAAGGGAGGGAGGCGCGGTATCAGGTTCTCTCCAATTCCCGATTGGCCAGTTGTGACGGCAGACTAAGACATACCGACAAGCCTTCCACCGCCCACACGCGTTTGCCGAACAACTGTTCGGCTTCCCTCGTCGAGATGATCCGCATATCTTTGTCTGTCGGCTCGCGAGTCGCGATGTTTTCAGGAGTGTTTTCGGCTCGGAGTCCCGTCGAGGTCATCATCCTGATAGCGGGCCATTCCGCAGGTTCGTCAGTGACGATGAACATCGTTCCTCCAGACATGTAGACGTTGTCGAATATCGTCCATCCCGGCGCGTGTTTGAGGAGTTTGGTCGTTTTGATTGGGTCGTCTTCGCCTCGGGCGGAGATAGCTAAATAACGCGAATTTTTTCTATCAGTGGATTTTAGTATATGAGTGATGGGCGTCGGGAGGACATACCGAATCCACTTCTTGGTGGTAGCTTTTCTGGTTCTTGCTTGACGACTGGTTGTTGAACCTCAGGTGCTGGCGGACAGCGAGACAGCAAATCGGCGTCATCCTTGTCCCAGAAACTGCCTATATTTGGCCAATCTATCGGCATCTTCCACGACTCATCCACGTCCGATGTCGATTCACCTGATGTTGAGCTCACTTTGGTTTTTCTTGGTGCACTGAGGACATGGTGTGTCGCGACAAGGAGGCCGCCAACGAAAACAATAATGAAAATGGATCGTTGTGCTGAGAGACGACGAAAGCTCATCATCATGAAAACTGTTTCCCTATGAGGTCCAGTCCTCGAAGAATGAAAGGGGTATTGGGGGGAAATGAGAGCAAGGAACGTTGGTGGTGGAAAGGAAGGTGAAGGTTTTTAAGAGCTGGCGAGAGTAAGGATCGAGGTGTCGGTCTAAATTCTAAGTGTACCTGGCGCGCGGCTGTGCGCCTTTTACGCAACCCCCAAGACTTTTCCTACGCCGGCCACAAATCCCCGCCCCCAGACGAACTGCCCTCGGCATCGACTTCTGGCAACGGCCGAGAACTTTGGAAGGCGAAGGTGCATAGCATCACGAGTTTTGCCGAGCAGCAAGAGCACAGACGTCAACTCTTCATTCTGAAGTCTAGTCAAGGGCTCACGTTTTGAACGTCCAAAGCCTATGGTTTTTCGCTTTCAAGAATAATCAATGCCTGGAGATCCGAGATCATCTGCATAGCCCGCTCAAGATGCGGTTCAAGCTGGAAACTACACTTCACTCCTCGAATTGGTGGCAAATCCTTACGCACAGACGACCCTCTACCGAGCAACAAAGGGGGTTCCTTTTGCCTCAGCTACCAAGGTCCGAGCTATGAGCTGGCGCCTGCCCTATTCAGGGCCCTCGGGCACCAGCCACAAGAACGCTTGCCCGTGAACGGTTCATGCTCTACAATATCGGACAACCTTGACCCTCCCCTCGGATCCCTGATACCCTTGTTAAATTATGTCCCCATGACCATTTATGGCCTAAGAGGGTCTGGTTTCAGCCTCCAGGAATGCTTCTGCAAAGCGTTGACTTCAATCGCGGGTCATGACGATGCAAATCGTAAGCCTCAGAATTACCCACGAAGAAGGATTTAATCTCGTCCTGTGATATTATTTTGTGCCAAATAAAGAAAGCGACACAAAAACACGAAGTGTAGACAGCGAGAAAGCGCGAGAGAAGCTTGTAACCTGGAATTTGCAACAGGAAGACCTGGTCTATTCGATCGGTCCACGTCGGTGAATGGCCCCACTTTAGTCCCCCAAATTGAACTAGACAGAGGATATGACGTGGAAGGGGTGGAATCCTCTGGGATCGCGCGTGCTGTGCAGTCGGCCCTGGCTCGATCAACCCGGTTCTTCGCATGGCTTCCCAAGGATGGCCGACATCCCTTTGTGAGCATGGACGTCATTAGATCCAGCGAAGAGAGTCAAAATATATCGAGCAAGGTCCGATGCGAGCGAAATTACAGTAACCATCTGTTTCTGAGAAAAAAGCCTACGCCCTATCTCTGTCCAGCTCATGAACAGGTTCGTTGTCAGAATACATCTTTCATCTCACTCTCGCATCTGCCTGGCTCTTAAAAAGTCGTTCCTGAAGACCCAAACGAAACCCACAAACTTCCCTCCCAGTCGCTAGGATAGATACGTATCAGCGCGCGCGACGATACTGTATAACCGCAAGAACAAAAACATACTGGTAGCTTTCTTGCTGAGCCTCGGTCCATACTTGGCTTTCTTCGCCTGCTGCTGCTTGCTGTCCTGTTTGCGTTATATCTCGCTCTTCCGTTTCGGCCACGAAGGTTGGAACGATTGTTGGTCCTGCTTCAGCGGGCACGGATCCTTCAGGCGTCAAGGTGTAGTCTGGCAAAAGGTCCATGGTTCTAACCAGGGGAGCTCCTGTCATGTGCCAGGAGCCAGAAAGAAGCGGGTCTGGTGCAAATGCTGGTGACCTGGACAGTATCCAACGGATACTATTCTGTAGATGTCACGTGACGTCAGGGTTTTTGGCGGCCTTAACTGGACGATCAGTGATCTTACTTCGGCAGCCGTCTTCTTGTCAGCCCCACGACATTTTTGTATTCTCCAAGGCTGATATATATTTATCAGTTTGCGTATTTCTCTGACCGTCAGAGAGTGTGGATCGGCGTGCTGTAGCGCTGCTCTGGTTACAGATCGGACACACCACGGGAGTGGGATGTGAACAGGCGTATACGAGGGTGCTTAATGAAAGACTTACGCTATAAACAAGATCATGGGTACTCTCTGCTTTCTCTGGGGCTCAAATAGGTCGCGAAATTTGGGTATTGGCATGAGGGAGGGCGCAAACAGGGAAAGAATCCTGGGGGTGGAGTGACTACCTATTTCTTCCTATATAAGTTCACTAGAGTCACCATTTGCCTTGCTTTTGCATATGATTAAGATTATGCGTGTTATCGGCGTGGCAATTTGCTTTTGCGATCAACTCACTAAACTCCAGATATGCGGCGATGGCGAACCCTTTTGGGAAAAAGAGAAAGACGTCGCCGCAGGATACCCCATCCGTCTCCTCCGCTAAGTCCGTTACTCGGCATAGTTGTTTCGCGGCCTTGACCATTTGCAAACTAATCCTTATTTGGGCCACCCACGGTGTGGTCACATGTGAAGTTGTCCAAAGCCCGATTCCAGCTAGCATCCCGCTGTCGATATTCACGCAGTTCAATCTGCAGTTCGAGCCGGACGTCTCCAACAGGGTTGGCGACCCATCCGAACCCGACACCGGTCTGATTGAAAATAACGACCATTGTTCCAATCCCTCGGCCTCCTCCGGCTACTTCGAAATATTTCGTGAAATTTACCCGCCGTTCCGCCATTCGCGCACGCTGCCAATGCTTGGACAAGAGAGTCTCACGTTTCGCACTGTGAGACTCGAAACCAGAAAGGTTCTACTGTAAAGCTGTTATAAAACCTTCCGATGCAGTGGAGAAAATTCCAAGTGGTTCTGTAATCCTGAAGTTTACTGTTATTTTTTTTACAGGATTTTGCAACACATCCCGGGTGCGCACCCAGGTCCCGGAATATTTTATTCCCGTCTCATTGGGAAACGGGATTTTCTCTCTATTTCCTGTTAAGTTTTCCATTTGCGAGCTTCACAGTGTCGCTCCGGTGTCTGCTTCAGCCCCAAGTCAAAATCTCCCCCCCCCCCCCCCAAACATTAACCACTTGCAACGTCGCTGTCCCAATGACAGAGAGTGGGTTGCTCGAGAGATAGTCCGAGAGCACCTTGGTATAGTGAACATTACTCACAAATCTAGTGATGGGGCGAAAGACGAGTGTCTCCCGTCGAACGCGAGGCTTTCGCCGGAGACCCGGCCGCGCTATATCGTTTCGGAAGATTCACTGGCTGCGTTTTAATTGTATATAATACTGGGGAGTTTCTCTACTCCCTGCCATCCACTAACCGTCACCTGACAGCATGTGGGCATGTCTGCGGGGCTGGTAGTTACCGCGTGAAGACCATAAGTGGATATGCATCCTTTAGTACTGACAGTCATACTTCCACGGGTTATACAGTAGTTGCTTGGGCTTAGAACAATGAATAAGGCTCTGCCGTTTAGCATCGGGCATTGACGGAGGGAGTGATTTGTCTTGCAGAGGCGGGTGACTCAATCGGAACCACAGGCGTCCATGGTCCTCACTGCTTTTGCGATATCACAGCACGAAGCAAAGAAGATTTTCGTGCGAGATCCACGGGGCACGGTAATGTCCACGACCCTGACTCGAAGTCGAACCAGTGGGCGAATCCACAAAGACTATCGTCTATTGTCAAAGAATTAAAGTCTTGGTGACACAGAAGACAATGGCCAGTCCCGGATGCAGGAGCGTGCGAAGGAGTAGGGATGCAAGACATGGGGAGATTAGTATTCATCGGTGAGATGATTGAGCTACGGAAGATGATTTGTTTGGGGAAATGGTTAGTCGTTGTACTTAGGCGGCAGACGGAGCGATTTTTATCCCCGATCTTGAGTAATATTCGCAGTGCATCCAACTAGAGAGCTCGGTGAGACTGCTGAAACAGGCTAGGTGATGTTGATCGGACACCAGTGCCTCAGTGGAGTCGGTAAAAGCGAAAACAGTACACACAAGACAGAAAACCGATGAACGACGTTGATGAACGAACATGCGATGAACGATAACACAAATACCGCAAGCGGTGATTGTACCGCCTTGGTTCTTCCGAGGTTCTCGATTCAAGCATTACGCCTACATACGCGATGTGCCACGGCCCCGGAGCGTTTCATTGCTTACGTAGTGATTTCGGCCGGTACCAGAGAATATAAAAGTGACCAGATTGCGATCACGCCTTGGTGTGTCGGTATAAGCAGCTCGTGTATGCCTGAGGCGGGCAGTCAAGACAACGCCACTGAGAATCCTAGAGGGGTACAGTCGAGTACTCAGACAAGATCGGTAGGTATCTAGGGGTTTTTGGGCTGCATTTATCAATGATCCTACGAGAGGTGCAGGTTATATTGACGTATTGCATTCCTGGTAGCAGCCAGGGTTCGAACGTAGCGCACCGTCCAGTAGCCCCCACCCCCTTGTTATTCCACGCAAGCTCGCTAAAATCTACGCACCTAGAGTGGGATTAAAAGAGATTTCGAAGCCAAAGTAGGATGGGTTTTATATCTTCCTTAGAAGCGCCTGCTTCGGGACCTCATCGTGCTGCTCGATTGGCTCATGGGCAGCCAAAAAAAAATCCTGCAAGGGGACGTAAAACCAAAGCAACCGCGCAGGGCTGCGTAGCTCGGAGACTTTCCCGAGTCCATCAAGGTTGCTTCAATGCGGAAGGGTGATGAACACGGTAGAGACTGGTGAAAGGTCGGGCACCAATCCGCGTGAGTGGATTGGACGTCGACGTCGGAGTTTGCTAATCAAAACAGTTCACACATGTTCTTTCCTTCACCTCTCCGATTGCGACCTTTTCGGCATCTCCCGTCTCTCGTTCTCTATCGTCCACCAGTCATCAAGAGTCGCTTTTACCAGGTCTTTCCGTATCAGGCAATGTCGGTCGAAGAAAATGTGGCGAAGAAGCTCAAGACGTCCAAAGTATGCCCGAACGGCACACTTGGTTGAACGACTGAAGTCATTTATCTTGTCTCCTCCTTTGAAGATGATTGGGACTCATAATGGAACCTTCCATTGCGACGAAGCACTTGCTGTCTTTCTGTTAAGGCAGACCGGTACATACCGTGATGCTGGTGCGGCAAGCCACTTGCTCGAGCCGAATCGTCGCTGATTCTACTTGGCCGGACCACCCCGCTAGATCTGACTCGTACAAGGGATCCCAAGCTCCTTGACACATGCGACATTGTGGTTGACGTGGGGGCGGTATACGATCCCGAAAAGCTACGCTTTGATCACCACCAACGTGAATTTGATGGAGTCTTTGGCCATGGGTACAGCACCAAGCTGTCTTCCGCAGGACTGATCTACAAGTGAGCGTTAGCTGAGGGATATATCGAAGTATCATGATCTAACAAGTTTTGCTCTCACAGGCATTATGGAAAAGAGATCATCTCGGGCCATTTGAATCTCTCCCCGGAAGACCCTAAAGTGGAGACTCTATGGTTGAAGCTTTACAAGGTTCTGATCGTTTATTCCATCAGGAATGGCTCAGAAAACCCAACCTAATCGTTCCTTTTACTTTTCAGGAATACATTGAGGCCATTGACGGGGTCGACAACGGCGTGCAGCAATACCCTCCTGAGATCCCACCAAAATACCGTATCCGAACGGATGTCTCTACCCGAGTGGGTTGGCTGAACCCAGCTTGGAACGAATCAGTGGATTCAAAGAGCGTCGACGTACGTCCTTCGTTTCAGGTTACCGTTCAGGCCTGACACCGACCAATCACCCTATCCACAGGTTCGTTTTGAAAAAGCCTCCAAACTAGTCGGAGAAGAATTCATTAGCCGGCTAGAGTACTATGGCAATGCATGGCTCCCAGCTCGCGAACTCGTCCAAAACGGTCTGGAAGCACGTTCTGCTGTCAGCCCTTCAGGACATATCATCCTCTTCGAACATTTTTGTCCTTGGAAGGTGATTTCTATTACTGTTCTCGTACATGGATCCAGTGTGATGATCGAGTCTCTTACCTTGTTATAACTGCAGGAGCACCTGTTCGACCTGGAAAAGGAACTGTCCATACCAGATGACCAGAAGCCCATCTACATCGTCTACCCAGACGAAACAGCAGGCAACTGGAGAATCCAAGCTGTACCCATATCACCGGACAGCTTCATTAGCAGGAAGCCGCTTCCTGAACCTTGGAGAGGCGTTCGAGATGATGCATTGTCCACAGTGTCCGGGATTCCTGGTGGAATTTTCGTCCATGCGTCCGGTTTCATTGGCGGTAAGTATCTTTTCCGTTCTAGTATTCTTGAGTTCGGAGTTCAGTACGTTCCCTACAGGTAACCAGACTCAGGCAGGTGCTCTCGAGATGGCGAGGCGAGCTCTCGCAATGTAGATCGCCGAGCGTGTATGTTGAGGGGAAAATGAAATGAAATTCGGGATTAACGCCCACTATAAAATGTGTGATGACCGACAGGTATCTTTTTGGTGTTCGATAAGTACTACGAAGGTCCCATCTAGATACTTTGCATGGATAGACGACACCGAGACAGAAGAACAATTAGAAGGTCATCGAAGACAAGTCAGAACGGATGCGTTGGTAGTCTAGGATACCCTCCGTCCTTCCGACAGCAGCAAGCGCGAAGTCCTTGTCCCAGAGGTACTTCTGAGCGACACGTTGGATCTCCTCGGGGGTGACAGCGTTGACGGCCATCTCGATTTGCCGTGGGCTGAACCGACGGCCAGTGGTAACCAACTGCCGGCCAATGTCTTCCGCGATGGCGGTGGTACCATCCAAGCCGAGGAGCAAGCTAGCCTTGAGTTGGCTCTTGGCACGCTCAACCTCGATGGTGGTGGGAGCGATCGACATCCGGGTCCACTCCTTGAGGGTGAAGTGAACGAGGTCGTCGAGGTTGGTCAAGTTCTCGCTGACCATGTAGACACCCCACAATCCGGTATCGGAGTACGAGGTCGAGAAGTGCATGAACGAGTTGGCGAGGTTGTTCTTGGCGATGAAGTAGCTCAACTTGCTTGATAGCAGATGGTTGGCACCCAAGCTGCGGTCCCAGTTACCGAAGATGGACTGGAGAACGAGCATGGGGAAGTAGTCGGGTGAGCGCCAGCTGACACCCTCGACGGCGATGGCAATGTTGGCGGTGGGCATGGTGTCGTCACGAGCACGGACTTCGATGCCACGGAACTCTGGCTTCTTCTTGTTAGCCACGCCGCCTAGTGGTAGGGGGTTCTTGGACACTGGGAGGCTGGAGAAGCTCTTCTCGGCAAGCTTGACAAGTTCTTCGTGCTCGATGCCACCCGCACCGACGAGGACCATTCGGTCGGCGGTGTAGTTGGTCTTGATGTATGAATCGAGGTCTTCTCTCTTGATAGAGAGGATATTCTTTTTGGGACCAAGAATAGTCCGGCCAAGAGGTTGACCTTACGTATATGGCATGGTCAGTCCCGAGTATCTCAGTAATGCGTGAATGGTTTACCGACCTTGGAAGGCGACGGAGTGAAGGTGGTCAAAGACGACCTCTTCCAGCTGCTTGTCAACTTCCTCCTGTTCCCTCAGGATGACATCCCGCTCGCGTTCGATGGCACCCGACTCCAACTTGGAGTTTTGAAGGATGTCGCTTATGATGTCGACAGTCGTTCCCACATCCTTCTTGAACGACTTTGCGTAATAGACGGTTTGCTCCCTCGACGTGTAAGCATTCAGATGAGCACCGAGGTTTTCCACCTCAAGCTCGAGGGCATGCTGAGTACGGCGGTTGGTTCCCTTGAAGGCCATATGTTCAAGGAAGTGGGCCGTGCCATTTGTTGCGTCCGTCTCGGCCCGAGAACCAGCGTCGATCCAAACACCGACAGTCGCGGTCTGCGCATGTGGGTGAGTTTCCGTGGCTACGGTGAGACCATTGGGTAATGTCGAGATTTGGGTGAGGGGAGAATGAGGAGTGACGGTTGTAGCGAGCTGGCGAATCCCGCGCTGGGTATTTGTGAAATTTCGTTTTGGTTGTCAGTCGAAAGCCCAATAAACGAATTCGTCGTAGAAACTGTACTAACGGATTTCGTAGCCTGCTTGAGGCCCTGCCTGAAGAGCAAGGAGGATGCCATTACGGTGTCTAAGGGGGGAAAGAGAATGAAGGAGGGGGTACGGGTGAAGGAGGTTTTAGGCGGACGATGAGACCGTTGAGATTCGGGACTGCACGGAACTCTACGTTTCCCGCGGCTTCCCTCCTTGGACGCCCACCAACCCACAGCAATGGCTAGCATCACCTTACCTCCAACATACGGCGCAAGCACCCTCGAAAACACCAAAAAATACCTATCAGAACTCATTGAATATATCTCAAGTCCGCTAGCACACTCAGTTATCACTAGTCATTCTAACGGGATTGCGGGTGACTCCTCTGCTGTCCCAAGCATATGGGATGACTGGTGGAATAACTCCTGGGTGGACAACTTGGACCTTCGGGAGATTGTGAAACAACTTTTGATGAACGACCTGTCGGAGGATGTGTGAGACCATTCTTTACTGGGCTTTGGATTACTTACTCACGGAACACCGTGACTTGCAGGCACCACCCTCATTCAAGTCAATAGCCCAAGCTGTCCAGGACCTTTCACTTCCTCGGAGCGCGTCAGAAAACATCCCTCAATTTCGCCTTATCGAGCACCAGATGTTCGGTCTTACTCCGAAGAAACAGCATGAGGTCGAACGGATGTGCGCTTTCGTTAATGCAATGGCTGAACATCCGAATGACTCGCAAAATCGACGGCAAGTTCAACATTTGGTCGATGTCGGAGCAGGCCAAGGCTACTTGACCCGTAACCTCGTCGACATGCCTCTTTCTTACGACCTCCTAGCCCTCGATTCGAGCGAGGATCAGGTCGAAGGCGCCAAGAAACGACAGCAGGAACTGGAGAGATGGCAGAAGAAAGTCTTCGGCAGGAGGAAAGCTCGTGCCACGAAGGGCACCTCGGACGAATCAAGAACTACCGAACCTGGCAGTCAGTCCGAAGGGAAATCACTGAAGGCAGGCTCAGTCACTCAGGCGACTGTGTTTGTTGACAAGGATGCCCTTCCAACGGCTATCGATCAATGGATCAAGAACCAAGCGCCTTCTTCCTCCGAAGTCCCTGTCATTATTATTGGGCTTCACGCATGTGGCTCGTTGACTCCGACTGTGTTGCGATCCTTCATCTCACTCTACCATACTCAAAAGGAGGAACAGCTGGCCCCACGGGCGTGGCGGTGCGCGGGGATTGCCCTTGTTGGCTGCTGCTATAATAGAATCCGCGGTATTGAGAAAGGTTCGCAAACCCCTGCCTCTCCTCGCGCCAGTGAGCTGACTTGTTGACCATACAGACGTTCCCATGTCCAGTTTTGTAGCAACTCACTCCCATCCGAGTCATCCTCCTCTTCAAGTTGAATCCTTACACCTCCACCTCGCTGCCCAAGTAACTCACAATTGGCTGTCTGACTGGCCTGCTTTCGAGCTAGGTCTGCGGAAGATCGTCTTTCGAGCGTTGCTGGAACGCCTCTTCAGCGAACATGGCGGGAAGATGTACCAAGCCGGGCTTCAAGTCGGTCGATTCAATGATGCAGCATATGAGTCTTGGGATACATACCTCGCTCGTGCCGCTGACCGGTTAGATGGCGTGACGTACGACGACCTCAAGAAACGAGAGGGCCACGCAGACGAGAAGGCTAGGCTGGAGGGATATGATAACGCAAAGCTTCGCCGCCGCCTAGAGATTCTGCACGTACTGCGGTGCATGCTGGGTCCAGTAGTAGAAAGCTTGCTTTTGGTGGACCGCTGGATGTATCTCAGGGAGGAAGTCGACGCGCAAGTCGATGTGAGGATGGTTAACATATTTGACCAGTCAACCGGTAGCGCCAGAAATGTAGCCCTTGTTGTACGATTATAATGAATTGGCTGGAGAGCCTGATGTAACCATGGCTTGTCCTGGAGATCTTCCTTGAAGGTCCTACTTACGAGCCCTGAAGGCCTGGGTTAATTCGCAAAGCCAAATCTAATATGTGCTGTCGGAGAGGATAGCAGGCAGCATTGTAAAAATAAGTGATTAAAGGAAGTGATTAAGCATAACGATACGAGATGAGGGTATGAGGCTGGGATGTCATGATTGCCCAAACCAACCGAAGGGAGTTGCTAGATCGGGAAACCTTTTTACCATTCCCCTCTGCAACATGGAGAAATAATTCCGGGCACGCATGACTCGGTTGAACTTGTAAGGTTTCCCGAAGATCACCGGCTCTCCAACGCCTACACCGCCTGGCAGTAGAGAAACGTAGGGTGCAACAATATCCCTGTCTTCTATGGCCCATTGTTTGAACGTTCTGTTGATCTGATTTGGCTGCTGTTCTCTCAAACTCTTTAGGCGTCGCATCCTCGTGTCGAAGTCATCCTTCCAGCAACCAAGCGACTTGCATGGAACGATCGTGACACCATTGATCCAGGTTCGCGCCACAGATGAGTCGTCGATGTGAGGTCCCGAATAGCAATGACCCTTTCCGCTTTCAAAGACGTAGCCACTTCTTTGAGGGTGCTGGGCTACCGAAACATGAGAGAGGACCGTGTCACAACATTGGGCGAAGTAGATGTCCTTTTCTACTCCTTCAGGAAGTGTGACGTCGAAGACTGGAGCGCTGTTTTGAAACTCATGTCCTACAGTACATGTAGTCCCTTCAAACTGGGTAGAATCGAGGTCCGCGTGGCAAATTTGACAATGGCGGATCTCAGATATCTTGAGGGCCTGAGGAAATGCAGACATGTCGTCTGGGGCGTTCGAGTTTCTGGAACAACTTGAGGGATCAGGAGAGATATGAAGGGTGTTGGATGTGCTGGGATGATGGAAAGCAAAGTTGAAAAGTCGTTCTAAGATACTCTTTTATACCGCCGAACGCGGGAGTTTTGTTGTGTATACCCGCTTCCTGCACGGAAAGGAGGACGATAGCGTGTCGACACGAGGACCGCAAAGCGCTCTTGTTGAAGACGCTTCCCTGCTCGGCGGTGCATGAGAGCATTTGTTTGTCAACGGGAGTGGTTGAGAGTTACTGGATGTCAAGTTGATTCGGTCCAGGTGCTAAGCGGCCACGTGCCATCCAAAGTGAAGGACCATCGCAGAAATTTCGAAACAATTTCATAGAAGGGTCCGAGACTGTAAGCAACCTGATGAGGGCAGTCCTGGAGAGACAGCAGCTTGAGCGGGTTGTTGTATGACTCGAACAGGTGGGCGGTCAATTGTGTACAACCTTGAACAAGGAAAAACTGACCACCCAAAAAAGCAAGAACAAACTCTTGCATATTCGTTCACAGCCATTACGGGTCCAAAGCCCTTAGAGCACCGGTCAACCCAATGGAAGCAGTATGGAAGCTTCAGCGTTCCATGCGCGTTAAAACACCATCAACCGCCCTGCCACACTAAAGATCATGTGATTCTCCGCACTAAAGCTCTAGCAGCCAGATTGCAGGCAACGCTGTGTAATTCCATGAGATCGAATCTGAAGACTAGCCATGTAGAGATGAGGTCCTTCAGTTTGACCCAACAGATGCTTCAGTGTAGTAATCAAATGCTTCAGTGTAGTAATCAAATGCAAGGATTGGTGGATTCATCTTAGAGAGGCACACGTCCACGCTCAAGTGGGTTGAGAGCAATCAATATATTTGAGCAATCGGAAGATAACTCGATGTACTCCGTAATTCATTGTACTTTGGTCGGAGAACAGGCGCGTCCATAATTCGTTTCGGAAAATTACGGGCTTGCTTCGTTAGCACAACGATATTTCCACAAAAAACATTAGACATAAATTGTAGACTATGAACGATACATGCTATACTATTGAGATTGTTGAATACGGTATGGGCGTTGTCATGCAGGTCCTTTGGGTCTCAAAGACCCCTCTCGGGTTGCACTTACCTTGGAATCTCGGCGCTTTGATATCAATCCTAAAGGGTATCCGTAAAGTACTCCCGTGCACGAATGACTCGGGAAACCTTGTAAGGCTCTCCTTCAATCACCAGTGGTCCGATGCCCCGTGCGGCGGTTGCAGGCAAGGACCCCTTTAACCAGCGCACTATTTCTGCATCTTCACGCGCCCATCGAGACCACTTGATGCTGACTCCGGTCTTTAACTCAGCCATGTATTCCTCCAAAAGTCTCACCCGTTGAGCTGGCTGGTACGTGGCGCACTTCAAAGCGCGACAGTTTATCAGCGATGTCCCGTTGTGGTGTTGCCCGGAAGCGTTGGGATCAATGATATGGCGTCCAGAGTAGCAATACTCTCCGCCCCAGGGGTATTCTATTTTTGTTTCATTGGCTCCGCAGCGTAATTCCTTGGTTGTGATGACACGGATTGCGTCGCAGCACTGGGCAAATGCAACACTCTGGGTTGCTCCTGATGGAGCTGCCAGGTCCAAAATCTCGAAATCGCGCTCGAACACATGCTTGATTTTGCAGGGGAGCGACCTGAAAGCCTTGCCATCCATATCACGGTGACAAAGGAGACAGTGGAGGAGCTGACGAGCGGTGGTGGAATCGGAATGGCAGGACATCGGTGCTAGTTGAGCTATTGCGTGAATTGGTGAAGAGGAGAATAAGCTATATGAGTGGGTTCGTGAGGTTGTGATATCGGAATCAGCGTTAGTCGTACGTCCCTCCTTATACTATCACTTGCGGGATTAGAGCTGGTGGCATCCAAGAGGTTTCACAAGGTCGTCGTCGTGAGTGTTGGTCGTCAGGATTGAACTGAACGCGGAGGTGCGCATGTACATATGTCGAGTACATACGCCTCCTCCCAGACCAGTCCACAACAAAGGGATCCAGGAGTCAACCCCTACTCTTCAGAACAGCGAGAATGGGAGATACGGTGCGCAATTTTATCTCAATCCTGTGCTCTGTCAAGTGGCTCCTTGCAAGACAGTCGTTTCGGCAGTGCGGTCTCGATCAGAGTCTGCGGCCTTGGATCAGGACGAGGTTCCAGAAACGACACACGATTCCGGAACTAGAACCGCATGAACTTCGTTTGAACTAATGGCTAATTCAGAAGATATTTAAGAACCCATTCGAGAGCAAGTTAGCGGATGATTGTAGTCCGCCTTCAAAGGTTGACAGTCACATGCGAGCCGGGGAGGTAGGCCCAGCTTTCAATTCTTTCTCAGTCTCTAAAATCGGTTCCCAAGCTCGCACATGGCGGTCCCAGTCTTGAAAATACCGAGAACATATGATTTCGTACTCCGTTGTTTTATAAGTCAGCGTGCAGACGCGATTTCGGTGTCTGGCTTCGACGAAGACTTGTGAAAAGGAGGAAATCCGGTTGCCAAGACCGAAGCCCAAGCCCAGAAGGGAGGCAGGCAAGATCCGATTGGAGTCTATCTTTTATCGTCTAATGATCAAGATTTACCCCAACTTTTGATGCTCGTGTTCGCTATGCGGGCCCGACGCCAAGAGCGGGCAGGTAAAGCAGCTGACGACGTGTGAACCGAAATCTTACGTGATGCACGTCGAATAGCGTACGACTTGAGCTAGTCCATCCGCTCCACAGTTGCGGGTGTCGTGCGACCGTCGCTATAGCGTTGCGCAGCCTTGAACTCAGGATTGATGAGGGCGGGTGACGAGGAAGAGGGATTTTGACTTCCCCGGCAGCTTGAGAAAGTCTCGCGGAATAGTCGCAGCTTCGGGCTCGTGGCCCTCCCGATAAGATAAGATACGATGAAGGCCCGTTCCATCGATGTAGACTCCACTTGGAGTCCATCCTGTCAATCATCACGTTACTTAGGTCTACTACGGGGATATGAAACAGATGACATGGGGGGGATTTCAAACTAGACCGGACCGCTTCACTACCTCTAACCATAAAAAAGGAAACCGTAATAAGTTAACGAGGGCCAAACTCGAGGACGAGATCAACGGCCGTAACAGCATGTGTTCTAAGAGTTTCTCAAGCGAGACTGGAAGAGAATAAAATAACTGAATACATGAGCTCAAGACTCGATGCGGGAAAACAGAGGACGCCCCAATTCAATCAACACTCACGTTTTTCGTTGATCCAAGGCCGACCAGAGTTCTGGGCGCCAGAGGCTTGGTAGCAAATGATGCTCCTCACCACGGCCAACTAGCATACAGACCATCAGGCGTCGTCCGCGTCCACACCCCCGTTCCCGGATTTCTCTCCCAAATCCAACCTCTACTAAGTTGGACTTGAGCTAGACACCCCGAGTCTTCTGAGATAGACGTTACTAGTTGCCGCTCCCATTTCTCTGCACGGTGGTACGGAAGGCGAACGCGGCATTCCAGCAAGAGTGAGAGGGTTTCCAGCTCTGGGAGGAACCGAAGGACGTCGACGACGTCTGCGGAGAACAAAGGGTTACGTATCGCCGTGCACTGAAACGGGCGAAAATGGTTCAGCTTTTCGGAAGCGACATCAAGCAAATGAAAAGACGAACGTACCCCTGCCTCATCTCCCTCAGTAATCAGATCGGCTTCAAACCGCAATGCGCGAAGTTGTGGACATTCAGCAGCCACCAGCGCTAGTAGTCGTGGATCCCACTCAACACCCGATAGGCTGAGGCACAGCAGAGGAACCGTGCCAACCCTCAGAGCGTTGATGAAAACGTGGTCGTCGTCGGGGCTGAGTGTAAGGTTCAGTCTTTCGACAGGGGCACCACGAAGGATACAAGATGCCACTCGAGGGCTCCCTGTGAAGCTTGTGAGCTTGTTGAGAGTAGGTAGATGTATGAAGTGAATGTCGTCGGGCATGTCGGCATCGACCTGGAGATCCTGAAGGTTGGGACAGTCGGAGAGGAACGGGAGGACGGTATGCGGGCTGAACGCGAGATCGAGCTCCGGGTGAGAGAAGAGGTGAACCGAGGTGATCGATGTGGAGGTCTTTTCTGAAGGGTTGAGGCGATTCCAAACATACTTGAGCATGGGCCAAGCTATCACGTACGCGGTCTCCACGGTAACGGATTGGATGGTCGGGATATGGAGCAGGGCAAACACGGCGGATGGATCGAGGAAAGAGTAACTCCCTCCATGGATGATCTCCAGCTTGCTGAGATTCTGACATTTGATCAACGTCCCATCGGAATTCCAAGACCAACTACCCACGCTCCCCACACACGACGGAAGAGTACCTCCGTAGATCCATAGGTGGCGTAGAGTTTTTGACTTGAGCACGTGTTGTAAGAGGTCTTCGGATATTCGGCTATGCCAGGCTTCGACACTGCGAAGACGATTGAGCTTGAGGACCACCCTCTCCATGACCGCAAAGCGTTGCACCACATCCTCCGGGACTACAATCTCAGTCTCCTCCTCCTCTGGATCCGGCGGAAGGAATGGTTGCTTTCCGTCATCCCATCCTCGTATAACCAGTTCTTGAACGGCTTTTCGTTTCCTCTCGTCCCCCTCCAATGTTTCGAGCAGTTGGTCCCGATGATCGGAATCGGCATCGAGCACCACTCTTTCGTATAGCTTCGGTAGAGCAAGGTCCCGAAATAATCGGCAGGTAAGTCGAATCGGTCCTAGCGCTTCCTTGACCCGTTTCGGCCTATCTCCTAAGGCGGAATCATATAGAGAGTCGATGATGGTCAACCAGAGTTCAGGAGGGACAGTAGCAGTGAGCGGCCGCGGGATGATCATGCTAATCGCAGAAGTGGGGCGTTGGGGAGGGAGGAGGAGCTCGTCGGCCGTGGGCGTGGACTCGAGAAGGATTCATGAGGTTTGAAGTCGGGGTGGCAATCGCTGTTGGACTCTATTTGCTCAGGCCGATGGCGTAATTTAGACTGGTTCGACCCTTTAGGGGAAGAGAACTAGTCACCCACAATGTGGTTCCTGTTATCTTATCGATATCGCTTCGGGCAAAAGCGAGTCGCCCACTACAAATGCACATCCTGTGACTGGTCAGCGGAGTTTAAGGTTGAGGCAGCTCTGACCCACCTCACCTCCTCGAACCTAAACTACCCGGCATCGACCACTTTTGCCAAGGCTCGCTAACTACCTTCCTGCGCGATTCGGAATGCCCCGCCACTGATTGGTCCATGATTGTGCGCGACGCCCTGAGTGAAGCGTGGATTCTTAAGGTAGGACCATCCCAAAGTCAGGGAAGGGCCCACTGCCCTTCGGGAAAGGTGTCAAGAAATACGAAGTGGCCTCAAGGGGATTTCGAGAGAACACACGCCAAATGCATGGTCATCCGGGTTGTGGCGGTAGTGATTTTTCCCCCAAACACCGGATGCATGGCCTATTGGATGTGGAAGCGGGTTTCCAGATCAACCCCAGGAAACGGATTCGACGATCGGAGAAAACGTGCCAGGCTCATGATATCGGAGTTCGGAAGAGGCAACCTAGTGCGGTAAAAGTCTTCAACCGTCACACAGAGCATACCCTATTCCACTTTTGCGAGCCGGATGTTGGTTTTCACAGCGTACTTGAAGATGCTTAGATCTCCTCGGGCTTGCTTCTAGTTTCTATCTGCTGCCTTGACACAAGATCATTCACGAGAAACAGCTGCTTGACGCATACGGGTACAGGGCCGCAGCGACGGTACCGAGTCCTTGGGCCTAGGCGAGAGATCAGCGGCCATATCAACGTCCGCGATGGGTGTCAGTCCCAGTACTGTCTACTTGGGACTAAACGGCGGAAAAGGCGTCCATTTTGGAAACGACCACCGGAGGTTCGAACCTGGCCAGCGACAAAATGGCCCCTCCGGACATGTTATAGGGACCCTCCACATACGAAGACACCGGGGTTGTCACTTTTATGAGCTTGCACTGGGTTCAGGCGTCCGTCCGTACACGTACATGTTGGGCAATTCTTGTCCGTTGTCCGTTGTCGGCGGAGAACACAGTGTTAGGTTGCCAAGCCTTCGACTTTGGAAGTTGCCTTTCATCCAAATACTACAACGGATACCAGGATTAGGTTGAAGAGCGGGTAAAAGGGGTCTGTAATACACTTCGTCGAAGATAGATGGTCCTCAAGGAGCCTGCTTGGGGCTCGCCAGCTTGACTCGTCCTTGAGTTCGACCCGCTTTTTGGAGGACGAAGATCATTTCGCCAAGACATCAGGCAAGGGATATATTGATATCATGGAATACTGCTATTATCAAAAACAATTGAGCGAGGTTTGCCAAGTAGAACTCGCCTTGCTTCCCACCGCACCTCTGCGGATGGTCATCGGGATCTTGTTTTTGGATGCTATTCTCCCAGCTCTTGACCCTATCTTTATCAGCGAATGGTGTAACACTAAGCTTGTTCTAGGACATGTTGGACATCTGGGAGCACGAGCGGGTCGATACGGAGATTGTTAGTAGGACGCTCACCCGGGCCGGTTCCCCTGGTTGAAGAGCGGACCAACATTGAGATAGACCACGTTACGTTTCTGGGGAAAGGAATGAAGAGCTTTGGTCTATTAGGCGAAGCGGATTGGGACTGAAAAGGGATTCCGAGGTTGACTTGGGCTATTTCGGAATGCTCCCAAAGATCAGTCGATCGGGTGTCAGGCCACGCGTCTTTATTGTGACGGTCACGTCACGCTCGCCCCCCTCTCCTACGACGTCAAGATTGACTTCACTGCATGCCGAGCAGATACGGGCTCAGAAAAATCCTCGAAGCTGGACGCTTTCTACTCACTCTACAAGATCGTTGCCAGGAATGTATCCAACCTCCTCCCCTAAAATTCGAAACCCCGACCAGATGTGCACACCATAATTGACAGTCTTGGCTTTCTAAGTACCACCAGCCCAGAGAACCAATGGCGTATCGACGTAAGAGCTAAGCCCTCCGCATAGTCATCAGCCGATGCGTCCTTTCTCGCCACTTGCCTTCCATGTACCGCGGCCTACAGTCTGGCTTCTCGGAGATCGTAGCAAAGCTCGCTGCAGCCAACTTCTAGATGCTCATGAACCGTCCGAGCTTCCCCGCTCAACTCCTTGTATCCCAGTTCGCGAGCCTAGGTCAAGTTCGCGCTATGTGAAGCCCCCAAAAAGCCACAAAGGAAAAATCCAGTGAATGAGTACCGATGTACAAACGAAAGTTTGGGTTGCTTATAAAAATGAGAGCCTGGACATTCGAAAATACGCGATAAAAAAAGCCAGATATCTTTGTCAACGCAATCAGCCGGGTTCCCCAATACAGTAGGTTTGAACCTTAACTTGGATAAAGACGATCGGTTCAGCAATACTTAGGACTACTGCGCTTTACCAAAATACCAGACGTGAAGAAAAAATCGCAGAATAAGGAGTCCCCCGCGATCAGAATATCGTAGCCAGCACGTCGAGACCTCAGCCACAAGGCGAGATATCTATATCGTTGAGACCCCCCTTGGGGTTGATAACATGACAATGGGGGATTTGCGGTCGTCATGATCTTAGACATTTTAACTTAGGCTGTAATTCACCTGCTTATCCTCGATGAGACCGTTGGGAGAGGACGATTTCATCTGGTCGAGCAACGCTACGTGCAATCCTTGAATGGAGTATCCAGAACGGTAGTGAGAACGCTGACTCATGGGGGGCGATCATGTGGGTAAGCACATTCACGACTGAAGGATTATCATGAAGGTCACACTCAAAACACCCACTTATAGCGAAGGTGGATAGTCAGGTGGTGGAAGGGGGATTAGGTAAGGACACATAAGCCACCTGGAAGTTACAGGACGTCAAGGATGATAGGTTGAAGTGTGCTCTAAGAAACCGTCCCAGTTTCTCTTCGGCGTACTTCGAGTTCTTCCCAGCTCATGAGTTGGGTACCAGTTCATTCTGCTTCGGGCCCAGTACTACCCCTCGTGTGCTCACTGAACAATGGTGGGCGAACCATTCTAGAACAGGTTGGCAGACGGGGTTTCTCCTTCTCTTGTCTTCCTTTAATAGCAGAAAGAACCCATCTCGACCGAAGTTGATTACGGTCCGGCTGCAGAGGTTCGGGAGAGCGGACTCATTGATACGAGCCGGCCACATGAAAGAGCCGGTGTATTTAGGTAAAATGGCACAGTGTCACTGAGGGGTTAATGATCAGGACCCAAATATCCATGGGTAGTTGGTCGGTGTGGTCGTCGGCACTGCTGGTGAGCGTTGGTGGCAATTCGGAATCCCAGTTCTGAGACCGTGTTTATTTGGTCCGAGCCGCGCCCAGTCACGCCCCAGCCTTGCACCTTCCGCACTCAGGTTCTCATCTTAGCCTTCCCACCGACCTTCCCACCAACATATCCAAGATGTCCGCTACAGCTACTGAGACAATCGCGACGACACCCTCATCAACATTACCGTTACCCAAAGCTCGCCCTCCAAAGATCGACTTTTCCTCCGTAAACCCAAACAACATTGGAACATTACGAAAGCTTAACCAAGTCCTCTTCCCTATAAGGTATTCGGAAAAGTTCTATAAGGACGTGTTATTACCAGAGCACGAGGAGTTCTGCAAGCTAAGTGAGCCTTTTTCGTGAAAATTCCAGTTATGACTAAAGTCGAGACACTGGTCGAGCTAATTTGGCCTTGCGCTCCACCGCGTTTTTGCCCACGGGCGTTTTTGAACAGTATATTACAATGACATCCCAGTCGGAGATATATGCTGCAGGATTGAGACCGATCCTAACGACGAGACAAAGTCGAGACTGTACATAATGACCATGGGGGTCCTAGCGGTGAGCGCGTGACCATCCTTCCCTCTCCTACGACGCGGCACGCTTCGCAAAGGGCCAGAGCCGGACTGGAGCATCGCACAGCGTGGCTCACGGTCTTAAGGACCTCGAAGAAGCTCACGGGATTGCCGCGAGCCTACCCCCCCTAAGAAACAAGGCCTAGCACCTGACACCTTCCAACCCCATGCAGCCATACCGCTCCCGTAAAGTTGGCTCCAAAGGTCTGCAGCACGTTATCGACAACGCGATTGCGCTCTCCAAAAAGAAAGACGCTGGCAAGTCACTCGAAACCATTTACCTACACGTCCAGACATCCAACGACGACGGTCGCCGATTCTACGAAAAGCACGGTTTCCGGGAGGTTGGTCGTGTGGACGGGTATTACAAGAAACTGGAGCCCCATGATGCATGGGTATTGGAGAAGTCGCTTACGGAGAGTGCTGAGGAGAGGCCATGATTGCGAGGCGTGTCACTGTCTGGGCGTGCCTCGGGCACTTGGAGCTTTTTGACGATTGATCCATGTAACCCCGTTGTCTTGTTGTACGATATAGCAGTTGGTGGACCACCCGCCTACCTTGTCAGCGAAGGCTCAGAATTGGGGAGGAAAAAATGACTATTCGATACCCTAATAACGTGGCTTCAACAAAGCTATTGCACATGGTGAACTATCCTATACGAGCATTCCGGCTATACCTGCTGCCTGCATGGTCGACAACTTCAAGGGGGAGGAACGTAATTACCACCACAATTCGCGGGACTTTGGATCCAATGGAGAGTTACTCACGAAGCCACAAATCACAGCTGAAGGGGCAAGCCTGATAATCTGCTTGGCCTTGCTGGGAGCCAACGCGCTCAATACGCCGATCGTGATACCAACGGAGCCGAGGTTGGCGAAACCGCAAAGCGCGTAGGAAGCGATAGTGTAGGCTCGGGGTGACAGTGGGGCAGTCGCCTGGTCTCCGCTGAGTGCTAAGTAGGCAACGAACTCGTTGGCGATAAGCTTGGTGGCCATGAGACGCGAAACTGGAAGGATCTCATCACGAGGAACACCCATGAAAAAGGTCCTTTATAAGTAAGAGAGAAAGGTCAGTAAGAAAAACTACTGTCCCTAACCTCACGTGTTGGTACTCACACTGGGTAGAGGATGTATCCGAAAATCAACGTAAGGGTAAGCTCGTGAATCCCAAAGCCCTTGCCGATCCAAATGAGGAGACCATCAATGGCGCTGACCAAGCCAATAATAGTCAAGACTGCTGCCAAGATTTGACCCGCAACGATGACACCAAAAACAGCTCCCCTCGAAAAAGCGTGGAGAGCGTTTGCAGGAGGGTTCTTTTCCTCACGAGCGACGACGACATTGCCGCGTGTCACAGGCTCGTCAGTCTCAGGGAAGCGGAGCTTGGAGATGGCGATGGAAGCGGGGATCGACATGACTGAAGCCGTGACCAAGTTCTGCGGTGGGACGCCAAGGGCAATATATGCTGACAAGACTGAACCAGAGATCGTTGAGAACCCTTGACAAAGCGAATGGGAAATTCAGTTATTGTAGGGATCATCCTGGGTGGAGGCTTTCTCACCAGAAGTCATCGTCAAGTGGATCTCGGAGTCGGTCATGAGGTCAACGTATGGCCGAACGAGACACGCGCTCTCGCCTAGACCTATCCAGGGAGAGGCGGCCGCAACGACAGCTTCTGCACCTGAGACGTTCATAGTCTTGAAGAAGAACCAGGCGAACTTTTTAACGAGCCATTGCATGACACCCAACTTCACGACGGAACGAAAAAAGACGGGCCAATATTAACGGTTAGCGATATGCACTAATGATCCAGTGGTACAGCTTTGTTCACTTACATAATACATCATTTGCACAAAGGCAATGAAGAAGATGATGGCTGCCAAAGTATTGACGAAGAAGTAGTGCTTCGAGACGATTTCGTCACTGAAGAAAAATGCTGATCCTTTATAGGCTTGAGTAAGGAAGTCACTGGCTAAATAGGCGAGCCAACTGAAGATGCTGAAACCGGCGCTGGTCTTCAAGACGAAGATGGCAATGATTTGCTGGAACATCAAGCCGACAATTACTGTGGGCCTTTGGATCCGAGGGTCAGTGGCGATTCAGAGGAAAGGAACACTCTACCGCGATGGACCTACCATGGTACAGCTTTTCTGTCGTAAGAAGTGAGATAGAATCCAAGTTGGAAAATAAAGAGGCCAATGATGGAGATGGTTCTGTCGACGTATGTACTTCCCTTCCAATATTAATCAGAGTGACAGGATCAGTCTCCGACAGTCAAGGCAGCAAACAGCCGACAACATACATCTCGGAGGGGGAAACCATATCCTGAGCCGAAAACTAGCCCCAGCAGCGCGAGGACTCCGATAGCGAGTCGAACATTGTGGCTCAGTGCGAACCATGGTTTCTCAACGAGGGGGACCCAGATCGCGGCAACGGGACGAGTGATGACTTTGTTGGGAATGAAGCGGAACGCGATGACCAGAATAAAGAACCACGCCCAGAATGTCTGAACGATCCTTGAAAGAGAATGAACACCATGGATCAACATATGGTGTTTGATACCTTCATGCAGTGAACTCACCATCGGTGACGGGTAGCAGGGAGGATAGTCGCGGAGATCCACCAGCCAAGGATCAAAAGAACGAGGCCGACAAGGATGAATGGTCTGAGTCGCGGATACAGCGGACCGCGGGGCTGGGGCTCCTCTGGACTTTCCCGGACATGCTTCGTTTTGAAGAACCCTTCCTGCTTCTCGACGGAGTGTATGGAGAGCGTGTCTGGCTTTGCATCTTCGCTCTTCTTTTCGGTGGTGTATTCATCAGATCGACGGGCGATGTCGGGTGTGGAGAGGGTGTTGGGTTGGTGGCCCTTCTCGATGTCTGCCATAGTAGCACGATGACTGAGGTCGAGGATGAGGAAGAAGGGCGGATAAGGTAATCGAACAGGGGTGAGAGGGATAAGGCTGGGGAAAAGTCATGTCGGGCTATCGGGGCTGGAGATTTATGCGATTTTGGCAGTGGGCACTTGGGAACACCCAAACCGTTTTTGGAGTGCGCTATCTCCAGCTAGCCTCCGGCCAAGCGCGTGCCAGAGATTCGGAGTGCAGATGGAATCAGATGGGATCCGTTTGTGCGGTGAAAGGAGAGCAGTCTATGTGGGCGCATCTTGCTGAGGCATCGATGTCGGGCTCGTGGTGGGACCGGAGTTTGGCAGAGCGATCGTGTGTTCGTGTTTGTGTTTCGATCTCTCGCCCCGTTCGAGTTCAGCCGCCTCCATTACTTGCACAAGACCCGTCGACGTATCGAATAATATTCGTTAAAGAAAATTTGTGCTCAGATTTCCCGATGTCTTGAATATTGTCAAGGTTAAACTGGCCATCCGGTGCAGTCGGTGCCCCACGGCCGTCACGTCACCATTTCAGGCTAACTTGGGGCCCTCCCGGCTCCGTCGATAACATCTCACAGGGTCATCTTCATCTCTAGGCCAAGGTAGCTCACGTCCGAGAAGAAAAATGTCGTAAATGTGATACCCTAATAACTTAGATCCAACGAATTTGTCTAGTCATACACGATGAACTATCCTACACGAGCATTCCGGCAATACCTGCTGCCTGCATGGTTGATAACTTTATGGGGAAGGATTTAATCAGTACCGGTCCATTGGATTGTTTAAAACCGAATACAACTCACAAAGCCGCAAATCATAGCCGACGGAGCGAGTCTGACGATTTGCTTGGACTTACTAGGCGCCAAAGCGCTCAAGACACCGATCTGAATACCGACAGATGAGATGTTGGCAAAGCCGCAGAGGGCATAGGAAGCGATTGTGAAAGCCCGAGGTGAAAGCGGTGCGGTTGGCTGGTTCCCAGTGAGGGCGAGGTAAGCAACGAACTCGTTGGCAACGAGTTTGGTGGCGATGAGGCGGGACACTGGAAGGATCTCATGGCGAGGGACACCCATGAAGAAAGTTCTTTGGGAAGAAGACAAGCCAAAGGTCAATCCAAAGCGTCACGTGGGCCCGCAATTGAACACTCACACTGGGTAGAGGATGTAGCCGAAGATTAAGTTCAGGGTAAGCTCATGAATACCGAAGCCCTTGCCGACCCAAGTGAGGAGACCGTCGATAGCAGCGACCAATCCGATGATGGTCAAGACTGCGGCCAAGATTTGACCCGCGACAATGAGACCAAATACAGCTCCTTGTGAAAAGGCGTGGAGGGCGTTTGCCGGAGGGTTTTTCTCCTCGCGAGCGACCACGACGTTGCCGCGAGTCACGGGTTCGTCGGTCTCGGGACAGCGGAGCTTGGATATGGCGATGGACGCTGGGATCGACATAACCGAAGCGGTGACCAGGTTCTGTGGTGGGACGCCGAGAGAGATGTATGCCGACAAGACGGAACCGGCGATGGTTGAGAAACCTTAACGAAGACCATGAAATGGTCAGTGGTTATACGAAGACGGTTCTAAAGGGGATTCTCTCACCTGACGTCATGGTCAAGTGGATTTCGGAATCGGTCATGTAGTCAACATAAGGCCGAACGAGACACGCGCTCTCGCCTTGGCCGATCCAGGGAGAGGCGGCAGCGACGACAGCTTCAGCACCCGAGACATTCATAGTCTTGAAGAAGAACCAGGCGAACTTCTTGATGAGCCACTGCATGACGCCCAACTACGCGACCGGAGGGAGGCAGAGGGCATTCCGTTCATAGTTAGCGAGATGTAAGGTGTGGCTTTCAACTTCGCACTTACATAGTACATCATCTGCACAAAGGCAATGAAGAATATGATGGCACCCAAAGTGTTGACAAAGAAGTAGTGCTTCGAGACGATTTCGTCGCTGAAGAAGAACGCTGATCCTTTGTAGGCTTGGGAGAGGAAATCGCTGGCGAGATAGGCGATCCAACTGAAGATGCTGAAACCGGCGCTGGTCTTCAAGACGAAGATGGCGATGATCTGCTGGAGCATCAAGCCGACGATGACCGTGGGCCTTTGCAGTCAAGGCTAGGCATCAATTCAAAGGGTGCGAAGATCCTGACCGCCCCGCACATACCAGGGGACAGCTTTCCTGTCGTTAGACGAGAGGTAGAATCCGAGCTGGAAGATGAAGAGACCAATAATCGAGATGGTTCTGTCGACGTATGTGGTTCCCTTCGTGATATGAATGATAGCATTAGTCTTCGGGTACGTGGAGACGATAGCAGACTGAAACGCACGTCTCGGAGAGGGAAGCCATATCCAGAGCCGAAGACGAGACCCAACAGTGCGAGGACTCCGAGGGACAGTCGAATATTGTAGCCGAGCGCGAACCATGGTTTCTCAACGAGGGGGACCCAAATCGCGGCGACGGGACGGGTGATGACCCTGTTGGGAATGAAACGGAACGCGATGACCAGAATAAAGAACCATGCCCAGAAAGTCTGAACGATCCTTTAGAAACGATGAACAGATCGAGTCAGCTGCGTGCCCTTCATGTTGCTTTTGCGCGGTGAACCTACCATCGGTGTCGTGTCGCAGGAAGAATGGTTGCAGAGATCCACCAACCAAGGATCAAGAGAGCGATGCCAGCGAGGATGAATGGTCTTAACCGGGGGTACAGCGAACTGCGGGGCTGGGAATCCTCCTCTGAACTGTCCCGGACCTGTTTAGTCTTGACGAATCCTTCCTGTTTCTCCGCAGAATGCATCGAGAGGGTGTCTAGTTTGGCATCATCACTCTTCTTCTCCTTGGTGTACTCGTCAGATTGACGAGCGACGTCGGGGGTGGTGATAGGTTGGTTGTGACCCTTTTCGACGTCTGCCATATCAGCACGATGACCGGGACGTAGGTTGAAGACGAGGAGAAAGGGTGGGGGAGGCGAGCGAACCGGGACGAGGGGCTTGGGGCTGAAGGAAAGTCATGTTGGGCTGTCGAAACTGGAGATTTATGTGAGGTTGGCGTTTCGAACTCCTGCAACGGGCGTTCCCCGATTTTGCATGGCACACGACACGATTGGTGTTTTTTTTTTGGAGAGCGTTATCTCCAAGTGGCCCCCTAGCCAAGCGCGTTCCAAAGATACGGAGTGCAGATGGAAGCATGGGGATCCGTTTGTGTGGTGGGAGGAGAGGGATCCATGTGGGTGCTTGGGGAGGTGGCGCGGTCGCGGTCATGGAGACACCGGTGTTTGGCGGAGTCGCCCCGTGCGTCCATGTTGACAGGTTCGGGGCTTCTCTCGCCTCCCAAGCGCTAGCATCTGTTCATCCGCACGCGCGGTGTGAACTGGTGTGAACCTTCGTTATGCTTCTTTCTCAAGACCCGTATCTCAAAATATCTCAGGTTGGTGAGAAAATCTTGCCTACAGTTTCAGAGTTTCGTCATGGGGCGACTGGCCATCTGCAACGTCTCCACCTGCCAATTTACCCATTCAAGTCGATATGAAGCCCTCCGGCTCCCTTGATAACATCTCACAAGAGCATGTACTCCTCAAAACCAAGCCAAGTCTGGCCCCGGAAACCCAAAGGCCGTGATGCCGGCTTATCCGGTTGAACAAACCCCCTCCCCACGCATTACGTCGGTCTCCGATACCGCGCAGCTCGCGTCTTCGAACCAAGAGAAGACCACCTCCCCCATGCGGTACAATCGACCAACTTGCTTCCATTATCGAACATCTGTCATCGCTGCACTTTGTGCCTAGCAGATTGGGCTTCCGGCGTTGGTCGATGGACTTCGTCCGCGTTCCTTCACGTCCAATGTGCGCAGTCCCGTGAGCCATGAGCGCAGCTCCGTTCAAGCTTGTAACTTTACCCAAAGTAATTTGCACTAAGTATACCATATCTTCTTCACACGGTACTCGTTCGCTTTAACCGCCGGCAGCAAATTTGAAGCGATACCGTGGAAGTCCTCATATCTCTGCCGGCTCGGGCAAGAGCGTTCCCGCCCGTTCTTTATCAAGATATCACCATGCGGTACTTGTCGGGCTACTCCATGAAGGTGGATATTTCCGGACTTTAAGGGGTTCTTTTGCTCTATCTATCCTCCCCGCCCACTTGTTGCGTGCCTTCCCCGAAAATAGATGTCTTGGCACTCGCCAAGCCCCGAGAGCAGGTTCACGTACGAGATTTGAGATTATTCCGAAGGATTACCTGTTCTTCCTATCGGGTTTCTTTCTACTGCGGCCCTTAGTACCATGTCAGCAAACCTTCAGCATCCGATACCCTTCTCTTCCGTTCTCGTTATCCAAACACGTTTCCTTATAGCTATCACGGTCTATGTTCCGGGACGATCGCTCTTCCCTTCTGTCGTACTTTGAATGGTGAGGTGATTCTTCCACTGGTTCTATTTTCATTTTGTCCAACAATTTCTTCGCAAGCACCAAACGTGCCTGAGACTCGCGAGACGCTTACAATGAAGGAGCTTAGAATCGACAACGGAGAATTACGGATTCCACAGGAGCAGTTTGCTATACAATTCGTTTCTGTCCCCTACATTCGAATCTCCTAAATTGACCCAGCCTAAGGCGTCACGTCCGTCTCGACGATTTCGGCTTCGCTACTATCGTCCCCATGTTCATCTTCGACTTCACCTTCATCGCTATCAGGATAGTGCGGGTACCAATCCGACTCTTCAGATGAAATTGATGATGAACCGTCATGATCATCGGCCGGCCCCGAGTGTGTATCTTTTAAGGTCTTTATGTCTTTAACCCCTGGAACTGCAAGGATGTCACGAGTAATCTTTCTCGGAAGCTTCTTCATCCCTTCTCCCCAAATAATTGACAAGCCTCTCCCTGTAGCGGCATTGGCTTCCCGCGCCTCTCCTTCACCCTTGCTGGATGGGTTCGTAATGCAAAAGAACCGCTCCTTCACCACCCGTAAAAGCTGCTTCCCATCGACTGAACAGTAGGAAAATCGGAGGGTTTGAAGATGCAAGAACGGCCCTATCGTACTACCCGAGGCGGAAACGACGGGGATTTCGAGTCGTCGCGCCAGACCCGAACCCACGGGTCTTTCAACATTGGAACTACCCATCACCTCCAGTCCGACCACACTCTCCAGATCTTGAAAATAAAAAACGTGTTCCAGTTTGCATCGGTTATTGTCTACCCAGTACTGGAGCTGGAGATTCGGCTTCGCCTCCGTCCACGCCTCGACCAGTTCCCTTCGAGTCCATTCCACGCCGACGTTGCGTTCCACTCCTCTCAGCACCATCGAGTATTTCGGGTTCGATTTGGGGCTCCCGAGCGTGTGACACTCGAACTCTCGGTCCCAAAACTCCACCCGTGCTGTTGGGGGCTTCGGCCTCGAAAGACGATCACCTCCACGAGTGAAGATCTCAATTGGCCGGGGGATGAGATGGAGGAAATCTTCTGGCGTAACATCTGAATCACCGTATATACCGATTTCTATGGCGAAGGAGACGCATGCAGGGAATCGGAGACGCCGCAGCATGCGCATGACTGGTATATCTTGGACTTGCCTCTCAAATTGAATCTCCGCGATGTTCGTGAAAGTGAAATCCGTCAACCGACTTAGGACAATCGGCTCGTAGTCCTTAGGGGGGTGGGTATATGGACGGAACGTGATGAAGTGGATTCGAAGTATGCGGAGGTTCGGGTTCTCAGCAATGATGCCGAAGAGGGTTTCCATGTCTAGCATGAAGCAATCTTCTATCTCCAGGACGGTTAACCTGTGACAACTGACTCCAATCCAATCCGTGTCTCTCCACCGAACGGCTCTGAATTCCTCCAAATCTGCCAGCTCTCCCCTGAATAGGAGACTAGGGGGACCAGGGCCGAACCGCAGATAGCCGAACTTCGTTGATAGAACCATTCGCTTCAGACGTGGAGCTGGACTCGAGAAGTATTTTTCAACCAAGAGTCCGTGTGGCTCTTGAATCACCACGTACTCCCATCGGTCGAGGTGAACCAACGCCTGCTCCAAAAACGGTGACGATTCTCCATTTCCTAACTTGCCGTCGTATTTCAATCGAAGATTCTGTTTTTGGGATTTCTGAAGAGCTTGTGATACGAACTCTATGTGGTCGTCTGAGGAGAGCTGAGTCCAGAGTGAGGGTGTCCAGTCGATCAGGTCGCGCCACATCCAGGAGACAGAGCGTAAGGCATGGAGCCTGGCGACAAAGTTCCGGCGACGCTGGCCATTTGAAGCGAAGAGGATCAGATGGAAAATGCTCTGGAGGAGCTCGATAGGGAGTTTGTAGACTAGCGTGAGGCTGTTCCGGTGTCGAAGCCACGCAAATGTCTTTGTGCGGACCGACTTTGCAATGGCTGCCTGAAAGTCGGCGAACTTGTCTAGTGTGGCCAAGGTCTCTCCGAATGTTTTCTCCGTGCTTTGGTTGTCACACATGTACCATCGTCAGCCCTTTATTTACCTTTGGGTTGCACCATGCTTACCCAGTTCCAGGACCGTTAAGTTTGGTAAAGGACTCGACGATATCCCCTGCACATCGCTCGACACTGATGTCAAAATCTTGCATGAAAGGAAAGAAGTTATCGTAGGTTAAGCGGCAAAAAGAGATAGGGGCCGCAGCTGGCCGTGTCTCGAGTCGATTTCATGATGAGTCATAACGACATATCATGCACAGCCTTGCCTTCCCGAACCCCGAGTTTCTGTCGGGCCTGTCGGCACTCTTGCTGAAGTGCTGCCTGTACACTATAGGATCCTTTCAAGTTGTCCCAGAATAATTGACAGGCCTCACCCTTGGCGGCATTGGCTTCCTGCTTGTCTCCTTCACCCTCGCTAGACAGGATCGTAATCCAAGCGAAACACTCCTTAGCCATCCGTAGAACCTCACGGATAGTTACGGATTCCACTGGAGCAATTTACTATATAATTCGTTTCTGTCGCCTACATTCGAATCACCCGGCCTAAGGCACTACGTCCGTTTCGACGGTTTCAGCATCGCTACTATCGTCCCCGTGTCCGACTCCGCCTATGTTTAGATCGAACACACGATCGGGCGGGTACCAATCCGACTCTTCAGATGAAGTCGATAATGACCCATCATCGTCATCCGCCAACTGCGAGTCTTGATTTTCTAGGAACTTGATGTCTTTAACCCCTGGAGCTGCACAGATCTCGCGAATGATCGCCTTTGAGAACTTCTTCATCCCTGCTCCCACAATGATTGACAAACCCCCCCCTACGGCGGCATTGGCTTTCTCCCCTTCACCCTCGCTAGATAGGTTCGTAATCCAAGCTCCCCGCTCCTTCGCCATCCGTAGAAGCTTCTTCCCGTTGATTGCACATTTAGAAAGTCGGAGGGTTCGAAGACGCAAGAACGGCCCTATTGTGGTACCAGAAGCGGAAATGACGGGAGTCCCGAGGCGTTGCACTAGACCCGAAACCTCGGGTATTCCAACCATTAGGCTGCCATCCACCTCCAATTCGACCACACTTTCCAAATGCTGAAGGTCAAAAGCATCGCCCTCGGGTCGTTCGTCGTCTACCCGGTACCACTGGCAGAGCTTGAGATCCAGCTTCGTCTCCGTCCATACCTCCACCAGTTCTCTTCGAGTCCATTCCGCACACGCGCTGCGATGCGCACCATGCAACACCATCGAGTATTTAGGACCCGACTTGGTATTTCCGAAAGCTTCACAATTGAACCCGTACCGCCACTTCACCTGGGCAACTGGGGGCTTCGACCCGGAACCCTGACCACCTCCACGAGTGAAGATTTCGATTGGCCGGGGTATAAGGCGGAAGAAACCCTCTGGCGTAACGTCCGAGTCACCGTATATGCCTATTCCTACGGTGAAGGAGACACATGCAGGAAATCGGAGACGTTGCAGTATGCGCATAACCGGAACGTCTTCACTTTGCATGCGACTTTCAATCGTGAGCTCCCTCATATCGGTGATGGTGAAATCCGTCAACCGACCTAATACGAGCGGCTCGTGGGATAGAGGAGGGTGGGTATATTCACGGAATGTGATGAAGTGCAGCCGGATGATGCGGAGGTCTATATTCTCGGCTATGATGCCGAAGAGGGTTTCCATGTCGAGCCCGAAGCAATCTTCTATCTCCAGGACGGTTAACCTGTGACAGTGAACATCGGCCCAGTTCATGTCCTTCCATCGAACTGCCCTGAATTCCTCCAGATTTACCAAGTTTCCTCCGAATAAGAGGCCAGTGGGGCGGGGGCCGAACTCTACAGTGCCCGACTCCGTTGATAGAACCATTCCTTTGAGACGAGGAGCTGGAGCCGTGAAGTACTTTTCGACCAGAAGTCCGTGTGGTTCTCGAATCGCCACATACTCCCATCTGTCGAGATGGACAAACGCCTTCTCCAAAAACGGTGACGATTTATCGTTTCCCAACTTCCCGTCGTATTTCAATTGAAGGGTCTGTTTTTGGGATTTTTGAAGAGCATGTGACACGAAGTCTATGTGGTCGTCTGAGGAGAGTTGGGCCCAGAATAAGGGTGTCTGGTCGATCACGTCGCGCCAAAGGGAACAGGTAGAGCGTAAAGCCTGGAGCCTGCCGACAAAGTGCCGGCGCCTCCGCCCACTCGAGGCGAAGAGGATATGACGGAGAATGGGTTGGAGGATCTCGATAGGGAGTTGGTGGATCGGTGCGAGGCTGTTTCGGCGTCGAAGCCATCTGGATGTCTTGGTGTTGACCGCGGTTGCAACGGTCGCCCGAAAGTCGTTGAACTTGTCCAGCATGGCCGATGTGTCTCCGAATGTGTTCTCCGTCCTTTTTTTCGTCAGGCACTGTCCATCGTCAGCCCTCTCGTTTCAGACCTTGTTTGACTCCGTACCATACTTACCCGGTTCCAGGGCCGTTAAGACTGGTAAAGGACTCGATAACATCCTCCGCACATCGCTCGACATTGCCGTCAAAGTCTTGCATGAAAGGATGGGAGTAATCGTTGGCTAAGTGGTGGAAGAGCTGGGTGTGTCAAGGGCGTGTGGAGGTCCGAGGTAATATATAAATGTCCTTTCGGTTTTGGTAAGGCCGACACAGCCTTGCCTTTCCAACCCTTGAGGTCCAACTCGGATGTCCTTTCGGTTTGATGAAGCCGACACAGCTTTGCCCTTCCAAACCTTGAGGTTCGTGTCGGCGGTCCTGCCGAAGCGTTGACTTGTGTATTTAGATTCCGTTGACAACAGCAACGATATTGGAATGGTTCGGTTGATAGGACGGGACTGCCGTGAACTGTGAGCCCGTAAGCGACGGCGGAAACTTTCTTCAACACGACTCTCATCGCACCGGGTGCTTCAGCGTGGTGGCTCGCCGGGAGGGAGATGTTGGAATTTTAGACTAGACTGCTAAACAAGACTACAGCATCCACAACAACCCATCCCCTGAACGACTTTCAGCGACGGAGGCTAAGCGGAAACCCTCAGAATCAACAGCAGGGAGTTCTCGATTTACCCGGAACAATCTGTCATAGAATTCCTTTCTGTGAATCACTATGTATATATCGAACTCTGGTTAATCCCCTAGTCTGACCCACTGGGGGGCGTTACGCCCGTGTCGACGGTTTCAGCATCACTGCTAGTATCTCCATACCGATCTTCATCGCTCTCAGGATAGTTCGGGGACCAATCCGACTCTTGAGATGAAGTCGATAATGAACCATCATGTTCATCAACCAACTGCGAATCATGATTCTCCAAGACCTTGATGTCTTTAATCCCTGGAGCTGCAAGGATGTCGCGCCGGGTAATTGTCTTTGAAAACTTCTTCATCCCTTCTCCCAAAATAATTGACAAGCCTCCCCCTATGGCGGCATTGGCTTCCTGCTGCTCCCCGTCACCCTCGCTAGATACGTTCGTAATCCAAGCTCCCCGCTCCTTCGCCATCCGGAGAAGCTCCTTCCCATCGATTGCACATTTAGAAAGTCGGAGGGTTCGAAGACGCAAGAACGGCCCTGTTATGGTACCAGAAGCGGAAATAACGGGAGTTCCGAGTCGCTGCGCTACACCCGAAACCTCGGGTATTCCAAACCTTGGGCTGCCATCCACCTCCAATTCGACCACGCTTACCAAATCCTGAAGATCAAGAATATCGTCCATCTTGGTTCGTTCATCGTCTACCCAGTACCGGAGCTGGAGATCTGGCTTCGTCTCCGTCCATACATCCACCAGTTCTCTTCGAGTCCATTCCACACCCGCGCTGCGATGCGCGCCATTCAACACCATCGAGTATTTAGGACTCGACTTGGCATTTCCGAAAGCTTCGCACCCGATTCCGTAGGGCCAAAACTTCACCCGGGCAACTGGGGGCTTCGACCTAGAAACCTGACCACCTCCACGAGTGAAGATCTCGATTGGCCGGGGTATAAGACGGAAGAAATCCTCTGGCGTAACGTCCGAGACGCCGTATACGCCTATTTCTACGGTGAAGGAGACACATGCAGGGAATCGAAGACGTTGCAGCATGCGCATAACCGGAACGTCTTCACTTTGCCGATGATTTTCACTCGTGAGCTCCGCGATATTTGTGATAGTAACATCCGTCAACCGAGGTAAAACGAGCGGCTCGTGGGATCGAGGAGGGTGGGTATATTCGCTGAATGTGATGAAATGCATTCGGAGGATGCGGAGGTCCATGTTCTCGGCTATTATGCCGAAGAGGGTTTCCATGTCGAGCCAGAAATAATCTTCTATCTCCAAGACGGTTAACCTGTGACAGTGAACATCGGCCCAGTTCATGTCCTTCCATCGAACTGCTCTGAATTCCTCCAAATTTGCCAGATTCCCTCCGAACAAGAGGCCAGGGGGGCTGGGGCCGAACTCTACAAAGCCCATCTGCGTTGATAGAACCATTCCTTTGAGACGAGGAGCTGGAGTCGTGAAGTACTTTTCAACCAGGATGCCGTGTGGTTCTTGGATCGCCACATACTCCCATCGGTCGAGGTGGACAAATGCCTTCTCCAAAAACGGTGATGATGTCGGTTCATTCCCAAACTTCCCGAGGTATTTCAATTGAAGGGTCAGGTTTTGAGATTTTTGAAGAGCCTCTGATACGAAATGGATATGGTCCTCTGAGGAGAGTTGGACCCAGAATGAGGGTGTCCGGTCGATCAGCTCGCGCCAAAGGGAGGAAGTCGAACGCAAGGCCTGGAGCCTGGCGACAAAGCGCCGGCGCCTCCGCCCACTCGAAGCGAAGAGCATATGGCGAAAAATGGATTGGATGATCTCGATAGGAAGTTTGTGGATCGGTGCAAGGCTGTTCCGGCGTCGAAGCCATCTGGATGCCTTCGTGCTGACCGCGGTTGCAATGGCTGCCCGAAAGTCGTTGAACTTGTCCAGCATGGCCGATATGTCTCCGAATGTGTTCTCCATCCTTTATTCATCAGACATTGCCCATCGTCAGCCCTCTCGTTTTAGACCTTATTTGACTTCGTACCATACTTACCCGGTACCGGGACCGTTCAAATTGATAAAGGACTTGATAACATCCTCCGCACATCGCTCGACAGTGCCGTCAAAGTCGTGCATGAAAAGGATGGGAGTAATCGTTGGCTAAGTAGTGGAAGAGCTGGATGCGCTCAGGGCGTGTGGAGGATGTCCTTTCGGTTGTGTAAGGCAGGCACAGCCCTGCCCTTCCAAACCTCGAGGTTCGTGTCGGTGGTCCTGTGCCGAAGCGTTGACTTGTGTATTTGGATTCTCTAGTAACAACGGCAACGATATTGGAATGGTCCGGTTGACTGGACTATCGTGAGCTGTAAGCCTAAGCGTATGGGTTGAAGAAAGTGTTCTTCGACATGCCAGCAGCTGTGTTGGGCAATCCTGGTGCGCTTCAGCGCCAAGGGGTACCATTTAACCAGCTTGGAGACAGGGACACGAGTTAGATTGGTATGGTCTGACTGGCATGGTTACATCGTAGTGGAGTAGGTGTAGGCGAACTCGTCAGTCCAAAAGGTGACATGGGCAACATTGGAACCATGACAATATTCCTGCAGGGGGGATTGGCCAGGGAGGGAGTTTGGGATTTTAGACCGGACCGCCAAACAAGACACAACAGAACTCACTGTCACCTCCCAACAAGCTAGTTCCAGCAATGGAGATCTCTCTCCTTTTACGCTTCAGCTTACCTCCGCGCTTGGTCACGGTGCCGTGGGCTCGGTGTATCAAGGACATATCCATGGTCTGTCCACGCAGATCGTTGCGAAAATTCTACCCGCGGACCGCATGGACCATGGGTTAGAAATATAGAGGAGGCTCAGTAGGCTTTCTGGCATTTCGATACCCGGTTTGTTCGGAGCATATGCGGTTGAGGGGAAGGATGGATGCGAGGATACCGGCGCCTTGGTCCAACAATATGCAGGAGTAACTCTTTCGTCTTTTAACGTTCTATAAGTCATGAACAGAGGTGAGTTGTTAGATCACATTTTACCTGGCATATAAGCATACAGAGAGTCATATCCATCTTCAGACTCCAGCTCTACCGTATCGTGGCAAGCATCCACGAAGCCGGTGTTGAGCATGAAGACACAATGCCGCATAACGTAACCCTCAACAGCGACGGACGGGTGATGGTTCTTGATTTTAGCCATTCCAGCTATCATCAATGCGAAGGGGAAACAAATTGCGGCGAGCTACAGTTCCTCCGTCGGGAACTTGAGTTACCCGAATGGTTTTGTCCTCGCTCTTCTCCATGAAATGAAGCTTGTTTCAAATTGCCCTCAATTTCAGACCGAGGTGTGAAGCTCGTTTCCTCAGATACTATTGCCTTAAGAAACAGCTATTCCGAGCTTGTAAAATCCTGGTAGGTAATTTCCCTTTTAATAAGAACGCATTGTGCATCAAAGGCCAGTATGCTGGGAGCCGCTCAATTTCGCCAGGCCTGCTGTCGCGCCATTAAACTTGCCATATTTGTCCTTGTGGGACATGTTTCATATACATCACGATCCTTTCCTGACAACAAGCTAACTGTAACCTTAACGCTATTCCTATTCTGAACGAGGACCTGAAGACCGCCAACACCGAAACTCCGCATCTGCCCGTCTATGCCGCATCTCCTGAACGTCACTCATCTGACCATTCTTCGGCAGTATTTTCTTCACTACTAGTATCCTCGAAATCATCCGCGTAACGCGGATACCAATCTGACTCTTCGGACGATGATGAACCGTCGTCATCCGTGATCGGTGGGTCCGAGCGCCACCTAAGGTCTTTGACTCCCGGGGCTGAGCGGATGCCACGAGCAATCGAGTCGGAAAACCTTTGCATTCCTTTCCCTAAAACGACTGTGATGCCTCCTTCTGCCCGGACGTCGACCTTTTTCTTCTTCGCACCTTTCCGGCCTTTCAAGTTGCTGGATGGGTTCGTGATCCGAGCGAACCGGTCTTTCACAATGCTCAGCATCTCTTTCCCAGTAACGGCACAGTGGTCAAGGCGGAGAGTACTAAGTCGCACGAACGGCCCTGTGACCGCTCCAGAGTGGGAAGTGAGGGGTGATGCAAGTCTCTTCGCAAGCCCCGAACCGACGCCGGGCTTCCCAACAAGCGGACTACCCATTACCTCCAGCTCGACCACGTGGTCTAGATCCCCAAGTTCAAAAATATCGTCTATCTTGTATTGGTCGTCGTCCACCCAGTACCGGAGCTGGAGGTCTGGCCTTGTTTCCGTCCACTCCGCCACAAGTTCCTTTCTGATCCATTCGAATCCGAGGCTACGCGGAACGTTTCGAAGGAATAGACCGTACTTGAGACTTGACTTGGCGTTTCTAAACCCTTCACACTGAAACTCGCCGGCCCAAAATGTGATGCGGGCGGCCGGAGGTTTGGAACTGAAGCCTTGAGTCTCCCCTCTGCGTTTGAAGGTCTCGATTGGGCTGGGGATGAGACGGAAGAAATCCTTTTGCACCGCGTCGGAGGCATTGTAAAGGTCGATTTCTATGTCGAAGGAGGTACACGCGGGGATTTGAACGCGTTGCAGCATCCTCATGACGGGGATATCACGGACTTGCCGCCGGTCTTCGCCCACCATCTCCGCAATGTTTGTAAACGTGAAGTCCGTCAGGCAGCGTAAGACGAGTGGCTGAGATTTTAGGGGAGAATGGTTATATTCACAAAATGTGATGAAGTGAATTCGGAGGATGCGAAGGTCCAGGTTCTCGGCTATGACGCCGAAGAGCGTCTCCATGTCGAGCGAGAAGTAGTCCTCGATTTCGAGGACACTCAGTTTGTGACAGTGAATGTCTGTCCAATCCATTTGCTTCCACCGAATGGCCCTGAACTCGTCCAAATCTGCTAACTCGCCTCCGAATAAGAGGGGTGGTGGCCGGGGACCGTACGCCACAAAGCCCATCTGAGTCGAGAGAACCATTCCTTTGAGACGAGGAGCTGGACTCGAGAAGTATTTCTCGACTAAGACTCCGTGTGGCTCTTGAATAACCACGTACTCCCATCGGTCCAGGTGGACGAAAGCCTTCTCCAGAAACGGCGACGACGATACTTCCTTCTCCAAACTTGCAACATACTTCAATTGAAGAGTCTGGTTTTGGGATTTTTGAAGAGCCTCTGAGACGAAGTCGATGTTGTCCTGAGAGGAGAGTTAGGTCCAGAACGGAGGCGAATGATCGATCAAATCGCGCCACATCCACGAGACGGAACGTAGGCCATTGAGTCTGGCGACAAAATTCCGACATCTCCGACCACTTGAAGCGAAGAGGACGAGGCGAAAAATGAGTTGGAGGAGCTCGGTTGGGAGTTTGTGGATCCGTGCGAGGCTGTTCCGATGGCGAATCCAGGTTGCAGTCTTTGCCCGAACGGCGTTCACAATAGCTCCTCGAAAGTCGTCGAACTTGTCCAGCATCGCTGATGTCTCTTCAAATGTTTCCTCCGACCTTTGCGTAACAAACGCGGTATATCGTGAGCCTCTCGCTATAGGAATCTTGGCTTGGTACGATGCTTACCCTGTTCCGAGCTCGTTGATATTGGTAAAGGACTCCACGACATCCTCTGCACATCGCTCGATGACGGAACCAAAGTCTTGCATGATGGAGATAAAAGTGACTGCCCACCAGGTGGAGGAAAGGCAGAGGGCGTGGCTGGGCCAGTTCTTGGTGTCTGGAGTGCCCTTTTAAACGTAAACGACGGCATTTCCGGCACAGCTTTGGGGACCTCGCAAATTAGCTTCATGCTTCTGTGCCGGTTTTCAGCTTTGGAGTCTTTTCAAGACGCCATGAACAGGGCTGGTAGACTGGACGATTATTCTGAAGCCTAATCATGACCCGAAGGAATGGACGTGCTGCGGGATCATCGTTCTTCGGAGGAGTCCATCCGGTAGAGCGGACCCGCAAACACCGGTTAAGTCCGTTCACAGGTTTCTTTACGATATTTCCTTTATAATTATATATGTTTTTCTTTTCTCTCGGTATGGTGCCGGACATGCATAAGTTTAGTGCCGAGACTGGTCTCTCTTCTCAGCGCTATTTAAATGATCTTTCAATTTCCCCTTCTGGTCGGAAGGTGGGTGTCCACGAGCCCGCGTGCTGGACACCCTCCGTCAGTCTGCTCGCGTAATAATATGGCACATATACTGTCCGGAAATTACCACACGTGCGCACACACGCACACACACATACGGTATGTCGTGAATTTAAAAAGGAAGTCTGGATCGATGATATTTGGGTATCTATGCAAACAACAAGTATCCTATTCAGGTAGCTACTACTTGATTGGATATGGGGCCCGACGGGTGGGGCACTCCTCCGAGCGAGCCGCACTCTGGTCCCGTGGTGCACTGGTTGGGGACCAAAGAATTCGAAGTAGTAAATGATTGAGTTGGCTTAAAGAGATTGGGGGGGAGACTATGAGGAGGACGATGGGAATCGGAGGTTTGACTTAATCCCCTCACTTCAGCATAAGAGAGGATCGAAGCTCAGCTCCGTCAGCCTCTGGTTAGCACGTATTTGTCGATCAGTACAGATACTAAAATACTATTTACGGATACGAACAATGCTACCTTAGCGGCGAAACTCACGGATTGTCGCTTACGGTAGATCCAACGTCACGAGCTTTCAAGTTGATTCCTTCAACCCCACGCGTGTTACAAGTTGCCCTTGGGTCACATTTTCGCGAACCGTCGAGGGTGAACCACCAAGTCAAATTCATCCATAAAAACCCTATTATAATATTAGGAACACTAGGAGTCTCTCTCTAAAATTATTCTAGTAGTAAGGTAGGTCCTTGGGCAAGGAGCAGGAACCATACCGGGTAGGCGGGTGCCCCGACGGGCTGCTCTCTCGGCATCCCATGATATGTGAAGGTCCTCAGTCATCTTCCAGCTTCAGCGGGAGCTCTAACAAACGCAAGTATTTAGCGTCTTTTTCCAAGTCTGTTGCCGCACTCGGGCAAAGCAGAAAACAGACTTTCGCGGATGCTACACCCATGTTCAGCATACCCCAAAAGCCGATTAAGCCACCACTATGAAAATAATGAAGAGCTATGATTTGACCCTCAAAGTTTATGGAGGAATTTGACGACTGTAAGATGCCTGTGAGAGCGTCTTATCACACACTAGTACTTCGGCAATTGCTCATTTACGCACTTCCGCTAGACCTTTTATGGGGGAGAGAGTTACGAGAGCACTCTACACATCAAGGGGATATAGTGCTCTTATTCAATTGTCATTTTCTGACTTTGGGTTGGGTTGGTGAATAGTGTGGGGAGGTCGAGCGAGTGTGTGTGTGTGTCGGGGTTTACGGACGGAATATAGCCCATATAATAAATGTCGATTTCATCGCTCCCAGCTTCGCCGAGTGACCCGCCATCCACGGCACCGGTCACGCGTCTTGTGCACGCCCCACTAAAGAATCGCAACCAAACATCGTAAGATAAGTACATAATTCTTATATTTCGCCTACTATTCGGCGCCTAAGCCTTCGCTTTCCTCTAATGTTCCAAGTTCATCGTGATCACTCCCTGCAATCATGTCCACTTCATTATCGTCATCCAGAATTTGTGGAGACCAGTCTGACTCCTCCGACGAACATAATGAGGAAGCATCATTCTCCATTGAGCAGTCCGAGTCCAACCGAAGGTCCTTGACCTCAGGTACCGCGCAAATTTCACGGGCGATCGACCGTGGAATCTTGCTCATCACTGCCCCAGAAATAATTGTAATCCCTTCCTCCGTCGAGACGCTGGCTTCTCCCCCCTCTGAACCCTGTTCATTCGGGCCAGGTGGGCTCGTAATCTGACCGGATCGCTCTTCCACCATCCGTAGAACGTCCGTCTCGGTAATGGCGCAGCAATCAAGCCGAAGAGTTCGAAGTCCTGGAAAAGGCCTGATCACGGTCCCGGACTCGGAAATGACGGGGGTTTGGAGTCTTTTCGTGAGTGCCGTACCCAGGGGATCTCGGGCATGGAAATTACCCGTCACATCCAATTTAGCTACATTCTCCAAATCTTGCAGATAGAAAATGTCGTCCAACTTGCACGTAACTTCATCCACCCAACGATGAAGCTGAAGTTCGGGTTTCGTCGTCTCTGTCCAAGCGTCCGCGAGCTCTCTTCTAATCCATCTTGAGCCTACATTTAGTGGTACGCCTCTTAGCAGTATTCGGTATTGAAAACATGTCCCAATCGCCTGACAGTGGAAGTCGTGGCTCGAAGAGGTGATGCGAACATAAGGAAGTCTGGATGTTCGAACACTTCCTCCACGAGTGAAGATATCGATTGGGCGAGGAATGATGTGGAATAAGTCTTCTGGTGTAGTTTGGTGGTATTCCATAATCCGTTTTCTACCGAGAAGAAGGTACACGCAGGGAATTGGACGCGTTGCAACATCCGGATGACTGGGGCAGTGTCGTTAACTTGCGTCCCCCCTCCACCGACCAGCTTGTGATGTTTGTAAACTCGAAATGCGTAAGATGAGATAATATGAGCGGAATTCGGTCTTGAGGAGGATGGGTGTATTGACGAAACGTGATGAGGTTGATTCGAAGGATTCGGAGGTCCAGGTTTTCAGCGAGAATGCCAAAAAGGGTCTCCATGTCGAGTAGGGAGTAGTTATCAATTTCTAGGACCTTCAGTTTGTGACAGTGGAAGTCTGTCCAGTCCATGCCTTTCCATCGAACGGCCCGAAATTCTTCCACCTCCGCCAAATCCCCTCCAAATAGCATTTTAGAGGGACTACCGCCCAGAATAAACCCCATCTGGGTCGACAGAACCACTCGTTTAAGATGTGGAGCGGGTAAGTTTCGATCAAGAGCGCATCCGGGTCTTGAATCGCCACGTGCTCCCATCGGTCGAGGTGAACGAACGCCTTCTCTAAAAAGGACCAGGGCCCGGGCCAGGTTTCCAAATTTCCCGATGAATTTCAAGTAAAAACTGTAGTTTTGTGACTTTTCGAGGGCGTTTGAAATGAAGTCGATGTGGTCTTGTGAGGAGAGTTGAGTCCAGAACAAAGGCGTCCCGTCTATCAAGTCGCGCCACATCCACGAAACGGAGCGCAAGACATTGAGCTTGGTGACATATTGGCGACGCCTCCGCCCGCTTGAGGCGAAGAGAACGAGGCGGAAAATGTGTTGGAGTATTTCAATAGGGAGCTTGTGAATCGGGGCGAGTCTGTTCCGGAGTCGTTGAAGCCACGCGGCTGTTTTCCTGCGGACCGTTACTCTGTCCCAATCTTGTTCAACTTGGCAAAGAACTCCAAGATATCTTCACTGCAGCGCTCGACTGCAAGGTCAAATTCCGACATTAAACAAATGAACGTATCCTCGGATGGGCGGTAAAAGGTGTGAAAGGGGAGACCGCGGTTGGTGACGCTTCGTTAGTGGACTGGCTTCGGACAATGTGTGAAAGCCTTCCTGCGCACTGTTTAATTGGGTTCTCAGACCCCGGGGGTCGCCTTGGTGGCAAAAATTCTCGAAGTTGACCCCAGCCTCAGAAGGAACGAGACTGTATATCATATGCCGCGTTTTGTAAGCTTCTGAAATCCACGAGCCATTCGCATGGAATAACTCCCCCAGCTCCTTTCTAGGCACTGGGGATTGCCTTTTGCCGTTCATCTTGAGATCATGAAAGATGCGAGTTCTTCGAAAACTCTTTGATTACACATACTCTACTAAGCAACCGCGACCTATGCCGTACATATATAATACCTTCACAGGCTCGCTTGCTAGTGACTCTATTCACCTTCACTGTAACTCCCACTCTCCGATTTCATCGTGATCCACACCATCCTCTGAACTCGTGTCCGGTCCATCATCACTAATCACAAAGTGCGGAGACCAGTCCGACTCCTCTGACGAGCACGATGATGAGCCATCGTCCTCGAGCGAGGAGTCCGGGTCCAACCAGAGGTCCTTGACCCCTGGTGCTGCCCGGATTTCACGAGCGATTGATCGTGAAATCCTGTCCATATCTGCACCCCAAATAATTGTGATTCCTTCTTCCAACGAGACGCTGGCTGTTCCTCCTTTTGCACCCGGTTCGCCTGGGCGAAGTGCGTTCGTAATTCGTAGGAACCGCTCTTTCACCATCCGTAGAACGTCTGTTCCAGTAATGTAGCAGTAGTCCAGGCGAAGGTTTCTGAGTCCCAAAAAAGGTCCTATCAGGGTGCCGGACTCGGAAGTAACGGGGGTTTCGAGTCTCTGCGCAAGCTGTTCCGGGGCAAAATTGCCTATCGCATCCAATTGAACCACATTCGCGAAGTCGGACATCACATCTAGCGTGTTCCCCTCTTCATCCGCGAAGCACTGGAGATGAATTTCAGGTTCCGACGTCTCCGCCCACGCGTCCACGAATTCCCTTCTAGCCCATTCCGCGCCAACATCTGTTGGTACACTTCTTAGCAACACTCGGTACTTGAAACCTGACTTGGGCGTCCCAAACGCTTGGCATTCGAATTGACTAGCATGAAGGATCATGCGAACAATTGGCCGGTTAGACTTGGAAGTTTGACCACTCCCTCCACGAGTGAAGACGTCGATTGGGCGGGGAATGACTTGGAAGAACTCGTCTGACGGAGTGTTGATAGTATTCAAAGATCCTATTTCTACCCAGAAGGAGGTACACGCTGGGATTTGAACGCGTTGCAGCAGCCGTAAGAATGGGGTGTCGTTCGTCTGCATCCCTTCTTCGCCCAGCATCTCGGTGTTGTTTGTGAACGTAAAATTCGTTAGGCGAGGGAGGACGAGTGATTCGGGTTCTCGAGAAGGATGGATGTGGTCGTGAAAAGTGACGGAGTGGATTCGAAGGATTCCTAGTTCGGGGTTCTCGGCGAGAATGCCAAAGAATGTCTCCATGTCGAGAATGGAGCAGCCCTCGATTTCCAGGGTCTTCAATCTTCTACAAGGGAAGTCCGTCCAGTCCATGTTGCCCAACCCGACAACCCGGAATTCCTCCAAACCCCCCAATTCCCCTCCGAAGAATATGCCAGAGGGAGGGTAATCGCCCACTAAGAGAAGCAACTGGGTCGAAAAAGTAAACCTTTTAAGACGGGGAGCAGGAGACATGAGATAGCTTTCGATCAAGCGTCCGTGTGGCTCTCGAATCACCACGTGCTCCCATCGGTGGAGGTGAACAAAGGCCTTCTCTAAGAACGGGGAGGATCCGCCATCCTCGCAGTTCCCCGCGTATTTCAATTGAAGATTATAATTTTGTGACTTCTCGAGCGCGTCTGAGACAAAGTCGATGTGGTCTCGTGAGGAAAGTTGAGTCCAGAACGAAGGCGTCCGGTCGATCAAGTCGCGCCACATCCACGCAACGGAGCGTAGGACATTCAGCTTGGCGACGTATTGGCGATGCCTTCGCCCACTCGAGGCGAAGAGAGTGAGGTGGAAGATGTGTTGAATGAGCTCAACAGGGAGCTTGTGAATCGGGGCGAGGCTGTTTCGGGGTCGAAGCCATGCGGCTGTTTTCCTGCGGACCGAATTTTCAATGGCTCCCCGAAAGTCGTTAAACGTGTCAATCATGGCCGGTGTTTCTTCGAACGTTGTCTCCGTACTAAGATGGTGATAACCAAGAGAACGTCAGTATCCGTGTCGTAAAAAAACCTAGGTCAGATACTTGCTCTGTCCCGAGCCTGTTCAGCTTGGCGAAGAACTCCATGATATCTGCGGTGCAGCGCTCGACCGCGAGGTCGAATTCGGACATTAGATGGTTGGAATGTGATGCTGAATAGGCGTTAGATGGTGTGGAGTTATAAAAGACCTTCGTCGGTCAAGGTCCTTAAGTTCACGTCTTTTACTTTGGACTGTGTGAAAAGGGTTTCCACGCACAGCCAAGGCTCCCCAGACGCAGGATGTCGATGCGACCTCTGGCATAAAGTTATATCCAGAGGTTCAGAAGGAACAATGCTTTAAACGATATGCTGCGTTTGAAAGGCTTATCTAAATCGACGTTTCCTTCCCCATTCTCATTCAAGAACTCCCCCCCCCCCCCCACCTCCTGATATTAACTACAGCCAGCTCCACTACGTCCAACTTCAAGCTCCCAGCCAATCAATGCGCAAGAGTCTTTTTAGATTCCTTTATGACATTGAACGGGGCTACGACAGGGTAAAGTACAACTAGTCAAGGTGTTTGCCCCGGCATTCCATAACATACAAAATCATGCGTGATGAGCTACTACCACTCTCATCCCGACTACGGTCATGGCGAGCACTAGACATAAAAGTATGAACCTTGAAGGTATAGATAAGACTATTCTATGGGCATCCACCTTCCTCAGTCGCAAAGGCACTCGAGTCACACCGGAGAAGCAGATTGTGATAGGAGGCACCCTAGGTCGCAAGGCAGAACGAGAGGCTCAAAAAATCAGGCTCATCCAATTGTTGTTTATATCTGGCACTACATCCACGAGTGCTGTCATAGTAGTCCGGCGGACAAAGGAAGGAGTTCAAGTCGACGCTGTACAGGACTTTCAGCGCAGTGGTCCGTCTAACAGTGAAAACGAGGGTGACAAAATGTTAAGTTTCTCCTCTGAAATCCTTCTCACTGGGCTTACTCACACTCAATCTCGTTCCCAATCTATGACACAGGCTAAAACTCCAGTCGTCTTTGCTTGAGCAGCTTTCAAACGATACAACGGCGTTCCTTCTGAAATAGTGAGCTCTCGTCATAGTTGTTGTTGATAAAACCCCCGCCCTGATAATCCTTGTCCTATCAGTGGAGTTGGAGAAATCACCCCAGTCATGCATGCCACTCAATTGCAAAACCTGCTTCAACAAATGTACAAGACTGACACTCCCCTTCCAGAACCCCGGAATGCCTTCAGCCACTATGTGTATTGCTTTGGCATCAATCGTATCTGGAAAATCCTTCATGCAAGGCCTACGGGTTCCGATAATCCGTTCATTGCACTTTTTCTCTCATGCGAGTCAGCAAGCGAACTGACCAAGTCAGAGTTCCGTGGTCGTAGCCAGAATACAAGATCACTGCCCAAAGACCTCGAGAGGCAAGACGAGTCTAGGCTCAGCGAATACGTTGACGGCTTGCCTGGGACCAAATCCAATGGGAGACCACTTCAGTTCGAGCTCACCGAATGGCAAGCATGGCAACTCGTAACAAAATTCAAAAGCTGCCTGGGCCGCATTCAGTCTACCGCTTCGATGATAAAACGTCTTGTGCAAGGCCGCCCGGATGCCGAGAAGCCCACCGTGACAGTCACCAATCGGTTGCTTCTAACTGGAGCCGTGAAGCTGCTAGCTGCCAATATGCAAATCCTGGGATGGCTGGTTCATCATAGCTCGTCTTTTTGGAAGCTCCTGGATAGCTTGGAACCTGTTTTCACGAAAAGAATGGTGAGCGACAAGATTTTACGAGCGAGACTTCGCTCACGGCCAAACGTACTGTAGGCTGAACTTCGTCGCATGGCCAACGACATTAACGGATGCAACCGCGACAATGAACACCCAAACTTTCATTCATTGGCATGGTACGATCCTAGTACAAGAGCAACTCGCATGGGAGGTAGATCCAGCGAAGACGAAGACGTTCCAGTTGGAGCAGACAGCGTTCGCTCCTGGTTGAAACAGCTCACCGAGTACCACCATCTCCTGTATGATCTCAGTGAAGGACCGAGAGCAAATGGCGTAATCGGAGGTCGGGTGGAAATCAATGTGCATATTCTTCCAAAGATACCACAAGAGAGTCTTGTCTCGATGGATGAAATCTTAGAAGCGTTAAATGAAACTCGCGAAGGGCATGCAGCCGGGTCCAAGCTTGGTCCTTTGGTGCGTCAATCGTGTAAGCAGGATGACCTAGGTTCGTATCGGAAGCACGCTACTACTCTGTCCTTTCAGTCTGGTGCTCACCGTCTACCGGCTTCAAGCAGGCCAGTTTAGCCTTCCGGGTGGCGCCTTGCATTGCGAGGCATATTTAGCGAGCCTGATGACGACGGGAAAGGTTGGAATTAGTCTTGCTGCCACATGTCGCTTTACACTAAGCTCCTCATCTAGGTAAAGCGGAACACCATCACCTCGACCGGTGGTTGTTGCTTCTGCTGTAGTCGATTACTCGAACTAAGCAATACGGGGTCGACGGCCTTTCACGAAGGGCTCCCTGTGCGACCTTGGATACCGCCCGATGCGACCCCAATGGAGGTCAAAAGGCAAATTCTCAACGACTTGGCTAAAGTGCTTGGAGAGTATCTTGAAGAAGGTCATCTTGGCGAGAGGAGCGACTTGGAGCCCCAACTGACCAAGGAAGCAGCCTGACCGACGCCATGATGGACGGAGGAACGAAGGGAGGGGGGGAGGGGGGATGGTAAACCTGTCTACCACCTGCTCTGTGACGGTCATATTCATGGTCTGGAGCTTCAAATTATTAGAAGAGAGATAAAGATCCAATAATGAACTATGGTATTTAATTGAAATTGGGTGCCGTGAATGAGGTATCTGGGATAGTGGTTTGACATCTGAGCCGTACGGATGGGAGTCCAGTCGAAGTGCGGCTCTCCTGGTTTCAAGCGGTAGAGGGACTATGGTGCACCTTTGACGGGGGTATCCAGAATATAATCTTGCCTCCAATTGGGATCGTCTTCTTCGTCGGACCCTAATAACAGCGTGTCGGGGGAATCGTTCAACTCCCGAGGCACCGATCGAATGCGACTCGGCATGGGAGTTTCTTCCACGAGGGTCATTGGTCTCGAAGATGCAGTGGGCTTCAAAGGCATCGTTTGTGACCGAGCTGCGTTATCAACTTAGCGTAAGTGGAATTCACTAGCAAGCGTAAAAAGAGCTGCGACGCACCGAACGGTCGATGCGCAGATGCAGTGGAGGCTTGGTCCGTTTTCGCTTTAGCCTTCTCCTTCTCCTTGGCTTTCGTAGCAAGCGAATCCTTGGTGGATTTACGCATCGTAACTTCGTGTCTGGAAGAAGAGTAACCGACCACTCCCCCACGGCTCGTGACGGGTCCAGTGGTGGCACGCTGTTCACCGCTCATCGACAAAGTTGAGCTGCTCCGCTCTCTCTTGAGTCCTCTTGACATAGAAGAAGTCCTCGTGAACTCTCTCGTCACCGAACCCGCCCTGCTAAGCTCCCGAGAAACGGAGACGCTCCGATTGCGTTCCTGGTTCTCCCGCATGAGATCTTCCTGAAGGGTGGACGGACTTCGGCTCCGGACTCGCGTAACGTCTTGGAACACGGGGAGATTCGTCGTAGTAGGGTTTGGAGAGAGGGTTGGCGATCGTGGTTCCTCGAACCTGTAGGGGCAAAGGTTGAACAGGCACCTCTCATATTCCGTCGGAAGCTTGGCTTTGAACCTATGGACCAGAAAACGCGTCAGCCGCAATAGATTGAGTAACACGGTTGAATGGTACGAACAACGGATCCAGGACTCTTTCACAATACCATTCAACACTTCCGACATCCTCGTCCCCGTGCAAAGGGTTTAGGCTCTTCACAGGCGAAGTATCTTGGTGTCCTGCTGCAGCGGCGGCCAGACTGGCTACAAGGTCCCACAACGACTTCTCCGTAACCGGATGTTCCTTCTTTTCCTTCTCTCCTTTCCCTTTCTTCCGTTTCTTCGGAGTGTCCCCAGCTTTCGATGGACTGGAGGGAGCTGGCGCCGGGCCGTACGCGAGGAGGAAAAATCGAAGCAGTATTTGGATCTGGTACCTATGTTAAGGTAGGACGCTTTAGTTAGTAAGAGAGAAGGGAAAGGGGGTTCATATGGTAGCTTTTGCATGTTGCACTCACTCTCTTTGGACGAAACGAGACAGCCATGCTCTCGCGTCTTCCGGAGGTTGCTTCTCGAGGTTCCGAGCATATGCTATCATCTGCTCTTCCTCCGTGCCTGAAGAGAGTTCGTTGGAGAAGACTATCGGGGGCAACGTGGAGGAATACTTGTGCTTGACGTCCTTCTTCGAAAGCAGGACGCTCTCCAAAAGAGTCGTGGCTGTCGTCGAAAGGGGTGTTTGGCCGTGGGTGGCGTTTTCAAGGTTGACCAGTCGTCGAAGGTCGCTGATCAGATTTTCGAGTCTCATAAGAGTCTGAAAAAAGATCATTATTAGAAAGCGCGAGATTATAAAGGGCGCAATTGGAACGTACCTCTGGCAGCCACAAGGTCTCCAAGTATCTCCGAACCACGTAGTCAGTGGCCGCTTGAGATTCTGGATCGACGCCACTGTAAGCAACAAATCAGAAATACTGCTTAATAATGCCCCTCTTCCGCTCACTAACCTATAAGGGAAGCCCACGCTCAGGGAACTGCTTTGCATGGTCGGCCATTGGAACGAATCCGGACAAGGCTCTGGTTCAAACACAACCTCCATCTCGACATCACCGGCACCGTTCGTAGATGTTTCCGTATATCCCAGGATCATGGTGGAGGGTTGATAGACGCGTCCTTGAAGGGAAGTTGTAGGACTTGAGACAGTTGCTGGGTGTTGTTGACGAGTTTGAGCTGGCGAACAAACTGTAGCGCAAACAATCCCACAGCCACCCTCGCGAATGAAAGTTGCGCTCCAATTTCTATTTGCGCGAATGAGGGTAACGTAGCTGTGCTACTAAAAGAACTTCATACAGAGGAATATTGGAGTAGTCTATTGTACTTCGGTGACAGGAACCAGCGGGAAAGGACCATCCCAGCCAAGGCCTCAGGGCAGGCTGATGGTGTAAGCAGGCAAGTCAATTGACCATTGATCGACAGTAGGATATCTCCAGATAAATACAACGCCAGTGGGGACAGAACCAGACCCAAGAGTTAGTAGGTACTCTCCTTCCATCCAACTTCATTTTGCGTTGCTTGCCTTGATTTGCGTTGTTGGAAGGCAACACGCGCCTCGAGGACATTGGCAGGCAAATCTTGAGAGCACCTGAAACCTTGGAAGGTTTTCGGCTCACTCGTGGTCGATAATCGATGTGCGGAGATGTTCTTGTCAAGCGCACGACCCATTTTCATTAAAGAGAAGCCTTCATCAAGCGGGGAAGGGCGAGCTTATAATGCATAACGTCAAAGGATATCCATCTCTGTGAGAGACTTTTGACCTGGAGGTCTTCACGTCATCTCGTCGACTGACCTTCATACTCCAGAAAATCCTAAATCAAAACAAAATGTGACCGACGACCGAGGATGACCCGGCTAGATGCGGTCCACAGGCGGTCACCGGGTTGGAAGGCTGACCAAGTCGTTGGGGTTGAGGAACGTGGCACGTCCCCACGAACGGACGCGGGATCTCTTGCACATTCGCTCATTGAGTTGGAGTCACTGAAAGTGGCGCCCGAGTTGCTGCGGTGCGCTTATGATGCTGGGCATTTCCGAGGGGAACTTTACCGAGACGGGAAGCCGTATCTACATCTTGGTCAGCGAAAACCGTGAGAGGGATGATGAGAAAACCTTGTTTGGAGTATTGGACGACATTGAAATCTTCCCAACGACAGCGAATAACAGTGCTGGATCAACGTGCTCCCCCACTGGTCGCGACGATCCAAACTCCTTTGTAGTATGTTAGATGTGGGAGGTGAAATCCGAGGGAATGGGATGTTTTACTTTAGGAACAAGTGGGAGTGTTCCGGATCGCGATCGCGATGGGGTATCGCTTCATTGCTTTGGTCTTTGGCGAATCTTGAGCCTAAGACGGGCAGGTATCCCCGTTGTTTCCCGCAGGTGGTTGCCCTCTCTCCCACCACCGGTCTCTCTCTCTTCATAAGACTCCCCTTCGCTTTCTCTTTTCTCTCTTATACGAGTTACGCCTCTGCACGATCTCGTCTCACGTCCCTTGCCCCTCCCACTTCACTCTACCACTCCTCGACTCTCCCTCCTGCTGATTCGGTGCTAGCGCCGTCTTGGTCCATATTCTAATCATCGCCGTCCCCCGAGATCCTATTTGAAGAAAGAAGAAACAGAATGTCGTACTATTCCTACTACCAACAACAACCCCAGTGGGGAACTGCCGGAGTGCGCTGCCCCGCCACTTCCTTCCATTCTCGGCATTATTGATAACTGACTGCACCTCTTCCTCCCCCCCCCTTTCAACCCATACCGCAGTATCAAATCGTCGCACCTCCTCGGCCTTACTTCCAACCGCAAGCCAACTGGGGAGGAAGGCAATACTTCCAAGCGCAGGTAACTATTCCTCCTCCCAAAGAACGTACTCTCAGATGGGTTGAAACTATACGTCGTGATCATCAGGTCGGAGGTTTATCGCCCGACGGCTACGACGATATCCGGGACGAGTGAGCCAACAATCCTCCTTTTTCTCCACACAAGAAAAGGGTCGTTACTCATCACGGCGTCTACTCCCCCTCTCCCCCCTATATCATTCCGACTATCTTGACTTTCTTCAATTTGGAAATCTCGGGGACGTAATGGTCGCCGCTGGCTCGGTCGACGTTCTTCAAAAACGAGCAGAGGGTTCTTTGACAGCGTCTGGAGAGGTCTCAAGGATGTGTTCTCTCGAGGATTCGCCAGGGAAGATGCTCAGTTGTGGCATAGGCGTGTTTACGGTGGACAGGTGCGTGCAATTCCCCTCGATCACGTCAATCCTCCCGCAGAAACTGACAATCTATCACCTCCTTCTCACTACGTATTTGTTTAGGTTCCGGTCGATGAACTTGATGCCGCCCAGATCGGTGCTGCTGCAGGATTCGAAGCCATCCGACATTGGCAAATGTACGGGAGCACTTACAGGTCGCCTTTCGGGGACAATCACGATAGGGAGAAGGAAGGTTTAGCTGGTCTCGCTGCAGGAGAGGCTATCAAACTCTTGTCATACTCGCAGAGAAGACGGTGAGTTGTTGACCGATTCGGGGGTCTGTGATTGCAATGCTGACTGACACCGGGCGATCCGCCTGCCGGATCTCCTTCAGGTCTGGTGTCACCAGGAGAGATGCCGCCGAAGTAGCTGCTGCCACAGCAGAGAGAATCTATACCGAAGTGAGTCCCGTAAACCCCCTTCGCCGATGATCGGCATACCCATCTGTTCGATCATCTGACAGGACTACGACGATCCCTACGACGCATATGAGTCCAACCCTTACCGTCGCCGCAGACGTGGATCCATGGGTGGCCGCCGCCGCAGTTCGTCCTTCTACGAACGGGAGCGTCCCTTGATCGGGTCGACCACTGGCGGTTATGTCTCTGCTCAGCCCACGGGAGCATCCTACGTCTCCGCTGGAACCCCAGGAGCGTCTTACGTTTCCGCTGGAACCCCCGGTGTCCAATACGTCCAAGCAGGCACAACCGGCGGCTACATGTCGGCCCAACCCGGTTACGCTCAAACTGGTTACGTCTCTGCTACGACCGGTCAACCCGTCCAGTACGTCCAGGCGGGAAGTGCCTACGGTACGCAGAGTCCCTACGGCCAGCCGACAACCCCTTACGGCCAAGCGACGATCATTTCGGGTGGTCAGCCAGTCCAATACGGTACTCCTGGCGTGCAATATGCCACGACTGGTCAGCCATACCAACAGGCGTACGTGACTGGTGGAACCCAGTACGCTCAGCCTACCGGATATGTTCAGCCTCAGTACGTTACGGGACAGTCGACGGGATACCTCGGTGCGCCTCAGGGGTACTCAAGGGTTCGTTCCCTCTCGACTGGTGGGTACGCGCAGGCTCCCCAGGTTATCTACCGATGAGCGTGTCTCTCCTCGTTATTTGGATGGTTGGTCTTTCGCTGGCCGATACCCTCTCTCAAGTTCTGTCGCCCTCGTTGTTTAATACCCGCTCGATCTCTCTTTGTAATATTTGCTCTGCCAGATAATCTTTTGTAATACAATGTCATTGCACGTGTATGAAGTCCCGACTGATAAGATAAGATCGACCACCAATCCCTGTCGAAAGTTGTTTGAACCATCTTCTTGAGGAGGCGGCGTTATTTCAACGGGAAACTTGATGCGAATACTTATTGCAAAGCATCGGGCATACGACAAAGGGTTCAAGTCTCCAAGTCGCGTAAAGTGCCCTTCCAAAGACGGGGTGCCGAATGCCGTGCCGAGAGACGGCATCGGACCTTCTCCTGGCAACAAGGACGCAAACGTGAACTGTGAAGTGGATGACGTCCAAGAGTAGAAAGGAAGAGGCTTTTGAATGGGTCGGCCTGACCCAAAATTCCACTGCGGGCGGGTCAGCGCTTCGGCAGGTTCGCATCTGCCAGCCACTAGGTACCCGACAAATGTACGCCCAACCTTCCCTGTCATCCGTCGCCGCACATCTCCCACTGCACCCGTCTTCTTTAAAAAAACGAACATCCGCCACGACGACGATCGCCTTTCATTCTCCTCCTCCCCCTTCACCTTCCCTTACCCCAGCCTTTCCTCATCGCCTGACGATCATGCATTCGGCGAGATTTCCATATGCCTTGGCGCTGGTTGCCGTGTTCGTGCCAAGCATACTCGCTGGCGCGATCCCAAAACGCGATCGTCCTTTGGCCTTTGAAGACGACGGCTACGACGCTGATGTACGTTGAAGAAGTTTCGACCTCGTCCAGCAGACGAGTGCTAACTGTTGTGTGTGTGGGTCTTAGACGGTATATTCAGCCTGCTACCCCGGTCAAGAAATGTGTATGAAGCCTCATTCATGGGACACAGAGGAGCCTTGGGAGTGCGTTGACACTCAAAAGTCTGTCGAGAATTGTAAGCATTTCGTCTTTCCAATTTTTTTTGTTCGTGCACAAACGCGTCCTGCCCGATTTTCATAGGTGGAGGATGCACCCAACCCATGCAAGACGCTCAACCATTAGGCCGGGACTGCACCATCATTCCAGGCCAAAGATCCGTCTCTTGTGTACGAGGCAACTGCATCATTTCCAAATGCCAGTCCGGCTGGAAAATCGCAGCAGACGGCGGGGCCTGCTACGAACTCTACGACGAGGGCGATTAGGACACGCCATCTGCTTCTTGCCCAGGCTCATCATGGACCTTATTCACTTTGTTTCGACATCCCTGTTATTTCTTTTTTTTATCATGTAATTTATTGGGAACACATAGCGGAATCAGGAAAAACAGGCTTGTATTGTTACAGTATTGCCATTAATAATTAACGAGTGGTGGACATCGAGCTCCAAATACGTAGACATATTTCCAATATGATCAGCGAAGGGTAAAGAAGGCCATATGCATGGCTACTCCTTGGAAGCAGCGGCCCTCCCAGTCTTGCTCTGCGGGGGAGCAGGCAAAGTACTCAAGTCCACTCCGGTCAAGTGCAACTTGATAAGATGGTCGATTTGAGTCTTGTGAATGCGATGATGCTCTTGCCAGCCTTTCCAAGGGTGGTGTGGGTGCTAAACGTTGAAAAAGGGCGATCAGGATTACCGCGTCATATATGTGATTAGGTCGACAGTTCGACATACCATCCTCGCGAATTCCTGGAACAGCTTATCGCTGGTCCCTTGCGGCTCTTGCGCCCAGAACCTAGCTAGCAATATGTCATCTTCGTGGCTGTAGCGTTGTCTCTTTGCAACTTGAGCCGGGGCCGATGGGATTTGCAACCCATTCGAACCAGCGATGAACGTTGGCGGAGGTCCGGCGTGGTCCACGCTAGTACTAGTTCCTGGATCCGCAGCGTTGGAAGGTACTTCGATTTCGTGTCGATGTCGTCGCCAATACTAAGCCAGCAGTCGTCAGTCTACCGATTTCCTCGTAGGGTAAAGTCTGCCGGCTACCTTCAACCATGATGCCCTTGAATGATGAGGCGCTTTGCCCGCCAAGTCGTTCCAAAAGTTGGGCATGTTCAAGTTTGGTTCTTTTTGCCTGTGGGGAAGTCAAACCGAAGGAGTTTACGGATCAGCACTCCATCAGGACGAGAAAGTTGAATGAAAGCGCAGAAACGCACTTGCGGTACGCCATGTACTTGACCAAGTATGCCACATCCTCCTCAGTAAATGCGATTCCTTTGCCAGTCGTGCTGCGATGCAACGATCGGGGAGGTGTCGGAGACCTGTTCCTTCCATCCCTCGTCGGTGCAGTAGAGGATCCTCCAATGGGTCGGCTGGGTCCAGGGGCAGGTCGCGAGGGCCCACTCCCTCCCACCTCCCCATCACTGTCGCCGTCCCCGCCTTCTCCATCATCGTCTTCCTCCCCACCGCCATCCCCGCCATTAGCAGCTCCGACGGGACCCATCTGATAACTGCCCAGCTTGATCTTATGCTTATTGCAGTATCGTCTCCACGAGTAAAAGGTATGATGAGGTGCCTATGCAAAATGGCGTGTAACTTCATTTTAGCGACCAAAGAGCCGCTTGAATGGATTACTAGCGCCAACCTTGATTGCCAACCGCTCGCAGATCTCTCGAAGACTCAACACGAGACCCATATCCACACACCAGTCGATGTACTTTTTCAAGTAGTTGATATCTTCGGCTGTGAACAGGTTACCGCCGTACGTGGACTTGACCACTCGAGCTGGAGGCGTTGGGGAACGACGCGGTGGGGCAAGCGCCGGGACAAGGGAGGCGGGATCTGTTGCAGGTACGTTGTGTTTAGACTAGGAAAATGGTCGCTGTTTAGCTTCAATCGAGGTAGTTCCCGGGATTGCATCAGCATCCACCTTTTTAGTACCGTGGCCTCCGGCCGTAACGACCTCCGAGACACGTTTACGCTTCCGGCCGCGATTTTCTTCGTCGTTTGCTCCATCCTCTCCATCCACATCATCGCCTACCGTTGACGGGGTCTGCTGGGCAGCGCTTGCACTCGATTGCGGCGGGGGCACGACATATTGTTGGTCAGAGAAAGAAGCGAACTGGAACATATGAATGTAAGTGAGGATTCCGCTAAGGAGACTGCTGAGAAAGTATTCTTACATGCTGAGAGTAGTAAACGTCACTACCGTGTGGCCAACTCGGGGGTTCGAATGAAGGTGGTGGAGGTACAGTGAATCCTGTAGAGGACGAAGCGCCAGGCTGGGTATTTGGCGATCGGTTTGCGTCAATACCCAGGGCATTGACTGCTGCTGGCGCTGGAGGAGGGACACCATACCAAGGACCTCTTGTTAGGGTCGAAGCTGACCCCGTGGCTGGAGGATAGCCACGGAGAACGTGCGGGGGCGGGGGGTGATGATGGATTTGAGCGAGCGTCATAGACTGCTGCTGCTGAGGTAGCGGAGACTGGGTCTGAGACTGAGGAGTGCTAAGAGCGGCGGAAGGCGGAGGGGCTTGGGTTCCTGCCGGGGCCTGAGACGGGTGAGGATGGGAGTGCGAAGGGTGGACGGTGCTTGACGGTGCGACGTGACTCCAAGTCGAGAAACCGGGCGCCACTGGAACGGGCGGAAGACTTGGCATCGCAGAAGAGAATGGGAAGTGCGATGAAGGCTGGGGGGCAGGTGGATTCGCGACAGCCGGAGGGTCAGATGGCAGAGGTTGCTGAATAGCTGCATCGGTGTCGGTTTGAGACGCGGCAGCCTGGCGGCCTTTCTTTTTGCGGCGCTGGCCATTGCCTGAGGTGGAAGCGGGAGGCTCAGCAGCTCCCGGTGGGGGAGCCAACTGGAGTTCTGGGGCTGCCGGCCGAGGAGGCTCTGGCTGAGGTTCAGGAATTACGCTGCCGGGACAAAGCAACATCATTCAGCCAAGGTCGTTTCCAAAAGATAGTTCCCATAGACGTACACTTCGTTGCCAGTAACTTTCATTCCGCCCCAGTTACGTTTAAACGTCAAGAGCTCTCCTGCCTGGACACAGACGATAATCCATTGCGCGTCAAGAACAACCTTGCCCTTCTTGTTGTGGTATTGCCTGTAGAGGCTCTGACCGGACTCCTTCGTCCTATCAACCAGTACATATGGGACGCTGCTGTAGTTCGAGCTGAGATTGCCGCCATGTTTCTGTCGGGCGAAAGAATTCCCGGTGAGCGTTCGCCGAATTGGTGGTTATCGGGCGGTCCGGATGTGCTCACTTTGACTAATGACACGATGAGATCGTGGTTCGGGACGTCCTTCTCGACGTAGACCCCCAACGGCGTCCCCATGGCTGGGTCGACAAAGATCTCGGCTCCTTCGCTAGCATCGCTCTGGCTGGTCGCATTCTGAGTTGGACCGGATGTTGGTGGGATGTGGATTGGGGGGTGGTGGTAGTGTTGTTGGAGAGGTGGTGCGGGTGGCGGGTGCGGGTGGTGAGCTGGAGGGATATGCTGCTGGTGGATGGGCGGATGCAGGTCGTTGGTATTGGGTCTCCGTTGGACTTGGGATGGCATCGATGACCGGGGTCCGTCGCTGAACTCGATGGTGGCGGGAGGACACCGAACATCCCTGTTGTTCGACTTTTGTTTGTTCATTGTCCATGGGCTTCCGCTCTCCTGAAGGAGAACTGCCGCTAGCCTGAACTTCTTCAACCGGTTTTAGGTGGGCTTTTTCTCCTGCTTAACGCCAACTAGGTCACTAAGTCTCGAGTTGGGAAATATTATATGCACTAGGCACTCATCCCCTTAAAGCCTCGAAGTTCTATAAGCAGACTCTTCGCTCTAATCCTTGAAAACTCGGGATTCCTTGGAGCAATCACTAAGAACGCGCGGACCCGAAGACTCCCAAGACATTGTCTTATCGAAGGAATTTTGCAACGGAGGCCGGAGTCATCACGACAGGAGGTGGCTCGCCATCTCGGGAATAGGGGCTTCGCTCTTGAACGCGCCAGTCCAGATTCATATCCCGTCACCTCACCCATCCCTTGTTATCCCCTGCCATTTCACCGGCATCGTTGAGCAATGGCAGAGCAGCCGCCGGTAGCAAGTGGCTCGTATTTTGCTCATCGCGCTCCCATTACACCCATATCCTCAGCCGACATCTACGCTCAAGCCTCGCCGTACTTTCAACTTCCATCATGGTTCAAATCTAACCCCATACAAGCTCCAACGTACCTCACAGACGAGTCGAACCAGAAACTCCAAGAGGAATATGAACGCCAGCGCCTGCTAATGACAGGTGGACCGAACGAACCATCCGCCTACCCTGGAGGCACCATCCTCCACAAGGGTTTCTACGACTTGCTCGCTTTGTCCACGCCTGTCGTAGAAACGGTCTCTCGGCTTTGGACCGGAGCTATAAATCCGTATAGGGAGGGGTCCCTAGTAGCGAGTCCCCCTTACGAGCAGATACAGGCAGCAACTCCTCCTCGGGTTGCAAACGTCCCTGTCGGTCAACTACCACCACCTGCAACCTCCCCTACCTCTACGCCGGCAAAGAAAGGAAGACGGGTCAGTAAAGATATGATTGGAAACCCGACAGGCTTCGTGTAAGTCTAATTATGCGACTTCCCTGGTTAAGCGCTGACGCCACTCTCCTGTCGTCAAGCCATCTTGTTCACGCCTCCGACGCTGAGCAGGCAGAGGCGCTTCTTACTCGCTGGGGACCTTCTGGTATGGGCAAGCTTGGAGGTAGGTTGAGATTGCAATTTGGCAGCCTTCATACACTCACTGGCTCTGCTTAGACCCTCGCTGGGCTCGTCCAATTAAAGACTACGTCCGTCAGCAAGCTCAGGCCAGAGCGATAGCTGAGGTAGTTGGCGCTATGCATCCTTCACCGTCCCAGCTCCAAACCATCCCCGGCGAATCAACAGACGATGGCCGCACCAAGCCAATTGGACCCGCACCGCTGCGTGTTGTGAATGGAATGAGCACCCCGAGCTCCTTGACCGCAACTACTGTCAACACTGCAAAGGCCACCATCGAATCGCCAGTCACAGGTATGCCCGTGCGTATTGAAGGACTTCCGTCTCCTCGTACGGGTGGATGGCCAATTGGAAGTGGCCCAAATGCTATCCCGACGGGCCTGCAACGCGGTCCCCCTATACCGGAACACTCAGAGGCGGCGGTTGATGGACTACCCCTCAGCTCTTCACCCACAACGCTAGTCCCTCTCAGCACCTCACCCACAACGCTCGTACCGCTCAGCACCTCGCCTAAAGCCCTCTCCCCTCTGGATCGATCCAGGACAGTGAAAGCCATCCCAGAATCGGACCCTCCGATGGTTCCATCCAAGGACGAACCGAAACCTATCAACCCATCGCTGTCGACGCTCGAGAAAGCTGCTTCTGCCAGGATCTACTTCGAGAATCTCTACTATCCTTTGTACAAGCAGCCACCCTCAAGAGAGCGTCGTCGATTAGCCATGGAGCGAGAGATGGACCAAATAGGAATGCCTGAGGGAAGGCGCGAGAAGGTTAGAGACCAGTGGAGGAGGAACGAAACGGACTATCTTAGGGAACAGCGAAAGAAAGTGGGCGTGAGCGCGTTCAGGGAATTGAAGGTCATCGGACACGGTAAAGACCTACGATCGTTGGTTGACGATGCATCGACTAATTGCCCCCGCATCTTGGTTAGGTGCATTTGGCGTTGTTTCACTTGTAAAGGAGAAGTCGACCGGCCAGCTCTTCGCCATGAAGCAGCTCCGCAAGACCGACATGCTCCGGAAGGGTCAGGAAGGGCATGTTAGAGCTGAACGAGAGGTGCTCAAATCTGCGGCCCTCGTGTCATCGGCCAATGCACCCGAATGGATAGTTCGAATGCACTACAGTTTCCAAGATAGGGATAACCTTTACCTGGTCCTTGAGTTCATGGGTGGCGGCGATCTGCTTAACCTACTCATAGAGAAAGATGTGTTCGAGGAAAACTTTGCTCGATTCTACATTGCGGAGGTAAGCAACCTTCGTCTTCACTTCCCCCTTAGGTTAGGGAATCACGAGGCCCTTTTCCCCAGATGGTACTAGCAATCGAATCTTGTCACAAGCAAGGGTTCATACACAGAGATATCAAGCCTGATGTAAGCCCGGGTGCACCGGGGCTCAGACCTCGAGTGAGACTTGCCCACTGATCCCACGATCACCTACAGAATTTCCTCTTCGACCCTGAAGGCCACATCAAGCTCAGTGACTTTGGTCTGGCGACCGACCTGCACTGGGCACATGACACGTCTTGTAAGTGACAACCAACCTTCGTTTCTCGGGTTACCCCTCCTGGACCAATATTTTGTTTCCGAAGACTACGAACAACAACGCAAGGACCTCCTGAAGAAGCATGGTATTGATCTTGCTGATCCCAATGGCATCGCGGACGGAAGAAAGACCAAACGACTGGCACCCAAGGAGATCGAGCAAATCATGGGAGGAGAGGAGGGTGAGGGTGGAATATTCACGTGGCGGGAAAAGAATCGAAAGAAGGTATGTCCCCCTTCTCCGCCGTTTCAAGCTCCGACACACCTTGCTTACTATTACTCAGTTGGCATACTCAGTGTATGGTAGATTTCAACTAGACTCCAGTTCGGCCGTTGCTAACCTGTTGTTACATCACATCTCTTACTCAGTTGCGGCACCAACTCTTATAGTAAGTTAACTTATACAGAGCATAAATGTCTCTCGCCTCTGGCCGCTAAGATTGTCCGCTTTACTTTGTAACAGTGTCACCGGAGGTCATTCGAGGCAAGTGGTTGCTTGTCCTCCCTCCAAACACGTGTATCTGACGAGTACGTTTAGGTCATGGATATTCCTTCTCGTGCGATTGGTGGAGCCTAGGCGTCATCATGTTTGAATGTCTCTACGGGTGAGCTGTTATTCGGACTTGACCGAATGCTCGATGAAAAGAATGACCTCGCTTACGGTGGCTTGAACAGTTACCCCCCATTTACGAGTAGCTCCGTGGGTCTACTTCACCGTTTGCATTTACCTCCGCAAGTTTGACCGATACTTTGTTCTAGAGGCACGTTACCCGCCAAAAGATCCTCAACTGGAAACAATCTTTGAAGTTCCCTCCACGACCTCGCGTCTCCCGTGAAGGTGTTAACCTCATGGAACGATTACTCTGCGAACCGGAGGATCGGATTGGCTCCGAAGCATCGTCGTCGGTCGTAAGGCCTAACTCGCTTATCATGCAAGAGCGGAGAAGTGGCTTTATATTCCCCAACGTCGGCAAAGGCAAAAGTGTGGATGGGGCAGAATACATTAAGGTAATGGTTATTCGGATCGTGCTTAACCGAGTCCTGCTGAGGTTAGCGAACCCCGCAGGCCCACCCCTGGTTCAGAGGGATAGACTGGGCCAATCTCCATCGTCAACCTGCGCCTTTCAAACCGAATCTTAGCACTCCTGAGGACACTCGTCACTTTGACGACGACATCCCCCCTGAGGTATGGACGTGTATCCCCACCAGTCCTAAATGTTAACCTTAACGCCGATGGCCGAACTTGTAGCCTTTAGCGCCCGCCAACGGTGCAGCACCCGATGCTACCCGCGACCCTCTGCTGAAGGACAAGGTCCACGGCGATCATATCTTGAATGTGCGCAAGGCCTTGGCCTTCCAGGGGTTCACTCATCGAAGTCCTCGAAAGATGGACTACACTCGCATTGATACAGTGTACCCTGATGAGCCTGGGCACGAGCGGGGTAGAGATGCTGTCAGAAGAGGTGGGACGATTGGTCGCGGCCGAGCCCTTTCGATGTAATCGAGGCCAGAGGGCCAGACCGTCCTCGTGGTGGTCGTTCATCTTCTGTTTCCCCGTTATGCAACTACCCCCCTAATGTTTTTGTTCCGCTAGCCCGTTTCGTCTGTATTCTAGCTCTTTAACGACCTTAACACGCTTCATGCCCTTGTGATCCGGACCACAAGCCTGGAATCCTATCGTAGTATTGAAAAATTGCCATGTATAGGGTACGACGTAATCTAGACATCCATGTGTTACCATACAAAACAACTTGAACCAGACAGAGGCCACCAAGGCATGTGAGGGATAAACATGCAAAATAATAGAAAAATGCGGCTTGTATGAGCTAAATTTTGAGCTAAATGCAAACGAAAACAAGATGCGAAAAGAAATGGTAGTCCAGGTACGTAGCGGAGAGGGAAATGTGAGAAAGCAAATACGATGTGCGAGTGAGAAGGAGGAAGAAAGAATTTTGGAGGCAAGACAGAAATGTCTTCGGAGAATTTTAGTCGTACTCGGGCTTTGTTACCATCATTCTTGAACCGGGGTATGGGGCTGGTCCGTAACGCGCATCAGGGATTTCACCTTGTTCGGCCTTCGCTATCTCCCGGTAAGCACTGGGTGTCCCGCTGTGAAGCGGTATATTTTGATACTCTGAAGGAGTCCCCAAAGGAGGTCCACGGCCCGCTTTGGCGTTCTGCCGACGATTTTGGAACCTGAATGAGTATGGGAAGAACGTTAGCACCCATATCCAAGGTCGAGTACCGCTTCCGCTAGGCTTACCAAATCTGTACCTGTCTAGGCGACATGCCAAGACGGCGACCGAGATCGATACGTTCTTCAGTACTCGGGAATGCGGTACGTGCATAAACTTCGTTGAGGACGCGAAGCTGATGGGCGTCGGCTCGTCTTCGTTTAGGTTTCTGTGCTGGCAAGCCCGACGAATGAAGGTCTTGGTCGGCAGCGCTCATACTCATAGCGTCAACGCTGGGTCGACGAGAGTCGAGAGAATCGGACCTGTGTCTGGGTTCGACAGGCTCGTGCGCGATCCTGGGAGGGGAAGGGGACCGAAAAGCGCTTGGCTCGGGAGGTGACCTTCGAGCTGGGGCGTAGCCGCTATCGAATGACCCGATTGGGGCGGGTGCCCCCACTTGACGCAAGGGGAAGGACGTCGGAGGGTCGATGGTGACTTGATTCGAATAAACAGACTGTGATTGGGAGGTGGAACCTCTCCACTCGCCAACATGCCCGACCTGTCCAGAATAAGAGGAAGAGCCAACTTCCGGAGATTGGATGAAGTTATCTCGATTGAGATATTCTGGGTTCGTCGGGGTGTAGTGTTGAGGTTGAGGATACTGAAGGGAAGGTAGAGGGTAGGCTCTCTCTTCGGCGGCTTGAGGAGAACCGGAGGAGCTTGATGAGGAAGGCGTTGACGTAACGGGAGCAGCGACTGCGTATTGCGCATATTGTTCCGTCGGGTAAGACTGTTGATAGTCATACGGCTGGTACGGTTGCTGTTGGCGGTACGGAACTTCTTCTGCGATAGCCATGGGTTGGTGGCCTGGGCGGTGCATTGGTCAGCTTGGTGTCCCCAGAGTTTGTGAAAAGAGATACTGTACCTTGCATAGTTTGTCGATGCGAACCATCCCACTCCTGAAGGCCTGATGCTCCGTGACGCGAGCTCTGGTACGCTTGCTGGGGGCTTAGAGACCGCGGGGAGATGGCGTACGAGGGTTCCTGCACCATGTTCGGGGCAAATTGATTAAAGTCTGAGTTTCTCCGGGGGAGCTGAACTGAAGACATTGGCGGCTGCTGCCAGGAATTAGACGTAGGTGGAAGGGGCTGTGGGATAATGGAGGATGCCTGAGAGGGGTCGTCGTACTGGTGGAATGAACCAGGCGAGATGAAATTTTGCTGTTGGCGATCGGGGGAGCGCCGGGGAGAAGTGTGAGTGGACTGAGCGAACGACTGTCCTCTTGAGTCCATCGTTTTAAGTCTAGTAGCGGGGATTTAAGGCTAGTAGGTGTGGTGTTAGAGTGGCGAGAAGATGCAGAGCGGATCTGATTGTAGAAGGATGAGCCTTTTGAAGACCTTGAGGGGTTTGGGACTTTGGGAGACATAATGAGCGCCCCACGACGTGATGTCAATTCCTGCAGGCGGGTGCGACGCAAACCTGACTCAGGGTGCACGAAACTTGATTTGGCTACAATTTCTCCAGATTTGTGGATACCGGGCTGACGGGGAACTAGTAAAGGGAGGCAGGCAGGCTGCCAGCAGGTTCGCCAATACAAGCGGCGGCATCTAGGTGGAAAGCCCCCGGAACCCAGATAAACAAGAGGCAATCCCCCTGGTCCCCTGGTAAGCAAGCCACGCCGCGAAATCTAAAAAGCGCGGGTCGTGATGTGGGGTGTTGCGTAGTACAGCCGAAACGCGGTGAGGCGTGTCGCCTAAGAAAAATCCGCCTAAATCCCTCGTTTAAAGCCATCGATGGGGTGAGAGACAAACGGCCATCTGCAAGAGGGGTCGGGCGTCGTGATCAAGAAGCAGCGATCTCAATCAATTCGACGGCCAGGCATCGTGACACGTTGTCCAAGCGACGGGGTCCAGAACAGAGCGCTCACGTGGCCCAGCAACAAAAAGCCAAACGAGTCCAGTCGCCGAACCTTCCAGCTGTCCTCACCGCTCGTAGACTGACTCTGCCTAGCCCGCGCCCCAAATGGTCTCCATCACAGCTATGTGGAGCATCGCAGTCCTTCACCTTATTCGGACATCGCGCTCAAGGCGATGCTCGCTCGCCTGGGGCCCTTTCCCAAAGTCACCCACCTCGACATACAATCAACGAGCAGCTTTACCATATACTGGCACAATGGGCCAGGAGACAACTTTTACGAGCGGAACTCGGCGTGGGCGGTCGTTTTTACTTGACATTGATAGGCGGTGGACCGGCATCAGTTTGTGGCTTCTCAAAACGAGCTTCGAAACTGCCTTTCCTGGGGCCCATTCGACTGCTCTCCCCGAACCCTTAAACGCCCTGGGGATCTCCTTGGAGCTTGAATACCGCATCGATCTTTGACTCTCACCGATCTGGTCACCGCTCGTGCCTCAATGTCCCAACTTGATCCCGAGTGGAATCCGCTTCGGCCGATTTGACGTCATTAGCTTACCTTCACGACCGATCTTGTTCAAATTCGACGGGTCAATAAGCAAACTCCGGCGCTCTGGGCCTCTGCCTCGTAGAAAGTTCTTTGCAGATGGACGCGGGCCAAGAGTGGGATTGTATCATCCTCGTTGCGTGAACATGCACCGGCGGGTGAACCGCCGATATCTAACAGAACCAGCCCGATTCTTCCTTGATCGGCCTTTCAAGCTCTGCCTCTTCCTCCTCAAGACCAATCCTATTTCGGAGGTCCTGGCTCCGATTTGGGTGACTGGCGACGAATTGGGGCAAGCGGAAGTAAAATCGCGCAAGTTATTGTGCAGGATTGTGAAGGTTTACCGGTCCAACGGGCGGTGTCTCGGTCTTGAGCACAAATTTTTACGTCTCGCGAATCTCGATGCCCATGCCATGATTCCTCGGGCCATCGGGCCTAGGGCAACAGGTTATTCCGGAATTTCCTAATAAGGATAGACCAAAGCAATCGCTTATCGTGAGGTTATCTTGGGCGGGACCCATGAGCGGGGAGAGTTTGCGTTTTTTTTCGTCATGTGCAAACGATTTTCGGCTGCAAAAACAATCACAGCTTGTCTGACAACTCAAGCCCTCAGCTAAGCGACTGGTTCGACAATAAGGACGTCGAGTTTGTTGCTTCCTCTTGGAAACCGATGTCTCTTTTACGTTTCAAGAGTGAAACTCAAGCGGACGTACCTCGCAACGCAAATTAGGTTCAACCAAGGACGGCGAACAGAGAATCCCGCAGGATTATCAGAACCAGGTTCGAACCCTCTATCAAATACCTGTCCGTTCTGTACTGATGTCGGTTCAGCGGAGACCTTGGTGTTGTAGCTAGTACCCCCTTCCGCGAACCATTGAGGCTTATCGAGGTTGATCCGGTTTACCTTGGGTCACGGGGCACGGGATATGTGAAGCATTACGCACACTTCCTTCACTTTCATGTCAGGCGCCATCCTCCTCGCATGGCTGTGCTCCAATCATCTCACCCTCCATTAGGAACCCCAAGCCTTCGCAAAGATGCGTCGACAATTACCTCAAATGGACTTCCTTTGATGTCGGAGGCATGATCATAATAACTCGAACCTGCAAGAATAACCTCGGGGGTGCTATGGATCGTACTGTGCTAGGACTAAGACGTATAATTCTGCCCTGCTCTCAGCTCCAACGAACGGTGGCGTCTCGATGCAGTGTTCACCGTGGGCCCAAGTGCGATATGTCGCGGTTACCAACGTACCGCAGCATGTGTATAGCTGAGCCTCGCAGTCCGGTCTAGCGCGTCCGCTGGCAAGGTTCCGGTGTAGTGACTGGTCCAGTGAAATCGAGCCCTGATCTCGCCTCCGTTTTCACGCCATTTCGCATGCCTTCCAGCAGGCGGCCCGAGCTCCTCGTTTCGAGGGGGACAATGCCAGCCACCGATTAACACTCGTCGGAAGTCCGACAGAATTGGTTAGACTCGAATGGAGGCGGGCAGCAGCTTTCCGGGCGAGGACCAGGCTCCCCATGTCGGGGGGGCTGGAATTCTTTGAACCCGTTGCCGACTGGGAAACTTCGCCCTCATGATGCATCATATATTCCAATTATGGCCTGGGCATTGTTGACCTAGACCAAATGCGTTGTCTAAGACGCGGAAACGAAGAGGCTCGGGGTTTCCCTCGATCGTGATTTACCGTCTAGAATGGAGAAACGTCCAATGTTCCAAACCTCCTGGGGTCAACATCTAAAAGTTGATCCAGATCCTAATATTTTCCAAATTGAGACTTAGATAGTGTATAGTGTTCTACGGAGAGCGACTGAACTACCGAGTTTAGCAATCCGAGTTCGCCCCCTCAATTTATCACAGAGCAGTCTCTTCGTAGAAGTCCTCGAGCCTCGTTGCGTGAGCCACTAGATACTCGAAGTCTAACATGTATATTTCCATTGACAAATTACATATATATCGCAGCGCTTTCGATCGGCAGCGGGGACTTGAGACTCGAGGGGGACCCTCAATAACATATGCCGCCCAAGAACTACTAGCGCTGCCTAAGGCATGCCCCAAGTACCCTTCCTCATGGTAGCACGTACTTTTTTGCCTGCATCCGCATGCTAAGGATCGAAACAGCGGAGCGTTCCGTGACCCATTATCTGTGTGAATGATAAAGGAAGACATTGGCTCTGGCGATAACTCCCAACGATCGGTAGGAATGGGGCACGATGCGCTCCTTTGTGAAAATATTTGCTAGCGTCCCTGCGTGATTTACACTGTGGAGTACTTTCGCTGTTTCCCGTTTACAGGTGTGGGCGACTAGTTTCCGGCGGTCTGCGGAGAACTCGATCGACCCCGAGTATCCCCGGTGACCCTGCACGGTCGCAAAAAATTCGGGCAGTGTGTTGCATGGAGTAATACCTGTTATAACTGGCGTTACCGGCATTCTCGGTCGGAAGTGTGACCTCTAGCGATCTCAAGTATTCAAGCATGGTGGACGGAAGGCACTCTATGAAACACAAGGGAATCAATTGAGGGGAGGTATTAAGCTGGGTATCTGGGAGTTACTGCTACAGTTGAAAAAGAAGAACAAAAATGTGATGTGTACTAGTAGAGAGCTGAAGCTTTGCTTGTTTCGATTCGGACCAGAAGAATGAGGGAAATTGGGCTCGGAAGACGAGAAAACCGAAGCGGTATGAAAACAAAGGAGTGGAATAAGAATAGAAAGAAACGTAGGAATAACACGATTTTGCTTTTTGAATTACGATTTGTCACCGGGTTTGGACCGCTTTTGTGAGCGTTCATCGTTGTTTGAAGATCCGTCGGATAGCTGACGTTTGAGGGAAGCACGAGTAACACGAGCAGGAGGCATCGGGGGAGGGGGTGGCGAACGAGGTGGGGTCGGCGAACGAGGCCGCCCAATTGACTCGTCATAGAGTCGCTGAGCCCCAAAGCCTAGTGGTTCCGGCACCGTCGGCATCAAGAAAGCTGGATCGAGTGAGGTTGATGGAGATGATGCTGGGGCAGGCTGGATGGCTCGATGGGGTGTTCTAGACGGACTCGACACCTGCACTCCGGAACCAGAAGCGTGAGTCGACGCCGGCCTCGCCCTCGATGGAGTACCCGCAGGACGTGACCTACGAGATGTTGACGACGACGCCCGACGCGACGACGACGAAGCAGCGGATGGACCGGTTCCACTACTAGAGCTAGTGGAAACCTGGAGTGGCTGAAGACTTGGCCGCTCGCTTCCATGCTCCGTCGTCGTCGGGGTCTCGCTTGCTGCATCGGGTTCGCCCTCAGCATCTGGATCCACCTCGTCCTCCGGTCTTGCTTGTGTGTGAACTCGAGAGTGCCTCCGCATGTTAGACATCACGCTGAAGCGTCGACCACAACCCGGGAAGGGGCATTGGAATGCTGTACGTCAAATACGTCAGCTGGCGGAGACAATTGGAGAGCGGATGATTTTAATTACGTACGTTTCTCGCCAGTGTGGGTATTCACATGTATCTACGAAATAATGGTGTTTTTAGTAATTAGGAAGCACGAGAAGGGATGACCATATGCTCACCTTGAGGCTGCTTGGACGATTGAACCGCTTCTGACAATATGGGCATTCATACCTTGCAGTTCCAGCTGTGGATGTCGGAGCAGGACCCTGGCGAGGTGGCTCTGTGGAGCCAAATGGTGGAGGCTGACTTGCAGGGGCATCGTCCAATCGTCTCATGTATCCTGCTGCGGAGTCTGCTGTCCAGGGCCGGCGTAATGAAGGATGAAGGGTATCGTGCGCGGACCTGGGAGCGAGGGGTATTGACGTTGACGACGCTGATGCTGCAGGTGGTGCTCCTGTGCCATAGGGAGAACTGCTATGCGAGTCAGATGTAGATGTTTCGGCGAACCGGCGAGGGAAAGATGATGGTGGGTGGGAAGCGTATGGTGAGGGTGAAGTTGCGGGTCGAGGGGGAATAGTACCACTCGCGGGGTATGGATTGGCCGATTGTCTCGACTGTCGGGACCGCGGACGATGCTGAGACTCGGTCCGAGAAGGTCCTGGGAGCAGGGGCAGCTGACGATCGGGAGCGTCTGCCCAAGGCGCCGGAAGTGATGGGAAAGATGACTGGAGACTTAGCCTCTGTGTTCCAGTAGAGGGCCGAGAGCTTGTTGTTGGAGAAGTACTGGGAGCCGATGAGTACTCAGCAGGAGCATCGGTGATCGTGTGACGACGCCTGACGGAGGCTTCGACTGGGGACGGCAGGGGCTCGAAGGGCGAGTACGATGTAGGGTCAATGACTAATGACCGCCTTGGTAATGATGGAGATGCGGTAGAAGGGGATATTGGAGAGATGTGTTGAGAGGAACCAGAAGCAAAGGATTCGGGGTGAGGCTCAATCGAGAGACGGCCAGCTCTGCTGGTGGGCCGACTTGCTCTGCTACTCGGTCTGCGGCCTAGAGGTAAGGATGACGCGTCAGCATTCCCGATTTAGTGGGTGCACCACAATAATCTTATCGTACCTGCAGCTGCAGGAGAATATACTCTGCTTCGACGCTCGGGCTAAATCATTACCCGTAAGTTGACGTGTAGTGACTCATTTTTCAAACATATCTAATACTCACTCGGGCAGATTCAGGACTAATAGGTGTTTGGGGAGGCGACAGAGGACTTGGGCTCGGGTCGCTAAATGTGGATGCGCCGACGGCACCGCGACTCGGACCAGCATGCTGGTCCGAAGGGCTCCCGGAGGACCTGCGTCCAGCTCGGGCGTCACTTGGACCAGCGAGTGAATGCCGAATATCGCCTGCGATGAAAGAGCTTGGAGGTGGACGAGGTGAGCGAGGAGAGCGGAGGGGTTGTACAAGAGGCTGTGCTTGAGACCCTTCCAATGGAGAGCGACTTGCTCGCCTTTCGCGCTCTTCAGAGCGCCTTGAAGGAGGATCTACGTTTTGAAGGAGTGTGTCGAGGTCATCTAAAAAGAGGATTTGCAAGAGGGTGGTAGGACGCGAGAAGTCGCCAGCATTAGACACAGATTACAGTCAGGGCCGCGGAACGTCGCGAAGCGTAGCGTTACGCCGATAGTTACTGACCTTCTCGGGAGAGACCAAAGAGAGAACGAATAGAAGGGAGTTTAGGTCTTTCCGCTCTTTGTTGTTGCTTGTCGCCTGGGTCTTCAGGCCGTTCGTTGCCACTCATCCCCGGCAGTGGCAAAACCGTTTGTACGAGGATTTGAGATCTGTTAAGACGAAGTGGGAGGTAAAAGATTTTTGTGAAGCGGTGTTAGTGATTTGCAAATGCATGCAGATATCGGCATCACTCGTCACGGGGAAGGAAGCGGCGAAAGGGTAAAGTAAAAGAGCGTGCGGTGATGAGCGAACGGGTGTACAAGCCACTTCGGCGGTCGGGTGACAACGGCCCGCGTCCTTGCCAACCCCAGCCTCCTCCGCTTGCCAACCATTGCCAACGTTCAAGCTTTGCGTTGACCGCAGTCCGCTCCCCGCTGTCTTTGGTGATCTGCAGAACCTGAAGATCAGTGGCTGCAGGGGGATCGACAGCCTCTGGAGCGCTTCATGGCGGCCATGTGCCTTTAAGGTAGGCTGAGTGGGCGTTGAGGAAGACGGAGACGGCGGCAAGCTTGAACTGAACAGAAGGGCGAGCGGTACGCGAAAACTGATTGCAAGGTAAAGTGTCGAGGATTTGGGAACCATTTCGCGTGGATGCAGCCACCACCACCCGCTCACGAGATATGGGAAATGTAGGGCGACTCACCGAATGATGACGACTGAAGCTGTTCAAGTCCAGAAAGGACGAAGCCACATGCGAAGAGGGAGATGAGAACAAAAGTAGAGTAAGTAAAAGAGAAAGAAAAAACGAGTGGAAGGATGTTGGAACCGGAGAGGAGCCTGGAGCTCCGTCCCGGGGTTGTAAGAGAGGATGGAAGAGGAAGGAAGGAAAGGCGTTACCCAGCGTGTTCGTTGAGAACTTCCCCTTATGCCCTGGGACTACAGGGAAATGGGCTTGACGACGGAAAAGGGACTCCCTCGAATGTCGGCAACGATCTCGGGCCTTTTAAGAGAGCGCCGGTAAACAGCAACATATCGCACCGCCCTTGACAACCGTGCACCCTTGCCCGTCTTCGAAAGCCCATGATCTGCCATCTCACCCCGGAGTAATGCACCACCCGAATGTTCTACTCGCTTTCTCTCGTCCACGTTTTCTCCAGCGCAGCACTGATCACAACAACCAAAAAGTGGATCCTTAGGTGGTGTTCTGTACCTTACACGCGCCCAGCCACAGATCGACTGCGCTCGCTACACACATGTCGGGACGATGAACGATAAGTCGTTAGTGGAGCGTCCATCAGACGACGTTGAGGGCCCGTTTGCAAAGATATGCCGGTGTTCAAAACCGAGGTACTGTGCTTACTCTAAACTCCATGCAGGCGAGTCGCTCTGATAACCCTCGTGACTCTTTGCCTTTTTGGGTCCCCATCACTTTTTAATAGATTCACTCATACGTCAGATTGGCACCGAACGCCGTGGGTTTTCGCCAATTATGGGTGCTGAAAGGGACCTTGGCCTTGACGCGTCGGTTCCCTGGATCCAGGATTCAGGTCCGGCGGACGCGTCTATCCACTCCACCACACAGCATCGTCAACTTCTCCCATCTCCACTCTTTCATACAACCTCCTCGGGCATCCGCAGCAGCATAACCGAGGCATGTAGCACTGAGGGATTTTCTCTTCCACTTATCAGATTTTCACTTGATCTGCACTGGGCCCGCCGGTCCACTTTTGCAGACTGCGGGTCTGGAAATCGCAGCACCGGAGCTATCTTTCGCGCGCCACAAGGTACTGCTGCGGGGAGTGGATATGCCAGAGGACCGGATTCCGGATTCTCACTTTGACAAGCGAGAGTGGGCCGGATTTACTGATCAGGGCGTGTGGACCTTTCTTTGATCATTAATTTTGCGAGAATGTTCGCGTGAGATTGGTGTGGTCTGATAGTCGGGCAGGCCTTCCGAGGACGGATATCCCCTGTTCAAGTGTAGTCCGGCATGCTATCACCGCCGCTTGGGATAATAAATTTCGGGTACAGAAGCCACCCTGTTTTTTTTTTCTTTCTTGAATTTCCGAGTGGTAAATTGTGCAGAAAGGCATCACTCGATTGCGTTGCGAAAAGTCGGTGGAGACGGTGCCTGAACCGCTTCGACGTCAATCTCGATTTCCACGGCACGTCATCGTGTGGCACCCACGTTTTCGTTGTGTACTCGGCTTTGTCCGGGCCCGGATGCAACTCCCTGTCACCCTCTTCATCATTGTGTCTGTGCAATAGACGCAAAGGTACAAAGTTTTTTCTTCATGTCTTGGAGACTTGGCCCGATTCGGAGGTTGGTGGCGCGCAATCTTCGCAATGGACAGGGCACCAAACTTTCGAGGTGCGAAAGAAGCTGGGGTACGATCTCACGCGGAGTTTATCGCAAGTGGTAAGCTGTGTAGCAAGCGCTCGTGCCAAGGCTTACTGCAAGCCTTCAACGTCATTCCAACGTCGAATTCAAGCTGAGAAGATCATTCAAAAACGATTGTGGCTTGGACCACTTCACAAAGCGATTCGTCACATTCCAAAAGCGATAACTCCAGTGATTCATGTCTTTCGTCTAGGGGTAGGAACGGCCGGCCTTTGATCGTGAATCTCGGCGTCACCGCGTGTACTCGAACCAAAGGAACGTTATCCTCCATGCGAGCCTGAAGTCATGCGGACTACCGGGCGGCTTCTGTCATTCAACGCCGGACCGCCCGCAAAGTAAACGGAAGCGCGTAAGAGAAAGCGGGCGGGAAAGTTTGGGGGCGCTGGAATTCTTTTCCCTCCCTCAAGTCGAGAAACGCGCCTTGTTGCAAGGTACAATGAAATCGTCGCAGGCGAAATCCTGAATTCTGCTGAGAACAGAAATCCAAGTCTCAAGCGCGGGATTAACTTGCAGGTACAATTCCGATCTTCGAAAGCAACCAGGTGCAGAGGAAGAGAGTTAAGCCATAAAAGCACGATTTTGAACTTTGAAATTCCCCTGTGACGCTCCCCTCGCAACGGAATAGATGCGCGTAATGACGACCAAGAAAGGGATAAAAAGAAGGAAAAGTCTTCAGGATGTGCGGAACAACGTTTCGGTTACTACTGCGGATAATCCTGCTAATTGAAGGCCCATTTATCTTCAGGGCGAAGCGGGGGGCGGCTATCCTGGACTCAAAAGGTTGTCGCCCTGGCAGATCATAAACGCTGTAGTAGAATCCCAGATGTCTCTCTTCGCGATCGACATCTATGACTTCTATAAACCCGACAGCGGTCGAATGAACATCGCCGACGTACAATTGGCGCTTTTCTGGTTGCAACGGCATCGGAGAACGGCAACGAGTTTCCGCTTAGCTTGCCTCGCGACCCGACGTGCCGACGGCAAAAAGCAATCCAAACAAGCATATTCTCGTAAAAGCTGCGGCCGTCCTTTATCAAGCAAGAAAGACTCCCATATTCTCCCGCCCACGGCCACTTCATCGTTGGGAGTTTACACATTGGAGGCTACCCCCCCCTTCAAGAGCTGTCAATCCCTGGTCCGACATCTTGCCACGTTTTTCCCCGCTTCCCGCCCTTCCGAAAATGGAGAAGTATCCAAAGGGGGTTGCAACGCCGAGAAGCGGCATCCCAACCAAAATGAACGGATACGAACCTTGAGGGAAAGGATAAATAATTTTGTGTGCGCTCTCTCCTTTATGTCACACCCACCCAACCCTTGCTTGGTTGCGAAGGGTGCAAGAAAAGCGAGGAGAGAGAAAGAAAAAACACGGCACCAGGCTTCGCTGTCAAGAGGAAAAACTCGGGTAGCAACCGGAGACCGTCCCCGATTGCTCAGATTTGTTTTTCGTTGTTGCTTTTTTGAAAAAGAGGCTTTCGGCAAGGCCGGTAACCATGATTGAGTAAGCGAGACCCCCAGAGAGACCGGATATGCTGTCGTTCGTCGAGACATCATCCGAAACCGGCCAAGAGGATGAGGACGAAGAGACAAGTTGGCGAGAGGGGAGCTGAGAAGCGAATGGGACGGTTCTGGGACCTGATTGTCGCGCTGGCGAGAAGGGATCGACGCCTTGCCACCCGAACAAAGTAAACAATTTGGCTTCGATGACTCGCACGCGTACGCTCGACTCCCTCTCGAGCCGCGCCACACCAAGAAGAGTCAAGGCCTCCCGGATCAAGTGAGCTTGGAGTCAACCTCGACAGATACAAAGCAATTTAAAAAGGAGCAGGAAAATTTGATTCAGAATAAACGCATAACCCCCTCCCCACATGACTTCGTTAAAGTCTTTCCAATCCGAGATCGAGCAGTACTCGAATAAGCAACGGCACCCCCCAGCGCAGCCCGCGTCACCAACCTCACCGACTAAAGCGAGTGAGAAGGAGGCTGAGCCGGAGATTACCGAGGAGACTGCCGAGGAAACGTCGGACCAGAGGGATTCATTACAAGTAAGCGCCAAGTGTTTCCTCGTGACATCGTATTAACAGGCTTCTGGGTACGCCTCAGAGCTTACTCGCAAATGAGGCCACTCAAGCTCAAGCACGAGACCTCCTCGCTTCGATATTACTCCAATCTAAAGGCGAATTCGTTCTTTACCTTGGCTTGCATCCGCCATTACCTCAAGTTTGGGCGAGTGACGAGAAGCCCGTTACATTAGACGGCGAGGCCGCCAACGATTTCTCTCCGGAGAAGGCTGTCGAAGCAGGATGGACAGGATCTTACCTCACGTCCGAGACTCATAAGACTGTGACGGAGCGGTTAGTGGCTGTTGCGGAGGAGATTGGTGGTCATGTACGCGCGTTTCTCTTTCCGGCGATACCTCGACCCATGCCGTCTGATTGATACCGCAATGACGCACATGATTGATTGACTTCTCATCCTTTTCACGTTGTACAGAACACTACACTATTCACCCATGACAATCCACCTCGCTCGATTCACTTGCTCCGTCTCCCACCAAATGGCGTCGAGGATACCATCGAAGTTCGAGTCGCAGTAGTTGGCAACGTAGACTCTGGGAAGAGTACTACTCTCGGTGTCCTAACCCGAGGCGCGTTGGACGATGGACGAGGCAAAGCACGTGTAGGACTGTTCCGACATAAGCATGAAGTCGAGACCGGGCGGACTAGCAGCGTTGGAATGGAGATCTTGGGATTCTCTCCGGACGGGAGGCCGATCTACCCAGCATACCACGTTGGAACTGCTGAGGCTACTTCCGGGTACGACAAGACTGCGTTTGCACCTGCTACGGCACGGAGAGAGAAGCTGGGCTGGGATGAGATTTCGATGCAAGCCAGTCGGGTTGTGAGCTTTATCGATTTGGCGGGACATGAGCGGTACCTCAAGACTAGCCTGTTCGGTTTGACGTCGGGTGCTCCTGACTGTGTTTTGGTACGCGACTTTTCGAGCTTCGGCAAATAACTTGATTGACGTTGTGGTATGGCATAGCTCATGGTCGGAGGCAATGCAGGCAAGTCGGGGGCTCTAGTTCTTGATTCTCTCAGGTCCTGATCGTCTCTCTAGGAATGATTGGGATGTCTAAAGAGCACTTGGCTGTCGCCCTGGCTCTCTCTGTCCCAGTAGTCGTGGCAATAACCAAGGTAAGACGGAGTCTGTTAGGTCGACTGGTGAAATCGCTCTGAAATGTGCAATGTCTAGACCGACATGACGCCAGAGAACGTCTTGGCGGAGACTAAGAAGCAGGTGCAGAAGATTCTGCGTAGTCCAGGGTGCCGAAAGACGCCAGTCTTTGTTCGTAACCTTGAGACAGCGATTCAACTTAGCCAGGTGTTTACCAAGGACCGGTAAGCGTGGGTATTACTGTGTACCGGGTTTGAGCTAAACACCGCGTACATCTTTAGATCGGTGTGTCCGGTATTCCTGCTGTCGAATGTCACCGGCGATGGGCTCGAAATGGTGCGTCACTTCCGCGTTAGTGGGTCGTCTCGCCTTGAGTGATGACCCATGTCTTCCTTCTCCACAGTTCCGAACCTTCTTGAATTTGATTCCGTCAAGCGAGGGCGACCAGAACAAGTACCCTGTTGACCAGCCATTAGAGGTATGAGGCTGAATGTTTAGGCGAGAGAACCGTTGACAAACGGCAGGCCAATTTTAGTACGCCATCACCGAAGTCTGGAGCGTGCCGCATGTCGGAACAGGTTCGTCTAAATACCTGCGAAAAATGGTTTAGTACTATCGGAGCTCACACAATGCCGATATTTTCAGTGGTTAACGGACTTTTGGCAAGCGGACGAATCAAGGCGGGAGACCCTGTCTTGTACGGGCCTGATTCGACGGGCGCATTCTTGCCAACAGTGGTCAAGTCGATACATCGTAAGCGTGCCGAAGTCAAGAGTGCCGAGGCCGGCCAGACGGTCAGCTTAGCTCTCAAGCGAGTCCGACGCGCCGGAGTTCGGAAAGGCATGGTCATACTTCAGAAAACCGAAACCCCACCTCAAGGTGAGTCCACTGAACGAAGATACCACACCATATTGGCTGACCAGGTCGTCCTTTCTGCATTACAGCATCCAGACGATTCGAGGGACAGGTACTAATTTTATAGTGAGTTTTTCCCATCCATGAGACGCTTCTTAATTGCGAACCAAAGACACGCTTCTCTAGTCACAACTCAACCCTGCAGCGAAATTACCAGGCAATGCTTCACTGCGGAGTATGACCGACTTCCCTTGGTTCGCAAACGTCACTTGATACTGATGTTGAGACACCCACTTTCCAGGCCGTTCGTCAGACTGTCCGAATACTCTCCATGGACAATCCTCAGGGGATTTTGCGGACGGGTGATCGGGCTACCGTGGAGTTTGAGTTTCTCACACAACCTGAGTTCATCAAGCCTGGTATGAAGTTGCTCTTCCGGGAGGGCAAGACCAAGGTATGCAGTTATTTATGGATCTCGAAAATACCCCTTTCCTGATAGGACCTCTGTATCTTCGCTCAGGGCCTTGGTGTTATCACCAAACTATTGCCTTAAAGAGACTATGTGGCCGATGCTCTTCACATCTGCTGGGTAAGAGCGCAAACTCCGACCGCCTCGGAGCTTTCTGTACACTGTAGAATGCCGGCTTTTCTCGGTGCCTTCTTGTATTCTTGTCTTTACCAGTTATCCGTTTCGTTAACACGCCCAACGTATCCCTATGATATGCCCTAGTGATACCGTGAAGTGATTTTAGGGTGACGGGTAGAATCCTTGGTTGGAGCTTCTAACTGCACCCGGCCACACTCCGATGTTTGACTCCGAAGTACTTCGAAGACACCGGTGTTTCAGACAGACATGGCCAACCCTTCATACAGAGAGATAAGGGATGCACACATTTTCAGGTGTCAAAATCGGGCGCCGACAGTGGTAATGTCTCTTGGCGGAGAGATGTCCCTGAGCCGGCGTGAAACAAGGGCTTCTTCGACATCCATCCCTTAATATGCACGTAAAGACCAAAGCAAGATCGAAGCCTTCATTGAGAAGTCGCTCTGTTGCTAGGGTACGATAACGTTCCGATTAAGACCAGGGTTAGCGATGTCGAGGACTTTGGTCAAAGGCGCTTTCGGCGGGCAGTCCCATTTTTGGAGCACGCATCCTATTTCCAGCATGCCCAACGTGCTATCACCAACGTAAATAGCCATACAAACCTGGAGTAATTTGTCATCCGGTATCGGGTGCTAGCATCGGCCGGGCTCCGGGGCTTGGATTTCAGAAACGTCGAGTTACGGGCTTTACAAGCCGTCAGCAAGGCGGAGGACTCGGGCCCCGACAGGCAATCTCTCGGAGATTTCGAAGAGGCCAAATTGCCAAGCAGAGTATAAAGCAACAGCGTCAATATATTAAGTGGAGATACATGGCTACGTCGGGGTGTCATGTGAACAATTGTGGTATTGGGTACGTGTTGATAATCCAAATTTTAGCTAGAAAAAGAGTGGAGCAAGTAGGCATCCTCTCTAAGATTATCAATAATACTTTCAGACGAAGGAGAATGCAGTCGCCGGCGAGAGTCCCGTGTCGAATCAGTCGGGCAGCGAAATCACCGAGGCATGGCCGAAGCTACGTTGACGACTTTCACTCAAATGAAAGGCATGAATCCGCGCATTCTCTGGAGTCGCGTGCCACGTTGATGCGAAAACAGAGCCCCAATTCCAGTAAGCGGGTGATTGAGCAATCGAAAGCTATGCTGACTTGCTTGGCAAGGCCAGGTATCAATTGATTGATGAATGATTCAAGCGTCCGAGTATGCAACAGCCGCTCTCTTAATGTAATATCCATTTAACGGTAAAGAAGTAATAAGGGGAGTGAACAGGTTGAGGACTTTGCAGCGTTGATCTGCGAGCATTTTGCCTCCTCGACTGATCAGAGAGATATACAACCCCTACGCTCACCATTGGGGCCGCAAAAACCACTCTTAAACCGAGACTCCAACGAACCGCTGAATCGTGTCTTGAGGACTGGGGGCGCCAACCGAGGTTTCCAACCGATATGGACTTCTAAGTCAGTCGCCGAACGGAGAGACCCACCACAGGACGACCTTCCTTGAGCTTAAAGGTTTTTCTAGGCCTTCTCATTTTTATCTGCTTCATCTTTGATCAAGTAGTTATCAAAATCCGCCTAGATGGAGGTCTTTGGCTTCCAGTTTGCGGCATGCTTTGTTTGCTGGTATTGTAGGCTAGAAGTGTTCGATTAGGTAAGAAGTCTATTGAACGTTTGCCACAAGCCGCCAGCAATCATCTCTAAACTTAGACACACTAGAGCCTCTTGGTCCACCCCACTCCCTCTATTTTTCTCTATCTCTCTTTTTTAGATTCCAATACTCGCCTACCTATTTCTCCCTACCCTATCCTAAATCCAACACTTCGCAATTTGTCCGGCCCGATCCCGCCAAGCCACCTCGGAGTCTCGGAGTCTCGGAGTCTGCAGCAGTTTGCTCAAACGATGACCAAACCCAGCAGTTCAAGGCCAACCGACGCATCATTTGAAAGTTTAAAGTTACAGAAAAGAAACGACTATGGCCAGTTTATGAAGGAAGGCCAAGATGAATCCGCTCACCTCATGGAAGGGCAAGACCATGATCGGAGTGCTCCAGGACTACACCCAGACGTGGAGGCCTCTCCTTATTCGTCAAGATCATCCAGTGATGGAGAAGAAGAACGCCGCCCTCTATATACTTCCCGTTCGAGAAGCGGAACACGACGTGTCCGTTCGAAATTGCCGCGCCGATCAACCATATGTCTCTCCATCATGCTCGCCATCGTCTCGGGACTTCTCGTCTGGACCTCTTTGCCCAAACTTCAACATCTAAATTCAGTGAAAGAAGTGGCCCCGGACGTTGCCGAACAATACGAGGAACTCCCCTTCACTGGGAATCCACATGCCCGATCTTGCCTCTGCCCCAGGACGCCCACCGGACAAAGATTGTGCAACACTTATCCCCCTGCAGCGATAAAGCGCTCACAACTCGTATCAAGTACGAACGCGAGGATGAAAAATGTGCTGGCAAAGTTCATGCGTGAACGGGAGTCAGGGTCAATGCGAAGGTTGAAGGTCGGGATCATGGGCGGTTCCGTCTCGGCGTGCCACGGGGTGGCCGAAGATGGAGACAGTATGGGCAAGGAGTGCTATGGGAGAATTATAGGCGATTGGCTTGACGAGCGGCTTGGTGGTGGAGAATCCGGCTGGGGCAAGATGGTTGAAGTGAAAAATGGTGCTATTGGCGGAATGGATGCTAGGTGGGTGGTATTTCTATGCGTAGACGTCATTACTGCGAGCGCTCACCCGTTCCATTAGCTACTATGCTTTCTGTGGGATGAACCATCTTCATGACGACGTCGACATTGTGATCCTAGAATTCGACGTAAATGACCAACCGTAAGGCCCAAATTTCGATTCCTGTGGAGAGGCATGACTGACAAGCAACCTTTGTTTCAGAAACCGAGAATATGCCGTATACTTCGACCAACTCGTTCGTATTGTACTCTCCTGGCCATCTTCTCCTGCGGTGGTTATCCTTGGGACATTCGGGCCGCTAATCGCTCATGACCTCGGTTCACTCACGCCAATGTGGCCCCATCTACCCGTTGCCCATTACTACGACATCCCCTACCTTTCTATCCACCCCATGTTGTGGCTGACCTTTCTTCGGTTCCCCCACAGCGTCTCCGAGACGTTCTTCCATCCAGACGGATTTCATCCGAAGGCTGAAGGGCAGAAGCTGTTGGCTGATATTGTCGTCGCGCATCTCGAGTCCGTGTTTTGTGAAATGGAGAGGGATGCATGGGACGAGAAGAATGGATCATCAGAGTGGACGAAGGAGGAGACGTGGGTGGGCGGCGGCCCACTCACCATAAACGCTGCAACAACCTTCAACTCTCTGGTCTCTGAGAAGAACTTCCCTGCTCTTATCCCGGGGGAACCCTCCGTTACGGTCAATGCATACAACTTCCTGTCGCTACCGAATACAACCTCGGTCCAGCCATTCCCACTTCCGCATCCTCTGGACACCATCCTGGACGTAGCGGACCCCGACCCAGAGTCTTGGGACGACTTCTACGCCGCCAAGAATAAAGTACCCCGACCATTCTGTGCGGATGCGAACTCGAAGGTTCAGCCGTTCAAACCTAAACACAATACGGGCTGGAGGGCGATGGTTTGGAAGAACGAGAAGCACTTCTGGGTCAGCGACACTGTTGGTGCAGAAATTAGTGTGGACATCAAGGTTAATGAAGGCCGGTAAGTTTCGTATTTCTCATCTTCATTCCGTTTGCCTTCCTTGGTGGTACTAGGGGGTGGCGAGGTCGAATGCGGCAAGAGCAGGCGGAAACAGAATCGTATCGAACTGGACTGTTTATGTTGCTGTGGACTGATTGCTGACCGTCCCTTTCCCCTTATATTACCCCTTTCGCTCTATTTATCCGCCCAAACGTCCTGCCTTCCACAGCGTTGCGGTGTTCTACTTCCGCTCGGAAAACCTCTCGCCTGGAACGGCTGATTGCTGGGTGGACGACAACGAGAAGGGAGCAAAACGACTCCAAGGATACTGGCCTCATCGTCAGAACGTCCCCTCTGTTACTTACATCGACGCCGAGGTCACACCAGGGAACCATTTGTACGTACGATTCTTTCCTCCCCGCCACTCCCCTCCTCCGCAGAGTTCCCACCAGCACTACTTGGGTTACCTTCCACCGGGACTGAGCTGACCGTAGCTTCTCATTTCTCTCACAACCTTACAGCGTTACGTGCAGGGTGAGTTCGTCATCGCGCTCATCAAAAGCCAAGCTGACAGACCTGAAACACCAGATTTCGCCTGATTCGCATGATCCCTCATCGCCCATCGCCCATCATTTCCGTATTGTGGCAGTTATGTCCACTTGACGTATTCGCTTTCAAAGCCCCTCAAAACCGTTGGAAGCTGCATTTAGGCCGACGGACAGGTTATTTTACGGCCTTTCGTGTATCTTCTTCTTTCGATGTAGATCGTGATCCAACGCCCGATAGAGCGATGACCCTGTTTTGCGCATTCAAACTCAGGGCCTGAGGTCGTGCTTGCTGTGTGCAGGGTCCCTTCGACATGCGGCGAGCTTGAGAACGTCCGCTCCCGATGCTTTCGGGCTGGGATCCCGGATTACGGTGTGGAGGACTGAATGTTGTCGTTTCCGGGGAGATGATCAACAACCTGAACACGCTGTTACCTCTCGTTCTCGGATTCATGTTAGATTTTAGACTCAGGTGGACGATTTTAAACTCAGGTTGACCTCCGCACGCGATGCGGGACGATTTTCGTCGCGTTGAGCCACACCGCCCACGAAAAGAAAGACGACAACGATTGGAACCAGATTGTTCTACAGTAACAGAAACCGACTATCCGACAAGAAAGATGGCAGAACACACATAACAAGAAAGCTCAGAGACCGAAGGATATAACGAGAACAGTACAGCCACAGAAAACGACGATCACAACATACCATAAACAGATAAATGGTGCCAACACGACGACTATTGAGAGAATAAGAGACGCTCCCGCAAGGAGCCTGAGAAGCCGGATGGTTTGCTACTAGTGCGAGCCACCACCACGAGTGGCGACAACCCGACCTAGTAACTCGCCAGCCGGCCACTGAGACGGCCTGCGAGGCATAGGATGGTGAAGGGGGAGGAGAAGAGCAAAGACAAGAGGAGACGGGGAAGGGAAGAGGTGATGCTGGCCAAACGATCAAGAATGGGGTACCTCTTTATATGCCTGAGCAGGTGGTTTCCAGAAGTTGAGGGCGCGTTTTAGGTGAAGAGGGCTGAATTCCTGGTTCAGCTCTCTTAGTGATCTGGGTTCCAAGCTAAGGCTTGTTCGATGCACGACCACCCCTCCAATTTACGACAGCCCGGTCCACCAAACCCCAGCCGTCTTTCAAACCTCCCCACGCTCCAAGGGTGTAAAATTTGAGCCTACCAGTATTTGTTTATTTTCGTCGCCGTGTACTTCACCGGTACAAGGTCGGAAGGTGTTGCGGTCTCTCAGCGTAAATCTTCCGCGACTCCGTATTACCGGAATCACGGCGACACGTGCGGCTGCGCTCCCCAGTATCTCCAGCGTCGGAGGGAAGTGGCACCACAAACGGCGAATTCGGGTTTTCTCGACGACTTTGTCGTTCTACCTGAGCTCCCCGTACTATACTAAACCTGCCATAGCGTTACCGTAGACCGGGGCAGGCGCTGTGGTGCGGCCGCGTGGGAGACGAGAGCCTTCCAAGGCTTATCTGTCGAATCTAGGATACCACTTTGTGCGACTTGGTTCCAGATTTGGATCGCGCGACCATCACTCAGAGATGAGTCCGATCATCTTGGTGCACAAACTTGTATTGTCCCCCTGATTCCAAATTGATAATTGCGTAAATCGCCTGTACAACTACCCACATGACGATCATCTACAAGCCGAATGAGATTCGCATAATTACGTGGATCGCTAATAACTGCTTGGCGGAGGGCCATTTTGTCCAAAGGGACGGTCAGGGTCAGCAGAGCGGAGCGGTGTTCGGCAGAACTATGACGATCAAAGTCGGGTGGGGCTTTGTGATCGGCTAGCTTTGGGTCCTCTCTACTTCCGCTTTCCAATTGTAATTCGGTCATCATCGGTGCGGTAATAGTTACCACCACGGAGAACTCGGCAGGTGCCAGGGGGTTCGAGGCTAGGAATTGCCAATACGATGCGATTCATTACGTGAGTGTAGGGGAGCCAAAGCGGTGTTAGCTTTACATCGGTAAACACAGAATCCTCGACTATCTCTTTCTAAGAGTGCTCTGACAGATCCCTTGAGGCAGCTTGCGTTGAGATCGGGCTGGTTCCTGCGGAGACTGTTTACTGTTTGCGGCCAGGAGCACAGAGTCTATCTGGCCCGAAGAAGGCCCTCCTAAGACTAGAAGGTAGACGAGTCGTAGGAAATACTGTCATTGCAAGAATGGGCTCATAGACGTTTGTGGTGTACCCTCCCGAGACATTTCGCGTCGCCAAGTCAAGCGAAAACGGACGGAACCAACGAGAGTTGTCCGCACCCAGACGAACTTAACGTCTTCATGACTTCATTGTTTACCATTTTACTCGCATGGAGGGAATGTGTGCGGGTTAGACCCAAAAGAGGGGGACACAGAATTTGCTTCCGTTGAAACAAATGCTGGGACAATCGCGCTACGTCCAAAGTTCCATCTTCATCGAATCACAAAAAAGTATCAATGGACAACCTGGGAGGGCAGAAACCCGGAACCGGTGTCAGGTACTGCTGTAAAACTGGAGGTGCGTTCAGCAGGGGTGGATCGCGTGAAGTGCTCCACCGCGATTCACGCGGAAAGTTGGCCAGGTATCTTTGCCAACGAAGACGAGACCATCCATTGAACCGTAATGAGAAAACATGGGGCGATGATTAGCTTGAAGACCGACTAGGTTTCTGATCACCAAATGAAACAACCTCGAAGCCTGAAAGGCGCAGCAGAATGGTTAGACTCGTAATTTGTCTCCGTGTGCGGTTGCAAGAGTAAAGATTCTCTGATGAAAGTTTGTGGGGGTCATGCGGTATTTAGGAGTGGCAAGAATGCGGCCAGCGATATTTCGGGCCCGCCAGCCTAAAATAGGGACGAGACCTATCTCTATTAACCCTCGCGGCAGCACAAAAGTCCAGGACTTCAAAGAAAGCAACGCATGGGGTCCCGGATGCCGGGCTCCCGAGTGCCTGCTCAGGGGATACATTCAAGCGCTTATCCTCACTGAAAAAAAAAGTGGTGTGAAGCGTGCGGCCGAGAGAGACTCATTCTGCTCCAGCTGAGCGCGGCGCATGAGTTCCGGGAACGAGGGCCGCCTTTCTGGACTATCCTCAACGCGGAGACACGTTGCTGGTCGTGGGTTTGTATGAACGGAGAAACTGAGCGAAAGGGCACTCATTCAGCTTTAGCGCGATCGATATTGGGCGATATCACCAGAGAGGCCCACGGCTGCGATCGAAAGCTTATGACATGCACCGAGAAATCCACTGAGAAATACCAGTTAATCACAATTAACCGATGAAAGAACGGACCGCTCGTGACCGAATTCCCGGATGGTGATTTGACGGCCAGCCTTGGCGAGAAGTCGACAAGCATGGGGTTTATATAGCCGGCGCAAGCCAAGGAATCATGAAGATCGTTCCAAGATGAGTCATAAAGAAACATCAGGTGAAATCGTGTCTTCTGTTCTGGCTTGATCGATGCTGTGTGAGGGAGAGCATTGCGACGACCGAAAGGTCGAAAAAGAGCCATAAAGGGAAACCCGTCCCACCTTCCAGAGCAAGTCAAAGAATTAGTTAGATTTGAAAGGGAATTAATCGGGAACATGATGCACAAAATCGCGCATCCCCGAAGCGTTGTTTACGAGGGAGTTCGGCAAGGGGTCTAGGCAGATGGTCGTGATGCTCGCCCCCAGAATGACAAAGCAAAAGTTTCAAAGCCACATGTATTTCTTTGTCGACGACACGAGCTTCGAAGCAGGGCATATTTTGGTAGAGCGGGGTTGGCGGAGAAAGGGTCCTTTCTGGGCCGGATTTTTCGCCTAGAGAGTCCGGAGCTACGGAGAAGCTTGAGCAAAGATTAAAAGTACTATACCATATCCTATTTCTTTCAAGGAGAATGGGTTTCTCATTCGTAAAGAACCTACCGCCTCTAGGTATCACCTGCTTGAAAAGAGGCAAAAACGAACACGGCGTAGAACGTGGGTGGAGGCGTGTTTTCTGCCACATCAATCGGGACTGACGGGCTTCATAGCGCCCCCGCGAATAGAATGTCTCCCATCACACAAGAACTGGCCACAGCGTACGGCGGTCTAACAGCTCTCGCCACCGTTATAATCTATGCTGGCTCTTTTGCATCACTAAAGGTCAGCGCCATTCAAGCGATTTGGTATTGGTGCATCGCCGCTCATATAGACGCGTCGTGTCACTGGCATTCCAGCGCCCACCAAAACCCAAGTCATCTCAGCCACCAAAGCTCATACCCGATGACGATGAAGAGTCAGACGACGAAGACGAAATTGAGGAGTACATCGACAGCGAGACGGCGTTGTGGTACCCCGTGCTCGCCTCAGGGGTGCTGCTTGGTCTTTGGGGCGTTATCAAGTGGTTAGATGACCCAGAGCTCATCAACTTGGTTGGAAGCGTGCTCTTTGGCATTACTGGTATCGGGGCGGTATATTCGGTGAGCGCTCTTTCACCTAGTGTATTCTGCGTTGCTGAGACCTTGCAATCCTGCCACCTCAGACAGCAAATGCCTTTGTCCGCTGGTCGTTAGGCCCAACCCTAATAAACAAGTTCTTCCCAAGATACAATTTGACTCTGACTCGAGGTGTACGAGGTCCGTGCCCAGAAGCTTCTCGACCTTCTAATGTGCTGATGCGTTTTGAACTTTGTGCCCATCAAAAGAGATCTTCGAATGGAAGTTCCATAGCGTCAGCTTGATGATCATACCCAGTTCGGTATTGCCTTCGATACTATTTGTGCTCAACAGACCGTTTGAGTTCAGGCGGTTCGCTCTCAATGGCGGAATTTTAGCCGTTTCGTTTGGGTTCAACGCGTTGAAGCTTGTCAAGTTGGAGTCTGTTCGTACAGGCGTGTACTTGCTTGTGGGGCTCTTCTTTTATGACATCTGGTGGGTGTTCGGTACCAGTGTGGTAAGTCACGTTTCCCACTTTTCACCCTCCAGAACCTGGGATGGCACAAGGACGCTAACAGGTTGTCGTTTTAATTTCGGTTATAGATGCTGGATGTCGCAACAACGTTAAACCTACCAATCAAGTTACTTTGGCCGAAGAACGCGCACATGTCCCTTCCAAGAGACTTTGTCTTACTTGGACTGGGCGACGTAGTCGTTCCGGGGTTGTTCATCGCGCAAGCCTTGCGGTTCGACCAAGCGCAGTTCCTCCACTCCGCCCCAGTATCTAGGGCGCGGATGCCGTTCCCGAAGCCATACTTCACGGCTACGTTATTGTCTTATCCTGTGGCGCTCCTCGGCACAATGGGAATTATGCATTACACGAACCACCCTCAGCCGGCGCTACTCTATCTCAGGTGAGTAAGCCTTTCTCCTTTTAAGTTGGGCGGATGCCATTTTAATTCACACTTTGCACCCCTGATCTGATAAAATGACTTCTTTTTTGGTATAGTCCTGCGTGCCTCCTGTCGTTCTTCCTTGTTGCAGCAGTTCGGGGTGAGGTGAAGGAAGCTTGGGATTGGGTGGCAGAGAGGAAAGAGGCCATCGATCCTGACAAACTTCCCGAAGCGCAGCCGATAGTCGCTGATGGCGTTCACGCCGGACACGCCCCCGCCACGCTCATTCCCCCGATTGAGAACGCTGCTGCCGCATCTGGTACCGAAGATGAGGGAACGTCGACTGGAGTCGAGCAAAAGACACGGGCCGGAGGGAAGAAGAGGCGGGGTGGTCAGTAGACCCGAGCGGACGTCATGATCCCTCTGTCTCGTCACGTCAGGTGCTGCTGCAGAGTGTGCCATGGACGAGGACGATCCCCCATTGCACTCGATTATTGTGTGCTGAGTGCTCAATGTGCCTCAGTGGAGGCTGGTAGACTTCGCCTTGCACTCTGTTGCTTTTTCGTTTTCTTTTATCTTATAATGTCTGTGGTCGTATAAAAGATAGGAGTAAGGCCTTGCGGCTCAAGTGCTGTTATCTGCGGTCCCTCGGTGTCCTTCTGGCACGCGGTTGTCGTGTGCTTTGTGCTTCTAGTTCATAACATTACACCCACCGAGAAATTTCACCTTCGACCACCCACATCCTCATCCTCCATCCTCCCATCCCATCCACTCCAGGCCATGGCCCCCAGCAGCGACACCGTCCTTGCGACGGCTCTCGCAGTGGTCAGGTTCTTTGGACCAGCGATTTTATGCCTCATCGACCTCTCACTCACGACTTTCAACGCTAACGATAAAACTGGTCAAACACACGGTCCGATCGTCCAGGTTACCGTCCCGGTCATCAAGCCCCGTCGCTCGTTCATCAACCTGATACTCTCCGTCGCTGCTCTAACGTACTTGCTCGATGGTACAGTAGTCGTTCTGAGGGCAGTGTTCTGGAAGACGTGGGAGGGAGCTTCAAGCATCAAGTGGAATGGCATCGAAGTCGCTGACGTCCTTGGTTTGCTCGCGTTCTGGGGTCTCCTGATCGTCGGCACCTGGAAAGACGCAAAGGACATCCCAGTATGGACCAGCAGGCGCGTCAAGACGTTCGCCGTCGTCGCTCTCCTGTTCGAGGCTGCCCACACTGCTCTCCTGGGTGCAACTTTAGGCGACGGTAAGTTTCGTTACGCGTACCCCGCCCGAGCCTTTCTTCTTTTCCCTTCACATCAATCTCAAAAACCTTCTTTTACTGATTATCTCCACCCATAACGTATAGAACCTCAACCGCCGCCACCTCACGTCCCCGAAGTGCCAATCCCTCCAGGCCTCATTTGGGCTCCGTTCCTTCACATTTCCTTATCTGCCTTCCGGCTCTTGCTACTCATTGTCCTCGTTCCCGTCCTTTGGAAGCCGGTCACCACCTACGTCGTTTCTTCGGATCGTGAATCATCTGAAGCCACCGCCGTTGGAGAGCCGAGTGGCGTTCATGGCGATAGCGACCATGCAGTGTCAGAGGCACAAGGAGAGTCATCAGGGCTCCTCGCCCCCATCCCAAAGAAGGCCACTGGTCAATACGGAACCTTCCTTCCGCCTCCTTCTAACGCGCCTTCGATTCATTCGTCTTCTCCCGGACCCAGCAGCGAACACAATGTTCCCATTAAGCCCAAGCCGATCAAGGAGAAGGCTCCGGAAGAGGTATCATGGAGGGAGACGTTCACCAAGCTTCGCCGACTGTTGCCGTACCTCTGGCCGCACAATAACATCAAGTTGCAATTCCTTGCGTCACTTTGCATGGTCATCCTCCTCGTCGGCCGAGTGATCAATATCCTCCTGCCGTTGACCCTCCGTGGGCTGGTGCAAGATCTTGAAACCGGAGTTGGATTCCCGCTCCTCTTGATCTTTGCCTATGCTGGTCTTCGCTTCTTGCAAGGGTCTGGTGGACTCAACGCGCTCCGTGATGTAAGAACGTTCCGTTAGTGTTGAAGACGATATCTGACGCTATTATTTAGGTTCTTTGGGCACCAGTGATGCAATATTCGGATAGAGGTGCGCAATGAATAAGGGTCCTTCCCAAAGCGGATCCTGACGATCCCTTTCTTCGTTTCAGAAATGTCGCAACTCAGCTTCGACCACCTGTTGAACCTTTCCTTGGCATTCCACACAAAGCGGAAGACTGGAGAGGTTCTTCGTGTGTTGGATCGTGGTGCAGCCATCAACCATGTCTTTGAAGTCCTCCTGTTCAACATCATTCCGACACTTTTCGACATCGTTGTGGCCCTTGGGGCGTTCTTCTACTTCTTCGGATGGACCCTGTGTCTTCTCATCGCGGTCGTGATGACTTTCTACAGTGAGTTTGGGGTTTCGGCGGCTAGAAAGTTTCTCACTAATAAAATTTTTTCCCCCTCCAGTTGCTGCTAGTGTATGTTTTCACCCGGAATTTGGTTACTTTGACATACCGAACTAACGAAAACCCCTGTAGGTTATCCTCACCCGATGGCGAACCAAGCTCCGTCGGGCTATGAACGACAAGGACATTGTAAGTTCCCCATTGAATCTTTGTTTCCACTTCCACTAACTGTTCTCGGTCAGATCACCCGAGGCATCCATACTGATTGCTTGCTCAACTACGACACCGTCAAATACTTCGGTGGCGAGCAGCACGAAGGGGAACGCTACAGGAAGGCAATTGCGGAGTATCAGGCTTTGGAGTATAAAGTTATCACCTCTTTGAACCTCCTCAACTTCATCCAGAACTTGATCATCGTAAGTGCTCTTTTTTTTTTTGCCGAATAGGGAACCCGCGGCATGTATTCACGAGGTCTTTTACAGAGTATCGGTCTGCTCGTTGGTTCTTTGATTGTGGCTCACCGCGTCGTCTACGCTGGCCTCAGCTCTGCCGATTACGTCTTCTTCATCACGTACCTTATTCAGGTAAGGATGCGCGTTACAAGATAAAGGCTATGGCTAACTTGTTCCCCTGAAGCTCTACGGCCCACTCAACATGCTCGGATACATCTATCGAACCCTCAACCAGAACCTCGTCGATACCGAGAAGCTGCTGAACTTGCTCGCTGAACCTACGGAGGTCAATGACAAGCCTGGTGCCCCCGATCTTGAAGTGACGGATGGTGTAATTACTTTCGGTAAGGCTTAGCAGGTTTCTCGTGCTCTAAAACTAGTCTTAACATTCTGCGCCCTTAGAAAACGTTAATTTCTCTTACGACAACAAGACCACGGCACTTCACGATGTTAATTTCACGATTCCCAAGGGACACTCGCTCGCGCTTGTCGGAGAGAGCGGAGGTGGCAAGAGCACGATTCTCCGTCTGCTGTTCCGCCAGTACGACTTGAAGGAAGGCCAAGGCCGCATCTTGATCGACGGACAGGACATCCGAGACGTCACTCAGTCTAGCTTGAGGAAGGCCATCGGCGTCGTCCCTCAGGATAGCGTCCTCTTCAACGCCTCTATTGGATACAACATCGGGTAAAGGAGAATCTGATGGTGCTCTGAATTTGGACGTAGCTGATGGGTTTTCGTTTTAGGTACGGCAAATTTGGAGCATCTCAAGAGGAAATCGAGACAGCCGCCGCCGCAGCTCAGATGCACGACCGTATCATCTCATTCCCTGACGGCTATGAAACCAAGGTTGGAGAGCGTGGCGTTCGCCTGAGCGGTGGTGAGAAGCAGAGGGTCTCGATTGCAAGGACGTTCCTGAAGGTGCGAGAAAGAAGCCTTTAATGGTTGGCGGTTAATTAATTGCCCTTATGGGCGGCTGTCGACAGAATCCTAAGATCTTGGCGCTTGACGAAGCTACTTCGTAAGTTGCTGGTAACTCTGGAGCGTGATGATTTTATTAAAATTCGTCTCGTTTGTAGTGCATTGGACACTGCTACGGAAAAGGATATTCAAAAGGCTCTGCTCGACTTGGTGAGGATCGTCCTATTAATTTATGTTTTGCACAAACTCACTGACGATGTTTTGCAGATCGAAGGACGCACGTCAATCTCCATCGCTCACAGGTTGTCTACTATCGCCACTGCCGACATGTGAGTACTTCTATGTTAACGGTATCGACGAGACTCTAATATTGATTGGGATGTCTAGCATCTTGGTCCTCAAGGATGGTCAAATCGTCGAATCCGGAAGCCACAAAGATCTCTTGGCCCAGGGCGGTTACTTCGCTGAGATGTGGCAGAAGCAGATTTCCAGTGATAAAGCGCAGGGACCTTTCGATGGTCCCAGCGGTGATCTCAAGGCCCCCAGCGGCGACGTCAAGGGATATGACGTTGGTCATGAAGTCCAACCCACGGATGCTACCGTCGTCCCGGCTCCCGAGGTCTTGCCTGAGTCTGAGCAACTTCCATTCTTGGCACCCGGTCCTGCTATGGTTCCTCTGCCCCCTACTGAAGCGGAACTTCAAGCTGCGGCTGACGCCGAAACTGGACCCTGGGCTGCTGTTGAGGATGCTAAAGCAGCTTCGGTTCGGGCCGGCGATGCGTCTATCAAGGAATCTGTTGCTCCCTCGGTCCAAGCTCCATCTGCACGAGTGATCTCCCTCTCGGACGACCCTGCCGAGGTCAAGGCCACGACTTCTGAATTTGCTGCTCCGAACACCGTCTCACCTCCGCTTGCCTTCCCATCGTCTCCTCCGCTTGCCTTCCCGACATCCGACGACGCCTCCAGCCAACGCCATTCTCTCAGTAGTGCTCCTGCCGCGATTACGTTCAAGGATCAAGAACCACCAACCACTCCTGAGCAGAAGGCTGAGAAAGAGCCGAAGAGGAAGCGAATCTCGTCTCAGAACTTGCAACGTCTCGCCCGCAGGATCACGCTCGGAGGCAGGAAGCCTTCCGAGGACCCCGCCGCAGACACCACGGCAAACGTCACGGCAACCCCCGATACTGCTACTCCCTCCGTCTCGCCTCCAGTTTCTTTCCCATCCGGTGCTCCTCAAGCGTTCCCGAGCTCCGACGACTCTTCGAGCCGGCGTCAGTCTGTCATTGGTGCTCCGAGCTCGATCACGTTCAAAGACCAGGAATCACCCAACGTTACGAGCGATACCGAGTCCAAGGTGAAGCGCATCGCAACTCAGAACATCCAACGTCTCGCCCGCAGGATCTCGATTAGCGGCAGGAGGTCATCATCGCACAAAGACCAGTTGCCTGGAAGCGGAACTGCTACCCCGGCCAAGAAGGAGGGAGAAACTGCGACCCCACCGCTGAGCCGAGGCCATAGCGTCAGTGGAAGCGCCGATCTCACCGACCCAGTTACCCGTACCGGAACGAGTGCAGCAGTTCAAGCGGCTAAAGATCAGGAAGCTGCGGAGAACGCCGCTGGGAGTGGGAGCGAAGCGTCGACTAGCGGACTCCGAAACGTCCTTCGCCGGAAGAGAACCTCCAAAGGCGGAAGCGGGAGTGGCAGCCAGCTCTAGATCGACTTGACGACCATCACAACGATAACGCAAGAAAGGCAAAGTGCGAGCTGAGGTCTAGGCCTCGGGTGCAGCACCCCTCTCTTCGCATCACGTACATAAGCACGAAGAATACCCTCGAAGACCTCACGATCGGAGCTGAACTGCTCGAAATGTCTCGTCTAATTTTCTCATCCTCATTTCCTCTTCCTTGTTCCCATGTTTCTTTCCATCACTCTATCCAAACCATCCCAACGAATTCCGAGCGGCCATCTCCAGTCTTCCTCATCACCTCGCACTGGCCGGGGACACCAAGCCACACCTGTGGTCGTGCCCGTCTCATGCCAATTTCAGTAAATTGTATCTAGTTTCTTTCACATCTTATAACCCGTTTCTTCTTCTGAATCGAATCGCAATTGCCTTGGCCTAAACCGGTGGCACGAGTTGTGCAGTGTGCATGGCTTCTGGGTTATCTCTGTCGGATCATCCCAAAAGTCCGACTGGCCGTGCGCGTGCGGCGCTAAAGTTGAAAGCCAGTCCCCGTATAAAGTTCTAACCCCTCTCTCCCCCCTTTCCTCTCCTTCCCCTTGCTCGAGATCAGATCCAGCATTCACACTCTGCATCCTCCAGATTCCCCCCTTGCACAAAAATGTCAGCCAAAGTCTACGTCGGTCAGTCTTTTCCCCATTACACTCTTTTTTTTAATTTCGCGTCCTTGCGATCTGTTTGCGATCTCTGGAGTCGTCGATTGCGCTCTTCGGTTCCTTATCCTGACTGCCCCGTTTTCTCGCATGGTCCCCCTGTAACTGGCTCTCTTCATCAAATACTAATGGCACGCACTACTTGCAATATAACGTATGCGGTCTCGTTATCGGCGCGCGTTTCGTGGTTCGTGTGTTCTCCGTTTCTCGTTTCTCTGTTCCGCTTGATACGTTCGTAGGCAATCTCAGTTGGAATACCAACGATGATACGTTGAGGCAGGTCTTCGGTGCCTACGGTAACATTCTCGATGTGAGCGCTTCTTGTCTCGTCGACGTTCTGATTGGTACGGTTGTCTGATCATTTGAGCTGTTCTCCTTCGTCGACGCTGTGTCCTTGGCGCGCTCCACAACCCCTCCCCCTCACCAGTCCATCGTCATGCGCGACCGCGAGACCGGCCGTTCTCGTGGATTTGGCTTTGTCACCTATGCTTCTGAAGGTGAAGCTCAAATTGCAATCCAAACCATGAACGAACAGGAGCTTGACGGCCGTCGCGTCAAGGTCAACCTCGCCAACGCCCGAACTGGGGGTTCCAACCCCAGCGGTGAGATTATCGTTGTCCACCCACAATCATGTTTGCTGATGGAAAGGATATGCTATACAGGAGGCTTCCAGCAGCAAAGCGGCTACGGTAATGCTGCTGCCGGATACGGCGGCTACGGTGGTTTCCAGCAGCAGCCCGCATATAGTGGTCAGCCGGCATATGGAGGCCAGGCTTACCCGGCTTATGGTCAACAAATGGGTGGTCAACAACAGTATCCCCCAAGTAAGCTAGCACGGTCGTTCTCATTGTCTTGGGAGTCGCTGACCGGAGTGCGGCATTTCAGCTGGAGGCTTTGGCGGCCCCAGTTATTGAGCACTCTGAAGCACTTGGTATGTCGCCGGCGCACGGCATATCGTCATGCCTCTTTCATCCCTAACCTGCCACTCGAATAGGAATCAGATCTTTCTTTTCACTGTGAGCCTATCATTCCACCGAACCCAAGAAATTCGCCCTCATCGCACGCAACCCTCGGATTCCAAAACAACTTCCCCCCAAATTTCCATTCACGGCAAAAAATCATTGTAACTTTTCTTTCCTTTCTTTCTTTTTCAAATTTTTCTTTCCCTCTCTCTCTCCCAACTCTCACCACCCACAGCTGATATACTTGTTGTACATCACTCCCCGTGCCCCGTTCGTGTCCACACCGTTCCTCCCGTTAGTCTGTTAGCTTGGTTCTCTGGTCTCTACTCCCTTGATTTGATCACTGTATCCCTGCGAACGTCGTCCCCCGATGTACCATTGTTGTATTAAGCTCAATCGAAATCCAAACCCTGGTTGATCGTCCTGTTTGTCCGTCAGTTTAGTTATCGACGTGAACGTGGGACGGCCCTGAGTCGGCTAGCAAGACCTGGCAGATCCCGAAGCGGTACTAGTCGCGCTTTTCTCCGTTCCCCGTGTCACCCTTCCTTCGCGCGTCTCGTCTCTCACCTTTCCTCTCGTTTTTTATTATTTCAAAATCACTCTCCAAGCCATTCCCTCTTCTTCTTTTTAATCTTCATCGCCCATCCTGGCATTCTTGCGTCAATCAGCGCAGCAGCCAACGCGCGCTCCAAATGCCCCACCCTCAGCGTACAGTCGACGAGCGACCACCAGCTATGGAAGCACCCCGTTGAACCCTACCGCTGCGGAAAAAGCCAGCAGAAGAACCTCAAGGATCGACATGGACTTTGAACAGGCGCTCAAAGCTGGAGGCACCGTCGTCTTGGAGGAAGGAAGACGTTTGGAGAGTCTGGGTCTCACCAGCAGCAGCTCACCTCTGGGGAATGGGGGAGAGAGCAGCACTGGCAGGAGCAGCAGCAGACCCGGATCCTCTTCTGCCAGACAGCAACCTGCGACACCCACAATCGTCCCTCCCACTCCTGAATCTACCCTCCAGAGGGTCAGTCCCGCGGAGAAACAGCGAAATGCCGCTGGAGAAAAATCTAGGTTGCCGGTCCAGTCTGAAACGCCTCAGTCAACTACCACTACAACAACAGCAGCAAAAGCTGGTGGCCCTCTCGCTTCGTCCCCTACTATAATCGGAGGCGTTCCCTTTCAAGACTCCACCGGGAACGAGGTACAATCCAAACGGCGCAGCCTGTTCCGCACTTCCGGAACAGCAAGCAGTCCAGACCTGGCTGCATTGATGCGGAAGGGGAAAGAACGGGGAGGAGGGGTTGGCGGTGTAGAGCAATCGTCCAGTAATGGAAGTGCGCGGACGACTTACCAGCAACAGCAACAATACCAAGATTCCGCCACGCAGAACTCCTCGAATCACCTCTCCCCTCCTGTAGTCATTGGTGGCGGTGGTGGTGGAGCCAGTAGTCAGCCTTCTGGCGCATCGAATCCAGCAGCTTCTCAATATCAACAAGACCAACACGCTCGACAGAGAACCCGCTCTTCGACATCTTCGTCCTTCTCCGTGATTTCATCACCTTCGCTCTCGGACGCTCCTCCCCCACCACCGGCCGCGCACGTCAAGAGCAGAGGGAAGATGGCGAAAGCGGAGAAAGTCCTTGGCGTTACGGGTCAAGGTATTGGAAGCCATTCGGCTTTTGACAATGGGTGGTCGAATACTGAGAGGGTGAGTAGTTGATGGGGACAAGTTACTCGCTCGCTCGCTCGCCCCGATCGTCGCTTTCCCATTTGACCATGGCTGAATCTTTTTGCTGCAGGCACCTAAACAATCCATTCGGAGCAAGACCAGTGCACTCTGGGGAAAAGTTACAGGTACCACGAGACAGGTGAGTGGGGATTTTTGATGGGAAACGGTGTCGCTTCCTAGCCCCCCTTCGAATTCTGACCGAGCTCGAAATCCATCGCAGCGTGGTCTGTCTTCGGCTTCGAGCACCGTCCCGAATACTCCAATCACACCGAACTCGGCCACCACCAACCCTTTTACACAACCGTCTGCGACTCCAAGCTTTTCGGTCTCACCGCCGCCAGCTCACACCTCTCGATCGCCGTACGGTGCTCGCTCGACCACGCTCCGCGACGACCTCTTTACATCTCCAAAAGCCGCTTCTTCGACCAATTTAACCAAGCCGTTACCCCCAATATACCCAGGATCGTTCGGGGAGGACGATGGCCGAGGTACCCTGAAAGCCGGAAAAGGAAAGGCCAAAGCCCCCACGATGCCCCCCGTCAGCGGAGGCGGTAGAGGCAACCGCCGAAGAAGCATGAGCGTCGATGCTATGGACTTGAAGCAGATTTTAGCCATGGGTGGCCGTATTTCTACGGACGTCAATTTGGAAAAGGCTCATCCTAGCTTGCCGCCGCGAGCCGAGCTTGAATCGAATGACGGGCACAGCCTATTAGGCGGCTGGAACCTCTCGACCACAGGTGGACTTGATGATTTCCGGGGTTCTTTTGCAGGACTTACCGGTCCTCCCTCCTCTTCAGACGGTCACTCGACGACGAAGCCCAAACCAGGTCGGCCCCGTGCCCTGACGACGGAGCTCCCACCTCCAGAACTCTTACCCCCAGGTTCAGCCAGGTCCGAAAACTCCAACTCCGTACCTTCAACGCCGTATTTATCGACCGACGCCATTGCGCTCAACACGTCGTTTGGAAGTAACGTTTCGGCAGCGACCGCCAAGCCGCCTTCGGAACGCGAGGCTCGGTACTCTTCGGACGTTACGGCGATGCCCAGCGAACCGGAAATATCAGACCTCTCAGCTTCGGAATCGTCAAAGCCACCGACTAGGAGAGGGTCTATGCGCTCGAGCCCCGGTTTACCGCCTGGAGCCGCCCCTCCGAGGTTGTATGGGAGTTCGCTCCATGCCCCTTCAGGTTAGTTTTCATGTGCTGTTTGTGACGTAATTTTCGGTCCAACGCGCATCATTCCTGACTCGTTCTCTTACGCTCAGACACGTCTCGCCCGAATGCGATGTCTTCGTCCGAACCATCATTAGTCCCGCAACGTTCGGCATTCGCTCGGCGAGGTTCAGCAGACGTAATAAGCCCTCAGCAAAGCACTGGTGGAAGCTTGCAAGTGTCCATTGACAGCCCTCCACAGACCCGAACGATGCGCCCGTCAACTGCTTCTTCGAGGCAGTTCCGTATGAACAGTGATCCAGGTTCTGGTCTTGAGGTGTCGGTCTTTGAGTATGGTGGCGATGGTGCTATCTCCTCACCGGCTCTGGCGTCCGATGATGATGTGGCTTCCCGTGCCAAGTCCCTTGCGGACCGTTGTTGGAGAGAAGATGAGACCTTCAAGGCTAGAGAGAAGATTGCCGAGTGGTTGGGTGGATCGTAAGCCTTGTCGTTGGTTTCTGGCTTTACCCTCTGCTAACGCGACCTTGTTTGTTAGTGGCACTCTGAACAAGCAAGCCCTATCTTATTACATGGATCACTTCGACTTCAAGGGCTACAGACTAGACAATGCATTCCGGTATGTCTATCAACATTCGGGACGCAAAGCCGGGAGCTGATAAGATGTACCTAGCCACCTTTGCGGCAAGCTGTACCTGAAAGCCGAAACCCAGCAAGTGGATCGTATCTTGGAGCAGTTTGGTAGACGGTACTGGGACTGCAACCCAGGAAACATATTCGGAAACCCCAGTGCGTACCTTGGATGAAGATTTGCGAGAAGCCAAGCTCACTCTTGTTTTATCTTAGGCGTCGTCCATTCGGTTGCCTATTCCTTGCTTCTCTTGAATACGGATCTCCACATCGCCGATATCGCTTCCCATATGTCTCGCGGGCAGTTTGTTCGCAACACCCTGTTCGCCATCACCGAATCCGCCAGATCGTCCTCTCCGACCTCAGCCGCCCACCCTTCATTGAATCCCGCGGCTCGTGCGTCTACCCCGGACCTCCCATCACACTCGGAGGAAGTCAGCCGTCGGCAGTCTGGAGAGACGAGCGATCCTACCACCTTGCGTATGAGGTCGAAGCGCAGTGGTAGCATTACCAGTTGGAAGAGTGGGTCGAGGGAAGCTGTCGGCGGCATGCTTGGGAACGCGTCCACCCCGGCTCTCCTGTCGTCGTCAGCCGTCAATCAACCGAATGGTGCTTCGTCAAACGATGCTAGCAAGCCTTCTACACCAATCGCCGCTCGTGGTCCACCAGTATTCAGTCGTTCATGGGAAATTGAGATGGAGAACCTGCTCAAGGCATGCGGCTCGAGGTGACGGCTTCCCCCAGTTCAAAAGCTGAACTTTTCTTGTATAGGACATGTACAACGCTATCAAAGAACGCCAGATCCTTCAGCCCACATCGTCAATGGAGCGCAGTTCAATGAGCTCATTAACGCCCGGAAGCACGCTGATAGGTCGAAGCCGGAGTCAGCGTAGAAATGGCAGCACCAATGCACTCAAACGGGGCAGTATCCGTGGCATCCAGACTCTTCTCGGATCGCAGAGCCCGTACAGTAGCAATAGCAGCAGTACTGACGGCCGTGTCAGTCCTTCGCCTAGCTTTGCAACATCATTCGGAGATGTAAGTTTACTTCTGTCCGGTCGAAGTTCGCCACTAACTCTCTTCCCCGCAGGCTGTATCCGCTTCGTCTTCATCACTCTTTGCTCCGACGCTTGGGTTTGCGTCCAACCTCTCTCATACGATCATCAAGGAGGCGCAAGAGGACGACGCTCACAGCATCGACAGCGTTGATACGGCCGACACCACCGTCAGCATCACAGATGAGGAGCTCGCCTTGCAGGGAGCACCATGGGCAAAGGAAGGAATGCTATGTCGGAAGCAGTACTGGGAGTCGACTGGCAAGCGAGCGAAGGACAAGAGCTGGATGGACGTTTTCGTGGTCATCCAGAAGGGAACGTTGAATATGTTTACCTTTGGTGAAATGACTGCGGCTGCCAGTCGGGGAGGTGGTGTGGGCGGCGGAAATTGGTTGGCCAATGCGACGCCGATGGGAACTGTCAATTTGGCACATTCGTTGGCTCACGTCCTACCCCCACCAGGATACAATCGATCTCGGCCACACTGTTTCGTGCTGACCCTTTCAACGGATGCAGTATACTTCTTCCAAGCCGGAACGGAAGACCTTGTCAACGAATGGGTCTCGACCTGTAATTACTGGGCTGCTAGGACTTCGAAGGAACCTTTGCAAGGAGGTGTCTCAAATATGGAGTATGGCTGGAGTAAAGTGGAACAGAACCAAAACAATCCACATCCCAACAACTCCGTCGACAACTCGGATGCCTACAGCGATGTGTTCAGCGTTCGCAGCGGCCGCAGCAAGATCAGCAAACGGAGCTTCGACGTCCTCGGGTCATCGCGATCCAACTACTCCCCCTTCGCGATGGAGAAGATCTTCATTAATGACTGGAAGGCACCCATTCATTCAACGATACCTAGCACGCATGATGAAGAGACGCAAATGGAGGCCTTGCAGAAGCAGGTCAGCATATTAAAGCGAGAGCTTGCGACTCACGACAAGATTCAAGTTCCGATGCAGAATATGGTTTGTGGCTTTTTTCCGTATTCGCCGGAGGCCTTGACTAATTGGTACCCCGCAGTATCAACCTCGCTCGCCAAACTTCATGAAGGCTATGGGCAACTGGGAAGCCAGGTCCAAATACCTGCTAGCTGAGGTCTTCAAATACGAGACCTACGTGGACTGTCTGCGTGACGCCATGTCGCTTCGCTTGAAGAAACGAGGTGAAAAAGTCCTTGAGCGAGCACTGGACGCGGGAACGGAAGGCGAGGCTTTCGCCGGTCTATCTCTTCGACCATCTCGCCGTGGATTGCGCGAAGAGACCATCCAGGAGGCAGAAGAACCTCTCACACCTGGTCCAACCTCTGCATTTAGTCAACACACTCGTGAAACCGCAACGAGCAGCTAGGACACATTTTCTTCGCTATGTATCTTATGATATTCCGCATCTCCCTTCATGCTTCCGAAGTCCATTTATTTACATAATTACCTTCTCGATCTGTATTTTGCTCATATATGTCTCGCAGCCACGCTAGCATAGTATTTGTCTTTAGGGTATGTGTAGAATAATTTATACCGAGGGTAAATGGAACTAAAATATAGAGTGACAGTGGCAATGCTCATTTACGCCCCACTTCGATCTCCCTCCATTCATCACTCGTCAGTGCCTTGATGTTCTAAAATATGGAAGAGTATTAGGTTGGTACCTGGTGCGAGAGTGGAATACTTACATCTGGTTTAAACGGCCATTTGGAAAACGCGTTGGCTAGACTCTTCCACTGCTCAATCGTGAGGCCCCGAATCGGCGTCTTAGGCGGAATCCGGGCTTCCAAAGGTAGTTTCGGGTCTGTGACATGTTCCAATAGAATTGATGCACCCGGGGCAAGGTAACTGTTGAAGCGATTGATAATGCATTAGGGTATATAAATGTGGAATGAGTGCAGGAACTCGGCACGCACGATAAGCTCTTCTCCAGGCTCAAAGTTTTGTTCACGAATAATTGTCTTGCAAGGAAATCCCACTCGTCCGAATCGGCAACCGTGATGATCGGTTCAGCTTTTGGGATGAAATTGACGGCCAACATATTATTTCCAACAACGCTGTCGCGAAGTTTCTTGGTTGTCGCGTCATGTCCCCTGGGGAAGAAGAACGAGTTGTAGGGTTTTAGGTCTTCCGCAGGGAGAGAAGTGCTGAAATCGGTGTTGGCCTGAGCTATGACGGATAGTTTGCACCGATCCTTGCTCAACGGTGGCGCCGAGATACGCTACAGGAATAAATATGTCAATCAGGAGACCCCAAATAAACCGTGGAACGGCGGGTCTTCTTACAGCCCATTGTGGTTCGGGAATGAGCAAATGGACAGGGATCCGACCGTAAGCGAACATCCAAGCACGGTCCGCCACAGCTCGGAGAATTTGAGATAGCCATTGGGCTGCAAGGACGCTCAGCGGAAGATGGCCAACCATTCGGAAATTGGGGTGAATGCCTGATAATTGCCACGTTGAATCATTGTGCTCATGTCTCCTTTAATAAAAAGGGTCCCTTACCGTCTTCAAAGCTAAGCCGAGGAAGATCAGCGAAATGGCCTTGTGCTTCCAGGTCATGATAGACATTCCAGTAGTAAGCCCCTTCTTTCACTAGAACAACACGGTCATCGGCAGCTGCCAAGGCCTAACGCGGAGATAGTCAACTTCAGTATACGAGGAAAGATTTTTAACTTTGATATCCAGTCCTACCTCTAGATCCGGGTGAAAACTCCTGCCATATTCGCAAATGATCAATTTCTTGAGCGTCGTCCGTGGAAGTGTCAGCAATGCCCTTGAAAGCACGCCAGGACCTGAGTAAAAATAGGGTAATACAGTTCTCTTTGTTAGAACCAGGACTGAGAGTCGTTAAATATGCAGAAACCATACCAGGATACGTTTCGAGGACAATTTTCGGGTGTCCGTTTTCCTCCAAGCCGTAAGTCTTGACCACCTCCCGTGCTGCAGCAGGATTGAACAGATAGGATCGATCCGCGGATCCTACTCCTTTCTTCATAGGATATCTTTTCGGCCATTCTATAAGAGGCGGTACTGGAGGAAGGGCCTTCCCTGTCGCCCCAGAAACAAACGTCCAATCTTCATCCCTGATGTCCAAGTTGGAAGGTGCTCTTTTGATAGGTTGAACAGTTGTCGTGCCGGTGCTGTACGCGCGTCTAGCGATGACAGACCATCTGGTTAGGGATTGTATCCGAGGTTGAAGCATTGTTTGAGAAGAACACGCGCGAAGGCTTCGGAAACCGTGAGCATCACAATCTGGCACGAACCACGTGACGGCTGAAAACAGTCTTGCATTAGAGAAGCAGAAGGTACAGAATAGGAGGACAGAACAGATCGAGATACAATAAATACATCTCAAAAGAAATGGGTATACAAGTAGAAATCAGTACAAAAGGATAACTAGCTGTGCGTGGCAGCTGTCAGCTTCGATAACCTATTAATGAGTGAATTTCCCTTGTCCTCGAGAGCGGTTGTCCCTGGTGAGACCGGTGAAGCTGTCGCCAAGTTCTGCGGTTGGACTTGGTTGGCGGTATCGACTTGTGGTCGGTCTTGTGAGGCGCGTCGTTCTGGTGTCGCGGGCAAGTCGTTAGGGTCCCCTCCTTCGACAAGTTCGATGGTCTCCTCGAGAACAGCGATCCGAGTCCAGCGACGGTAACGTGTGTACTATCAAACGATTGGCGCATGTCAGCGGACAGGTCTACCCGACATGGATGGTTGAGGTGAGACTGACCTTCCCTCTTCCACGAGCACCGGATCCTCCTTCCCACTTATTATCAGCATACACCCAACCCTCGGCATCGGTCTGATCGGTGTCGCTAGGGAACGCTTTGGATGACTTGTCCCCTCCATTTGTTCCAGGAGTAATCCCATCGAAGTGAAAGATGCCACTATCTCTGGTCGGGCTGCTATCCTGTCCGCTAGCGGTCTGCGCCCTTCTGAGACCCTTGCCGACGGCATCCACAAGCCGAGCCGCATTACCGCTCGGATGAGCATCCACGTCCAACGGTGGTTCGGTTTTGACCCTCTCCTCGTGCAAGATCCCGTCGCGACCCAACGTGCGTACGGTCACATACCAGTCTGAATCCTCCCATTTCCATTTGCAGGTTCGCTTCATCCTCAAGCCAGTGGGAGCTGGCTCACCAGAAGAGGTGGTAGTGATAGGCAGGAATACAGTGGTCGGTCCGGGGAGCGACAATGAACCGGGAGGAGGAAGTGGGACCATGTGCGGGGGAGGAGAGCACCAGCTTGGCCGCTCACCAGGAACGAGAGCGTGAGTGAAGTCCAAACCCATCCACCATCGTTGGTTTTCAAAGACGGTGAGTTGGAAGCGAATGTGAGCTGGTTGAGGGAGATCATACTGCGGCGCTGGAGCCGTAGTGGTGGCTGTAGTGGTGGACTTGTTATTGCTCGCCACTGATAGGGCTTGGGTGCCTGAGCCAAAAGTCTGCGTTGAATCTGGCAGCCCAGAGAGCGTGATCCACACTCGATGTAAGGCCCACTGCACCCATCCGCTCCTCCTCAGCACGTCTCTGCTGGTCTTTGCCCAAGGTGAACGCCAGGTAAAAACGAGGGTCCCGGCCAAAGCAACGAGGACTTGTACGGAAATGAGGCGGACCACGATGATGTATGTGGGGTGGATGACGAGTGCGATCCTCAGAAGGTTACGAGGCGGTGGGAAGGATTGAGGTAAAGGTGGAGGACGCGGCAAGAGGGATTGAATGATGTTGATGTCGGCGATGGTTTGTGAGAGAGCGGATTCAGTGGTTGGGGGAGGCGCATTGTGGCGCTTGGTCCAGCGACGAACGAAAGGAATTCTAGGTCCCAAATGTTTTGCGGCTAGTGGTAATAGCAAGACTGCGGGAAGCAAGTATCTGAAATGGACGCGGCGTCAGTCAGCCGTCTACGCGAACTGGACGCGGGGGGGAGCCGAATGATGACATACCGGACGCCGAAGCCAGCCGTCAAACACGTCAACCACCATCCGGCAACGACTAGCCAGCTTTCAGAGCTCCTTCCAGTCTTCCAGCTGACTATTTCCGATAGGTCTCTGAGAAAGCGAATCACTGGTGCGAGCTCGACTAGGAGTCGCACGACAGGTGCTGGGGTATTGGATACAAGAGTATACATTGAGACTTGAGGAGGCGGGGAGGCTGGTGGGTTCGCCATCGTCAAATTTGAAGAATAGTTTTGAAATAGTTAGATATCGTTGGAGGGGTGTTCAGTGACTGTACATGCGAGATACAGGAGAAGGTGGATTCGATTCTGGTGTGAACCGAGGAGATTTCACGCGCGCATGCCTCACTCGGCACGCAATGTCCGTATCACACAAGCACGGAGACCTCCTCGTAGTCACAGGGTCCCCTGGCTTCTTCCACAAAAACACTACCGGACTCTGTCTGCGTTGCATGCGTGGAATGATGCACAGAGAGCAGCTGAAATGAAACGCGTTTACACCAGTCGTTATCAAAGACCTTTCACAGACAGTCTAGCTCAGCAACAAGAACGTAAAGATGCGTCATTACAATTAGTCACTTTCAACCCCCACCCCCCTCAGTTCGTCTTCTGTTGACTAGCTGACTTTCAAAGGTGGGGCATCCGCCTGGTCAGGTGTTGCGGATCAGGCACACCGTCACAGGCTGGACTGCCAAACAAAGCCCAGAGGTTCCGAACGCACCTCCCCCACCTCGCGCCCATCTATTTCCAGTAATAGAAGACACACCAATCTCGCATCCAAAGATGGACAAGTTCAAGGAATTGTACAAGACAGTCATTCCTAACCTACCCACCACCATCGAGCAAGCGAGTCCACGCACCCGGAACAACTCACCTCCGACGACGCCGAACACCAACACAGACGATCATATCGAGCTTGTACTCGACTCTGACATTCCTTCGCGTCTTTTAAACGAGTTAGATGGCTTTGTTAACGCCCTTAAAGAGGATCAGTTGGACGCCGACTCCCTTGCGGACGCCGACATTGCGGTAGCTCATGCCTTGAGTCAAGCGAGAGCATTCCGGATCACGGCGGAGACTTCACTTCTGCTAGGGTTCGCTCTCATCGTAGCTAGCCCGGTTCAAAGTCTCTGTCAAGCAATTGGAGTGGCTGCACGATACGACGAATGGCCTCGGGATCAGAACCAGAACCAGAACCCGGACCATGCATATGCATGGTTTGTCCAAAACCAGCCGGTCATGATTTTCGAACACAAAGTTCCCGCAGTTTTCAATCTTCACTGCCCTCAAATTATCTTCATGGCTCGTCAACGGCAAACTTTGGACCTTGGGAAGCCCCTAGAAGGGGGCGAAAGCATCATCGCAAAGGTCAGGAATCCTTGGAGCCTCCCTGGTCTACGACACCGCTAACTTCCCTTGAAATCTCATTATAGTTAATTCTGGACTCCCTAGCCAAAGGATTCAAATACTGTGTGCTTCATTCGTTGGCGTCCTTCATCGTCATTCATCTCGTACAGGACACCGAAAGTGGACGCCCTCAAGCCAGGATATCCGATGTGATCCCGTTAACAAGCCCCGCCACTCCAATCATGCCTCTTGTCCTGGCTTTGATCTTGCATTCGAGACAAGACGAGTTGGCGCTGGAGTACCTGCCCATGGAGTCGACTGTTGCAACCTCGAACGACACTTCCCCCGAACAAAACAAGGATCTGCACCCGGAATCATCAACACATGAGCCGCACGAGCCAACTCAGGATGTTGGCTCTAGCAGCCATCATACTGGTGGTCATACTCTACCTCCGAGTCCGCTGGCCTTGTCGGAATACTGGGAGCCGAAGGAGGTATCAGAGGCAACGCTCGCAACGATGCTACGAACGGCAAGTCAACTAATCGGTCCTCTTCTCCTCGTCTTGCTTAATTATCCTTTTTCAAAATCGCAGACAAACGGACTATCCTTATACTGGGAAATGAAACCATTCAGTCGGGATGTTTACCGTCCTGTCCGTCACGATGATTCCTCTCTATGGGCCGATCCTCTGCCAAGGAAGGCTATTCCCTACCTCATCCCTCATTCTCAAAATTACAACCATGTTACGCCGCCACATTTATCATCCATGACTCCCTTTGTACTTCAGCTGGACTCTAAGGTTTGTTACGATGACATAGGCACGAGATATCAAGGACATTTCCGCAGCCTACCCCTACCAATCACGGTCAAGATTCTACCAACGTACCGCATGGACCCTGAGTTAAAAATATGGAGGAAGCTCCGTAACCTTGCCGGGATCGAGATACCTGGTTTATTCGGAGCATACTCGATTGACGAGCAGGAAGGGCGTCAGGACACTGGGGCTCTGGTCCAGCAGCATGCGGGAGCCCCTCTCGAATCTTTCGACGGGTTAAGTCACGAACAAAGGTAAAGTATCGAGATCGGTTCTTGTCTAGGTGAAAGGGCTTATGTCGATATCTATCCATCTTCTTAGATGCGAAGTATACAGAATCGCGACTAAGATCCACGAAGCAGGTGTCAGGCACGGATGTTTGGATCCACAAAACGTAGCACTCGACAGCAACGGGAGGGTGATGATCCTTGATTTCAGTCACTCCGCCCACCATAAATGCAAAGGAGGAAGTGATTGCGGGGAGCTCCGGGACTTGCGTCAGGAGCTCAAGTTATCGGAATAGCCTTGACTGGGCATTTCGTATTCCTCGTAGAGCTGTATCTTCCTTTCACATATCGCAAGAGAGGGTCAGTTTCCCTTGTCATTGCTGTGAAAATATTCTTCAATCCCCTCCGCGCCCATCCCAGTTCCGTCCTGAGAGCTTCCTTCGTGAAAACCCTGTCATGAGGTCTAATTGATCTCTGACCTGTGATACTGTCTCCATAAATAATTGGAAATAATTATATGTCGTTGGAAGACGTTCAAACCTGACTGTGCATGTGATACAGAGGAAAATGGATTCCATTCGGATGCCACTAGTAAGCGCGGAGATAGATCTTATGTGCACACACTTTACTCAACCACCCAATGTCTGTATCACTCAAGCACTGAGATTTTCCCGTAATCACAGGATCTGCTTCCCGGAGTCCTCATGGGAAACACTGGACTTTGCTTCAGTAAAAATGAGAACAACCCACGCCTATTCTTTCAAAGACCCTTCACCGACAGCTTAAAGCCAGTCCACCCTCCCCTCCGAAAAATAACGTCATTACAATTATTTATTTCAGACCCATTCGTGAGTTTGTATTCTATAGGCTTGTTGACATTCTCGGTTGGGGCGCTCGGCCTCGCCAGCGTTGGATACCAGGCACACCGCCACGGGGTCGACCAGTGGCTGCCATCAAAACCCGGAGGTTCCAAATGCATCTCTCACCACCTCCCATCAAAGCTATTTACACCGATGGAAGACGCCCCAATCTCGCATCCAAAGGTGGACAAATTCAAGAAATTATACAAGACAATCATCTGCGACCTCCCAGCCATCATCGGGCAACCGAGTACTTCCGACAACCAGAAATTCACACCTGCCGCGATGCCAAATATCGATACAAACGGCCCTATCGAGCTGGTGCTCGATTCAGACACTCCTACGTGTCTCACAAATGGATTGGATGCATTTGTTAACGGCCTCGATGAGGATCATTTGGTTGCCGACCTCCTTAGCAAGGCCGACCTTAAGGTGGATTATGCTTTGGAGGCAGTTGGAGACGTCACGATCAGGAGGGAGACTTCAGTTTTTCTGGGGTTTACTCTCATCGTAGCCGACCCGGTTCGGCATTTCTGTCGAATACTCGGAGTGGACACATACTACTCCGAGGGGCCTCGGGTCCAGAACCTGAGCCCGGACTATGCCTGGTTTGTCCAAGACGAGCCGGTCATGATTTTCGCAGAAAAAACCCCCGCGGTTTTCAATCTTCACTCCCCTCAGATTTGTTCCATGGCTCGCCAACGGCAAACTTTGGATCTGGCGAAAGCTTCAGAGAGCATTCTTGCAAAGGTGAGGACAGCTTGAGATTTCAAGCCTTGAAATCTCAGGCCTGCCCGACTACAACGCTAAATTCTCTCGAAAATTCATTATAGTTAATTCTAGCCTCTTTGGCCAAAGACTGCAAGTATTGTGTCCTCCACTCGTTGACGTCCTTCATTGTCATTCGTCTCGTGCGCGACCCTGGAAGCGGGAGGTACCAAGTCAGGATATCCGATGTTATCCCGCTAACAAGCTCCACCACTCCAATCATCTCTCTTGTCCTGGCTTTGATCTTACATTCGAGGCAAGATGATTTGGGGCTGGAGTATCAGCCCTTGGTGCTGAGCCTTGCAACCTCGAACAACCCTTCCTTCAAACAAGATGAGGGTCCGCCCCCGGAGCCATCGACAGCCGAGCCGCATGAGTCAACAAACCGACGAGAGGATGTACTTCCTAGGAAGCCCGCCAGAGGTCAAACGCTAGCCCCGAGTCGCCTGGCATTGTCAGAATACTGGGAGCCGAAGGAGATATCCCAGGCTACCCTCGCGGCTATGCTAAATACGGTAAGCGGACTATATGTTGCTCCTCCTGACTTTTCTTACTTACTCTCTTGAAAAATGATAGAAAAATCACATATCGTTATCCTGGGATATGAAACCATTCTCTCGGGACGTATTCCATCCTGTCCGTCGCAACGATTCATCTCTGTGGGCGGATTCTCCGTCAAGCAAAGATATTCCCCGTCTCATCCTCGACTCTCCGGAGAACCATCACGAAGCCTCACCCCCTTCACCATCCATTATTCCTTTTGTGCTTCGGCTAAACTCTACAGCTGGGGACGGTGCCATAGGCACGGCATATCAAGGACATTTCCTCGGCTTGTCCCTGCCAATCATTGTCAAGATTCTACCAGCTGACCGCATGGACCATGAACTGGAAATGTGGAGGGCGCTCCGTAATCTTGCCGGGATCGGCGTACCCGATTTGTTCGGAGCGTACTCGCTTGAGGGGCAAGACGGTCGCGAGGACACCGGTGCTTTGGTGCAGCAGTACGCGGGAGCTACTCTCGAATCTTTCGACACGTAAAATTACGAACAAAAGTGAAGTATCCAGATCAGTTTAGTCTGGTTCAAGAGCTTATGTTAATATATATCTACCTCCTTAGATGCGAAATATACAGAATCGCAACCCGAATTCACGAAGCAGGTGTCGAACACGGGGATTTGGAACCACGAAATGTAGCACTCAACAACACCGGGAGAGTGATGGTTCTCGATTTCAGTCACTCCAGGCAACATGAATGCGAAGGAGAAATGGACTGCAAAGAGCTCAAGGACTTGCGTCAGGACCTCGAGTTATCGGAATAGCCTTGACTGGGCGATCTCGCCCAATCCTTCAGCGATGAATGGTTTCTCTTCTGTCTTGAGTTTCCCTACTTTAGTTTAGCTATATCATTGGTGCACTCTCATAAGCCGTTCGATAGGTTACGCAGAAATAGCTTGGGGGTATTTTACTACGGAGGTAGCGATTGGACGGATGAATACATGTGGAAGCCACAGTCCGAATATCTCTGTCCATAAAGTCCTTGTAAAAGAAATAGCATGTCTGAAAGTCCTTAGAATACAAAATTGAATATCTAGAACGAATGTGGCAAGGGGAGCATAGTCTTCCAATCAACTTGAATCCTGTTCTTCCTCCTCAACTGGTTCCATCGCAGCAACGAGCATCTTTTCCAACACCGGATCCCACTCATCCCTACATCTCTCCTGGGTATGGAAACCCGCGATCTCCCTCCCTTTCCAATCCAGCAACGTCACTCCCGCATTGTCAGCCACATCGGCGAAGCACATCCAGTACCCGCAGTACTTCCGGTCTGGGAACCGGCCAGACAAAGCAGCTCGTTGGCGGAGCGCTTCTTCTTTCCAACTGGTATCTCTCAAGAGTTGAAGCGACGGGAACGCCCATTGCAAGCGTCGGAGGCGTGCGGACATGCCAGCCCGGGTGACGTCGTCGCCGAGGTACAACTGAGCGACGCCGACGGTGGTAAGGGTGGAGTGATATACGTCGGAGAGGTTGGTTGCAAAGTGGTCCAGCGAGGAGATGTGCAACACGCGAAGCTTGGGACAAGTTCGCTCGATGTAACCGTCGGCGAAAGCCGTCGAGCCGATCAGTTCGAGTTCCTCGAGATCCATCCCTATAGCGGTTAGAAGAGGTTCAAGTGGATCGTTTGCGTGGTTGTAGATGTACTGAAGGCTCGTGAGGGAAGGCACGACGAGTGTGAATGCCTGTTCGAGGGCTCGTTGTCCTCGCACACTGAGGAACTGCAGCGAAGGAAGGCGGACAGTGGCTGTGTCAATCGCAGCTTCCCCTGTAGCTCCACCGCAGTGGAGGTAGAGGGATCGCAGGACGGTGAAGCCGTTTGCGAGCGAAGGATTGACTCTGACAAACCTGTTCATCTCGTCGGCGTCCGCGATATGGAAGCTCAAGCTGAGCCCTGGCAGTGCATTTGATCGATGGCCACTTTGATTCGCCATAGTCTTTGCGGCTGAAATGGCAGAATCGCATATGGCGTGAAGCGCCGGTTGGAATGGCGAGAAGTCGAGCTTTCGCAACGGCTTGCTTAACCCCGGACCCGCGAACTCGACGAGCCTCGGACAACGCCTAACGAGCTCCAAGACGGAATACTCTGGGAGCTTTTCGCTGACCAATATGAACCATGAGAGGGGCCCGAGATCCTCTACCCATATTCGACGGATCCACCAGGTGAGCGCTTCAGGGGCCTTGGCATCAGGTCTGTTGGCGTCCTCCCGGAGTGCGTACCACAGCGATGGAATTGTACGCTGGCTAGTAACGTGGATAGTGTGGAAGAGGAACTCGACTCCGATGGTACGCCATGCGCGACAGACGACCGAGATGTTTCGTTTAATCTCCATGCTGGCTCGGATGAGGCGTCGTTCGTCGTCTGGCTCTGTGATCGAAGGCTGGGATACGGATAGACGAGGGGAGAAGTTGTGAGAGCTGAGAGGGCGTGGATAAGTATTGGTCGCGTGCTCGAATACGAGTTTCCATATTTCGGGAGGAAGGCGAATGTCTGGTCTGAGTTCAACTGTCGTCCATCCTTCATCCGTTCCAGCGGCTAGGGGACTGAAAGAGAAATCAGGCAAGACATTCTGTCTTCTGACCCCCGACCACTGACCTTGGTTCGGGTAACTCGTGAGGAAGGGCAGGCAAGGCCTTTTCTGTAAGCACGATTGGAGTTGGAACTTGTGGTTGGCGCCTATAAAGTAGATGTCTCGTAAGACGAACGTTACCAAGCCTTTCGCGTAGGTTCTCCTTACCACCACCTCCTCATTCCTCTCATAATTTTGCAAACAATAGACAGCGGGCCGGATCCGTTTCTCGAACTCCGCCCAAAACAAAGCATGTAAAAGGGAAACAGAAAAAGAGGGAGGGGAAATGATTTTCCCCAAGAATAATGTTACAGAACCAGTCTGAAGTAGAGGGAAGGATGAAGAGTGTGATGGTTTGAAGGGGATTTGGAGTGAGGGAGACGTGGAGCCTCAAGAGAGATTCGCGACTCGGTGCGAAGTTTGGGCGAGCGTGCATCGGAACTAGATCCCAAGCACTGCCTTGCGTCACCAATCCGCACAGCCCGTCCTTACTTCGACCAATCACAAGATAAACTTGGACTCCGTAACGGGCCGGCAGAATGCCAAGAAGGATGATCACCTTCCCACATTGACCTAAGACGGGAAAACGTGGTAACCGCAACCAAAAAACGGGGAGGTAAATACCCCAGTTCATTGCAGCCATGGAAAGAAGCATACCCAGGGAGAGTTGGGTCTTGATCATTGACTTTTATTCGGATGCTCTATAAAAGTCGAGGATGATCACATTACCCAGGCATATCGGAACAGCACGGAAAACTTACACTCCAACCTCCTTTCACACTCGAACGTCACTGCTACACTTGTCAATCCTGAAAATCCAAGAGGAGGTGCATTGTCCACAGTACTCATTGCCTTCAAGCCCCCAAAGCTGTCCAACAACGCCATATTCGTCGCTCAGCTGTCCTAGGCAACTGCCTCCCCCAGTCAGATGGGCTTCTACTTGGTTCTCGGCCCGGGAAGCAGGTCACTGCATCCAGAGTAACATTTACCCTCCTAAAACTGGGCGGTAATTTAGGACTGACGGAGAGGGAGCTTTTGAACATCGATAGGCTAGAGATGGACGTTACAGCTGTGAAGGAAGCTGAGCTGGCGGGGGTTTGTTGTCGACTTGGTCGGACCCTCCCGACCCTTCCCTCGCTATTGTCACGGCACGCGGCGTGCCTTTCCCTCTTTGACTCCCTCAGAACATCTGTCAAAGACCTCCACTCGACCCACATGGTCAACTGAAGCTGATTAACCTGGTTAACGGCATTCCTCAAGAGTCACCTAGTGTTGCTCTGACTATATAAACTTCTCAACCGAGCTCATAAAGGCCAGAGACCTTCTGGAATTGAATAGTTCAAAAGACGTCATACCACGCTGCTAACGAACCCCCACCATGTCCAACCCAAGCCTGCTATACACTATCGTCGACGCATTCACATCCACCCCATTTTCAGGCAACCCTGCATCTGTGATCATCCTCCCTTCCTCTCACCACTCCCTCCCATCCGAATCCCTCCTCCGAATTGCCGCCGAGTTTAACCTTAGCGAAACTGCGTTCCTAATCCCCCAGACTTCAGCCTCGCCCTCGACCCTTCGCTATGGCCTCCGCTGGTTCACACCCACAGTTGAGGTACCCTTGTGCGGACACGCGACGCTCGCTTCCGCCCGCGTGATCTTCTCCACCCCTGAGGGCCAGCAAGTGGATAAACTGGAATTCGAAACGCTTAGCGGCACGCTGATAGCGAGCAAAGTCCCCGGTGGCTCGGGTGGGATCGAGTTGGACTTCCCAGCTTCGGCGTTGGATGAACTCGCCAGTGCGGACGAATTGGCTCAGGTTTCAGAGGTGGTCAGCGGTGCGGCTGGAGGCGGCGTCAGCGTTAGAGGAGTTCGGAAAGCTGGGTTCTTCTTGCTCGTTGAAGTTGATCCGGGCTTTGATTTGGAGGGTGCAGCGGTGGATGCTAACCAATTTGTGAGTCGTGGCGTCTCTCTGAATGAGATAATTAAACGTTCTCAGGTCTAAGAGCATCCCCGCCACATTTTTTTCTTGATACAGCTTAAATTCCCATTCGACGCGATAATCCTCACCTCTTCTCGACCATCCTCATTTCGTCCTAATGCCCGGTTCATCTCTCGAGTCTTCGGTCCCCGATCTGGCATAGCAGAAGACCCCGTGACGGGAGCCGCTCACTGCGTGCTCGCACCGTATTGGAGTCAAGTCCTCGACATCCCATCAGGTGCCGTCATCGAGGCTCGTCAAGCCAGTAAACGTGGCGGAGACCTGGATTTAATTTGGGAAAAGGAGAACGGAAGGGTCAGAATCCAAGGGAATGCCGTCGTAACAATGCGCGGAGAGTTGTATCTCTGAACGCGAAAGGGAACCCCAAATCCCAAGAAGGAAAACGAAATGAAGACATGTTTTATGTAAATCATTAAAAGGAATGTGATGTAATGTAACTGTTCTGGACGAGGTCTATATATGGGTGCGGAAGCCGAGAAGGGTTCGTTTTCGACTCTTGCCCTCATCACTTGGCAGCACTCGTCTTACCCCTACATCTCATTCAAAATAGCATAAAATGAGATTTAAGCCAGTATAACATAGTTTACGCAAACAAAAGAACTATTATAATGTATTTTACCGCCCGCGGGAGCGTGTCGTTGTCGATGCCGTAGTTCGGCACGTCAGGGTCCGTAGATCTCGGCCCAGCGACGCATCCTGCTGTACTAACCCTCCCCGAAAATTTCCGAGTCTATGGAAAGTGTTGATCTCATGACCCAACATCTTATCGGGGGTTTGACCGTAAGATCAAATTACAAATGGTGTTCATGTCAATGCCGCAACATCTCGTTGCTTCGCGCAGTTTGGCAGGTCAGATATATATGACTTAGCTCCATTTTCGAGGGCGAGTTCTGAGCGGTATATGAAATTTGACAACGGCTTGCTCTTTTCTATACATTCATCGGGTCGTGGCCCTCTCCGTGGGCCGCTCTCAACGTGTCTCCATGGTGTGGCCCAGGGATCGTGACACTTCAGCGCATGTAAGATCAGTGATTATGACAGAAAGAGCAACGGTACTGAAGAAAGAAATTTCAGCCGCAGAGATGCCGCCCGGCTTCCTTTACTGGTTCTGGAGGATTTGCCGCCGAAGTCCGAGGTGGACCCTAACGTGCCGAGCCAGGGCAACGACAACAAGACGCTACTGCAGGCGGTAAAGTACATTATAATAGTCTGTTTTTGTGTGTGTGAGCTATGGAAACACTGGTTTACACATCATTTTATGCTATTTTGGATGAGATGTAGAGGCAGGACGAGTGAAGTGGATCAAGAGTCAAAATCGAATTCTTCCACGACCCTCCCAGCTTCCGCATATGGGGTCACCCGGACGACTCTTGCTCACCGATCTACACACTTGTACCAGCCGTACGGAGGCACGACATGATGACAAGGAAAAGACTTCTCGCAGAATGGCAACAGCTCGGCTCCATCCAGAGTAACATTTACCCCTGGGCGGTAATTTAGAAACGAGATAGACGAAACTATTGAAGATGAACAGGCCCAAGGTCGACGTTAAGCCTGCAAAGAAAGTGAGCTGGCGGGGGTTTGTCGGACGGACCCCTCACTATTGTCACGGCGCTCGGCGTGCCTTTCCTTCCTTGACTCTCTCAGAAGAACAAAAACCTCCACTCGACCCACATGGTCTACTCGAAGCTGATTAAACCTGGTTAACGGCACTCCTCCAGAGTCATCTGGTGTTATTCTGACTATCTAAATTTCTCAACTGAGCTCAAAACCTCTTGGAACTGAACAGTTCAAAGAGCCATACCCCGCTGCTAACGAACCCCCACCATGTCGAGCCCCAGCCTGCTATACACTGTTGTCAATGCTTTCACATCCACCCCATTCTCGGGCAATCCCGCATCCGTGATCATCCTTCCTCCCTCTCACCACTCCCTCCCAACCGAATCCCTCCTCCAAATTGCCGCCGAATTCAACCTCAGCGAAACTGCGTTCCTTATCCCCCAGATTTCAACCTCGCCCTCGACGCTTCGCTATGGCCTTCGCTGGTTCACGCCCACGGTTGAGGTACCCTTGTGTGGACACGCGACGCTCGCTTCCGCCCGCGTGATCTTCTCTACCCCCGAGGGGCAGCAAGTGGATAAACTGGAATTCGAAACGCTTAGCGGGACGCTGGTAGCGAGCAAAGTCCCCGGTGGCTCGGGTAAAATCGAGTTGGACTTGCCCGCTTCAGTGCTGGAGGAACTCGCCAGCGCGGAAGGATTGGCTCAAGTTTCGGAGGTGGTGAGCGCTGCCGCTGGGGGAGGTGTCAGCGTTAAAGGAGTTCGGAAAGCTGGATCTTTCTTGCTTATTGAAGTTGGTCCGGGCTTTGATTTGGAGGGTGCCGTGGTGGGTGTTAGTCAATTTGTGAGTCGTGGCGTCTCCCTGAATGAGATAATAAAACGTTCTCCGGTCTGAGAGCATCCCCACCGCATTTCTTTTCTTGGATACAGCTTAAACTCCCATTCCGGGCGATAATCCTCACCTCTTCTCGACCGTCCTCATTTCGTCCCAACGCCCGCTTCATCTCTCGAATGTTCGCTCCCCGATCTGGAATAGCAGAAGACCCCGTAACGGGAGCCGCTCACTGCGCGCTCGCACCGTATTGGAGTCAAGTCCTCGACATCCCATCAGGTGTCGTCATCGAAGCTCGTCAGGCTAGTAAACGTGGCGGAGACCTGGATTTAATATGGGAAAAGGAGAACGGAAGAGTCAGAATCCAAGGAAGTGCGGTTGTAACAATGCGGGGAGAGTTATATCTGTGAACGCGAAAGAGCACACTAAACGTCAAGAAGGAAATTGAAATGAGGATATGTTTATGTAAATCATTAAAAAGGAATGTGATATAATGTAATTGTTATGGAGGAGGTCTATATGCAGGGCCTCTGTTTATTGTTACTGAATCCGGGCGACTCTTGTGCATCGATCCACACACTTGCATGTACCAGCCGTACAGAGGCAGGATATGACGACAAGGAAAGACTTCTCGCAGAATGGTCCACTGCATCCCGAGTAACATTTACCCACTAAAACTGGGCGGTAATAAAAAAACGAGAGAAAGGAACTCTTGAACATCGGCAGGCCAAAGGTGGACGTTAAGCCTGCAAGGGAAGGTGAGCTGGCGGGGGTTTGTTATCGACTTTGGTCGGATCCTCCCAACCCTTCCCTCGCTATTGTCACGACGCTCGGCGTGCCTCTCAAGCTTCCCTGACTCTTTCAGAAGAACAGAAACCTCCACTCGACCCACATGGTCAACTGAAGCTGATTAACCTGGTTAACGGCATTCTTCAAGAGTCACCTAGTGTTACTCTGACTATATATAATTCTTAACTGAGCTCATAAAAGCCAGAAACCGAATTCAAAGTACGTCATAACACCCCTTGCTACTAACGACCCTCCATGTCCAACCCAAGCCTATTATACACCATCGTCGATGCTTTTACATCCACCCCATTCTCGGGCAACCCCGCATCCGTAATCATCCTGCCCCCTTCTCACCATTCCCTCCCAACCGAATCCCTCCTCCAAATCGCCGCCGAGTTCAACCTCAGCGAAACAGCGTTCCTAATCCCCAAGACTTCAACCTCACCCTCGACGCTTCGCTATGGCCTGCGCTGGTTCACGCCCGCAGTCGAAGTACCCTTATGCGGCCACGCGACGCTCGCTTCCGCTCGAGTGATCTTCTCCACCCCTGAGGGCCAGCAAGTGGATAAGCTGGAATTCGAAACGCTTAGCGGCACGCTGGTAGCGAGCAAAGTCCCCGGTGGCTCGGGTAAAATCGAGTTGGACTTCCCCGCTTCGGTGCTGGAGGAACTCGCCAGCGTGGACGAATTGGCCCAGGTCTCGGAGGTGGTCAGCGCTGCGGTTGGAGGAGGCGTCAGCGTTAGGGCAGTTCGGAACGCTGGGTTTTTCTTGCTTGTTGAAGTTGATCCAGGGTTTGATTTGGAAGGTGCTGTGGTGGATGCTAGTCAATTCGTAAGTCGTAAGCGTCTTCCCTGAATGAAGCGTTCTCCGGTCTGAGTTTTTTTTTTTGCCTCCCCTGCCCCTTGGATACAGCTTAAGCTCCGATTCGATGCGATAATCGTCACCTCTTCTCGACCATCCTCATTTCGTCCCAATGCCCGCTTCATGTCTCGAATGTTCGCGCCCCGAGCTGGGGTAGCAGAAGATCCCGTGTGCGGGTCCGCTCATTGCGCGCTGGCACCGTATTGGAGTCAAGTCCTCGACATCCCACCGGGTGTCGTCATCGAAGTTCGTCAGGCTAGTAAACGTGGTGGGGACCTGGACGTAATTTGGGAAAAGGAGAGCGGAAAGGTTAGGATACAAGGGAGTGCGGTCGTGACGATGAGAGGGGAGTTGTATTTGTGAACACGAAGGAACCCTAGATGCAAAGAACGACAATGGAATGAGGACGTGTTTTATGTAAATCATTAAAAGTAACAAAGTGACGTAATGTGGTTGTTAAGGCTCGAGGAGGTCTATATATGGGGCCTCTAGTTCTGGTACTGAATACGGACAACTCGTGTTACATCGATCCACACACTTGTATATACCAGCCGTACAGAGATGACGAAGGGGGGAAAAGAGACTTCTCGCAAAATGGCAACAGCTCCACTAACCCCCTAAAGCTGGGCGGTGATTTGGAAACGAGAGAGACCTGAACATCGACAGGCCAAAGTTGGACGCCAAGCCTGCAAGGGAAGCTGGTGAGCCCAGCTGGCTGGGGTTTGTTGTCGATTTGGTCAGATCCTCCCGACCCTTCTCTCGCTATTGTCACGGTGCTCGGCGTGCCTCTCAAGCTTGAATTCCTCGACTCTCTCAGAACAACAAAGACCTCCACTCGACCCACATGCTCGACTAAAGCTGATTACCATGACTTGCATAAGTCTGTGCACCCCCCTCAAAATCGTCGTGTTTGCCCCACCTGCCTAAGAAAGAAACTCGATTCTAAGCCCGTAGCCCTCGGCTCTACAGAGGCCTGCAGAAAGGTTTGCGCCCCTTCCTCCCGCGGACGCTAGCCTCACCTTCCCAAACAGCCAAGATGGCCAAGGAGCACGCCACATTTGTCATACAACCTTCCTACTCTAACTCATCCCATACCAGCCGGTTTTGTAACGGTTGCGTCTGTGGCGGTGGCTGGGCTGCTGTCTTCGGACGGCGAGGCTTGGCGTCCGCGGGATGAAGGGGGTGGAAACCTTTCCGCAAGCCTCTGTAACTCATCCCATGCCGGCGAATTTTGTAACGGTTGCGTAAGTAGAGGTGGCTTGGCGGCTAACGTCCGCGGGAGGAAGGGGGTGCACATCTTTCCTGCAAGCCTTTGTAAGCTCATAAAAGCCCAAGAGCGAGTTCAAAATACGTCGTACCACCGCTCCTTGCTGCTAACGAACCCCCGCCATGTCCAACTCTAGCCTGCAATACACTATCGTCGATGCCTTCACATCCACCCCATTCTCGGGGCACCAAGCATCCGTAATAATCCTACCCCCTTCCCACCATTCCCTCCCAACCGAATCCCTCCATCAAATCGCCGACGAGTTCAACCTCGGCGCAACTGCGTTCCTAATCCCGCAGGCTTCGACCTCACCCTCGACGCTTCGCTACGGCCTCCGATGGTTCGCGTTCGCAATCGAAATGCAGCTGTGCGGCCACGGGACGCTTGCTTCCGCCCGCGTGATCTTCTCCACCCTCGAGGGCCAGCAAGTGGACAAGCTGGAATTCGAAACGCGTAGAGGCACGTTGGGAGCGAGGAAAGTCCCCGGTGGCTCGGGTAAAATCGAGTTGGACTTCCCCGTTACGGCGTTGGAGGTGCTCGACAGCGCGGGTGAATTGGCTCAGGTTTCGGAGGCGGTCAGCGCCGCGGCTGGAGGAGGCGTCAGCGTTAGAGGAGTTCGTAAAGCTGGGTTGTTCTTGCTCGTTGAAGTTGATCCGGGCTTTGATTTGGAGGGTGCTGTGGTGGATGCTAGTCAGTTTGTGAGTTGTAACGTCTCCCTGAATGAGATATTGAAACGTTCTCCGGTCTGAGCCTGGTGCACCCCCGCGGCGTATTTTCTTTCTTTCATCCAGCTTAAACTCTCACACGGGATGATAATCCTCACCTCTTCTCGACCATCCTCATTTCGTCCCAACGCCCGCTTCATGTCTCGAGTCTTCGTTGGCATAGAAGAAGACTCCGCGTGCGGATCCGCTCACTGCGCGCTTGCACCGTATTGGAGCCAAGTCCTCGACATCCCACCGGGTGAGGTCATCGAAGTTCGTCAGGCTAGCAAACGTGGTGGAGACCTGGATTTAATATGGGAAAAGGAGAACGGAAGGGTCAGAATCCAAGGGAGTGCGGTCGTGACGATGAGGGGGGAGTTGTATTTGTGAACGCGATGGAACCCCAGATGCAAAGAACGACAATGGAATGAGGACATGTTTTATGTAAAGTAATGTAATTGCTAAGGAGTATGACGTTATTTTTCACGGGAAAATCCAATCCTACAACCTAATGTTAGTACCAACGCGCCAATCGTAGTACTTTGTTTGCGATCCGACGAATTTCAAGGGTCTCTCGGCCGCCCTCCGAAAGTCGAGCTAAAGCGGGCACTTAATTCGCCTCATACACTACAGTATATTGCGTTGGGAGACATTTGGGAGTCGCTCCAGGGCAAGGAGGACCGGTAGCCTTAGTAAGAGACCGTGCTGATGGTGGAAGCCCTAACATCCATTCCTCAAGATTGGACCATTGCCCGGCGCATCCACACCAGGGTCTTGAGCGGTGGGCGGGCGTTTCCCCAGCACGTGTTGGCCTCCCAATGTCACCAATGCATTAGATAATATGCGGCGAACAACTTCAAGTTTCCCATCTATGGTGGTATTTGCTTGAGATGGGTGCCGGTTATCTGACAAGCAGCCAATGAGGGAAAGGAAGAGGGTCCAAGGGGAACCTGATTGTAGGACTTGCGTGTAGGATATGGATTTGCACCGTGCACACCGAAGGCATTTTAGAGTGAATATTCGGTGAAAAATGCAGTCATAAAGGGGGCGGTCTGTATATGGGCCTCTGGCTCTCGGTCCTGAGTACGGACAACTCGGGTCCACGCGCTCATACGAGACGGCACGGTATGACTAAATGAAAAAGAAAAAACCTTTTCGCGTGACGACACGAGCAGCTCCAAAAGCAAAAGTAAGCGACCCAGGCAGGGATCGAACCTGCGACATTTGGTTATCAGATCAACGAAAGGATCGAAGACCAACATGCTAGCCACTACATCACTAGGCCACGATGGAGGAAGTGTCGTGCTGGATACAGACCTAAGCAGAGCATTTACTCAGCTTTATTCCCATGGATCCTGGGCGGTATAGACCCTTCTGAGAGAGACCAGATAACCTCTGACAGCAAAGAGCGAGGCTATCCAAGGCTCCTCCTCCTATTCCCTTCGGTCATTTCCGAGGTTCGGCATAAGCTTGAGCGTTGGATTTCGATCCGCCGATGACCCCTCAGTTTCTGATTAAAATTCCTTTCGACGAACGCAGTAATGCGGTCCTGTCACTGGTTGTTCTAACCTGGAAAAGGAATCATATCGACCTCCGGGAACTTATCTGCTTCCTCTGCGTCATGGAATTAGCGCCGCGCGTTTTTCGAACACAAGCTTAACTGAAAACCCGAGCTCAGTTGCGAGGGACTTTAGAAACCCAATTGATTCACGCATTATTCGAGAGAGAAGGAGGGACCTAGACCGATACTGCAAATCCCGTCAAGAGTAGAGGTAAGAGCTAAGCTTAAAGTGTGGGTTGTGTGGCTATGTCCAAAGGGGGGGGGAGAGGGAAAGCCAATAGCAAAAAAGGACAGGGTGGGTCCGGAACCAGCTATTACAACCCATCTCAACTGCCAAAAAGAAGCGTAACAAGGAAGGAAGGTTTAAAATCATCGTGCAGTTTAATTGGGTAGATTCAATTGAGGGTGAGAGACGGAGGTTCGTTACCGCCAGACAAGAGTCGAGACTGGTGTTCTGGTGGCTGTTACCGCCCACCTCCCCTCTCTGGTCTTTGGCCGGCGGGAACCAGGACGGGGGGGGGGGTGGAGGGGTAGGCGCCGTCCCGATGCGGGAGACCGTACGAAGAAATTAGGATGGGAGATTAGTATCATTAATTGTCCTCGCGATAGCGCCGATATCCGGCTTCACCCTCCCGACTCGAGGGGGATTGCATCTCCGAGATTAAAAGTCTTTTCCCCCCTCCTCCGCGAGAGAGAGTGGATCGTGGGTGAAGCGCGAGGGAGAAATGTATGGGAAGCGATCTGCGAAGCCTGCAACGATGGGGTAGGGAAAAAGGAACGGTGCACAGCTTACCCCCCACCCCCCTCCCCCCATTATTCCCAAAACGGCAAGTGCGCCGATCGATAGCGGTAAAATTCGGTTTTACGGTCCTCGAGGCTTCATCAGCATTTTCTGGCAGCAGGGGGGCAAACGCAAAGATCCGAAATATCATATAGTACTTGAGTAAGAGAGAGTAGTGTACACCGCGTGCAAGGCAAAATAGAAGCCCGTTGGTTTTGAGCTTCTCAGCAAAAAAAAAAGGCCTTCCGTACTTGGTCGGGTTCGCGTTCAGTTCCCGGAACGCCGGTCAGGGAGAGCCACTCTGAGAGGTTCCGACTTCTCGGGTTGGGGGGTCAAAATCCACTCTTCCATCTCGCTTTCGCGCCAACCAGAACGTGTACGATTTTCCACTGGAGAACGATGGAGTGGGTGGATTCATCTTACGGGTCTGACGGGCTCCTCGTCGTTGGGTTGCAGCGTGTCTCATTATTCATTATCGAACTTTCAAGAGCCGGTGGGTTTTGTGTGGTTTACATAGGAGTGGGGGAAAGCGGTCGGAAGGATCGGATGCCGTTGACGCGCCGCTAGGGTTAAGAGAATCCGGGGTTTATGTGTGGCGCGCCATCGTCGAGCGTTAGAGTCGGGTCGTGTGAGTCGGTGGAAAGGGCTAAGGGGAATCGGTGGCGGCAACCAACTTGACTTTATCGTGCAGCGTCGGTGTCTCAAGGAGAAGGAGGTACTTGCCGGACATTTGGGGATCAAAAAACGCATCGGTCGAAGGAGGTTCGGGCATTCGGGAGTCAAGTTGCAACGACAGGTATGATCCGGTGTTCTTGATGTACGGCACGTTCGGAGCGCGGAGCGATTTGGAAGGTTCGAGTAGTGGAACCCGCAGTTGGGGCAGAGGAAGCAAATTTTTTTATTGGAATCCAGCTGACTGAGTCTTATTTTGCGGAGGGTTGGGGGACTCAACGTAAACGAATCAGTTATCAGGTTTCAACGGATGGAGAGATCCGGTTCCTCCGAAACAATCCCAAAACAAGACAACTGTCGACCGATGGCGGGTGATTGACTCGCAGCTTCAGTGGTAGAGGGTTCTGTACAAGTAAGCTGGGTGTGTGGGTGTGTGTTCTTCGGCTCGGCGCGGGTGGGTGGAAATAAAAAAAATGATGTATGTGTTTGTAGATATCGCTATCTGAATCATCGCATTGGTTCCACTGATGACTATCCGGTACATCCCCATTGCTTCGGCGGCGGATCATCAGTCGGGAGGGGAATCCGGTGTTGGCATGGGGAGAGTGGGTTTTTATATGCGAGGGCATGGGTACGAGTCAAAGCGTTGACATGTGAGCGTGTGGGGGGTACGGGCAAGAAGAAGGCGCCCAGAGTCGGGAATTGGGATCGAATTTACAGGAGGAAATGGATCTAATGGTTTAGCATCGAAACGTGTGGGATCTATCGCGTTAACCCTCTGTCCTATCGATCTAACCTCCTACCTGGCCTCCAACACCAGGTCCCACACCGCATCGCAATCCACCAAATTTTAGTCGCGCCCTACCCCGACTTATTAAACCCTTCCCTCCCCGAATCTCAACCTCTCATCTTCACCTCACTTGCTCTCCTTAGCCCTCCCTCGTCTCCCTAAACACGTCTTTAGTACGTCCTCTCGTCTAGTGGTATGTGTACAACTATTCGACACTTGCAAAGCGCGCGTTACTGATTGGGTCCTCGACGACGCGCTTAGGAATAGTTCCGCCGCGTTGGTGTTGGTGTCCTCCCCTTCCACCTCCAGATTGACCTCCTCTTCTCATCGTTTTATTCTTATTCCTTTCTTTCACTACCCACCAACCTCTTTATGCCAAGCAGTCTAGTCTTTCTTCCTCCTTGCTGCCACCGTTAGACGAATCCAACCGCCAGACATTTCAATCACGACCGACCGACCCCCTCAAACCTACCACGATATGTCAACTCTTGCCGCTCAACAATCCACATTTCACGGTCTGAGCATCAAGAACGACTCTAGAGACGAGAACTACCAAGACATCTTCGAAGGCTGTAAGTCCCTGTCTAGCTCGCAATCTCCCAGTCCAAGTCCAAATAAGGCTTATCATATCTCACCTCAACCCACCCTTCACCTTGCACCCCTTCTTCGGACGCACACGAAATTTTTCCCCTCCTCGTCATGACGCCCTGAACCTCCTGTTTCTCTCTCTCCCCCACTCCCCTTCCTACAGTCATCAGAGAGTCCCCCGAGCTCAACCTCATCAACGACCTGCCAAGTCCCGACGACGATATCGATCAGAAACCTCTGATCCATTCTGCCGCCTTTGGGCACCCTCACATGCAATTGCCCCTCCTCCAACACCATCGTCTGCACAACCCAGTCCATCCTCCGTCCCTCGCCATTCTCAAACCTCACGTCCTTCAACAGCCCTCTACGACCCCCACATCTTCCGGCGGCATCTCACCCACCCTCACCTGGAGTGGAGACCCTTCCCCCATCGACGACACGAACTCGCCCACTTTGAACGACTCGGCCGACCTCGACGGAGAGGAATGGAACCCTCCTTCCTCCTCGCCGACTTCCCAGCTCTTTGCGGCTCCAGCTGCTACTGTTGCCGCTGCTGCTAAAACCTCTTCGTCCCGTCGCAATTCCGCCGGCAGTGCTAGGGGCAGAGAGTCTGCCTTGGACGGCGATGGCCCCATCACCCGCGCAAGCAGCCACTCTCACTCCCGCTCGCGATCCTCCAAACGCTCTGCATCTTCGTCTACCTCTGCTGATGGAGGCGACGAGCTCACCATGTCCAACTTGTCCATCCAAAACGGCACCACGTCCCTCAGCGCGTTGATGTCCGGCCCTCCCTCGCCTCAAGCCTCCGTCGCAGGTGCATCAGCTCACACCCCCAAGCCCTCAGCCCCAGCTCGCAAAAAGACCCGCACAAGCTCTTCCTCGCGATCTTCCATCTCTTCCATCGATGCCTTGATCTCGGAGGCCATGGGCTCGAATAATAACAACAACAACAACGCTGCCGGCCGACTTGTCCCAACAGGTCATCGTCGCAACATCACCTCCGCGTCCCTCGTCCCCCTTGACGCACCCACGCAGATCCGAAACTACCTTACACCTTCTTCTACTTCCAAGAAGGAGATCCCGAGCGCGTTCGTCGCTCGCAGGAATAAGTTGAAGGCGAAAGAGGCCGCCGTCACCAAGCCTCCCGCTCCCGGCCCTTCCACTGCCGGACGCAAACGCACTCGCGACGAAGCTGGAGGCGACGAGGTCGACCAACTCCAGGATGACGATACTCCCATGAGCGGCGGAAACAACAACGCTGCTTCTCCCTCTACGACTCCCTCGTCCCCCACCGGCGGCCCTGTCCCAGCGGAATTGGCGAGCGAATCCTCCAGCCTCCTCAGCGCCATCGAAGCCAAGCGTCGCCAGAACACGCTCGCTGCCAGGCGAAGTCGTCAGCGAAAGCTCGACTACGTCCGGAACTTGGAGGAACTCGTCTCTGCGTTGACGAGGGAGAGGGATTCGTGGAAGGCCAGGGCAGAAGGTGCGGAGAAGATCCTTGGTTATCGTCCTGACGAGGACGAGATGGACGAGGCGTAAAAAAACCCCGTGGCCGTCTAACCGCACCCGACCCTTGTTACATCCTTTCCTTTCGTTCTGCGTTTCCCGGCGCAACCTTTTTGTATTACCACCCCTCATCGACCAAAAAAGAAAAGGGGCCTTTGCTGGCATTCATTTTTCTCATTGGTTCCGGATCCCCCCTCCCGCTTCTTGACCTGCACCCTCTCCTGCAGTACACTGTGTCATTAGAGCTTCAACACCCCTTATCCTTTTTAAGCCTCCGACCTCTTCTTCCCCGTCGACTCAACTTCGACGACCTCTCGCGTCTTCCTGGCTTTTTTTTCTGCTTAATTATTCCGATCATAGTCCCTGTTACATCAGCGGTTGTCCTTTCTTCTTTTATTCTCCTTCTATCTCTCTCTCCTCTCTCTATTGTTGTATCTCTCTCTGTGTCTCCGTCTCATATGCTCGGCTTGCTCAGGGTATCGCCCTGGGTCAACCCCGTTTGATCAACCTTGGTAGTTTTGAAAAAAATATGTGATCTTGTGGAAAATTTTATACAGAAGTTTGAAAATCAAATGAATAGTTGAAATTCGTTACTTTGCTTTGTGCGCTCGTGCGTTGTGAGTTGGGTCGTTGGGAGTCTTGGTACCTTGATGTCACTCAGGCGTTTCACAGTGCACCGGCTTCTGAACCGAACGAGCTTCAGGCTAGTATAATAGATTTCGACACATCTAGCCCGCTGTAACCTAGACTTGATCTACACAAAAAGACTCGAGCTCAGGAACCAGAATACATGACACCGCAATGACTTTGGGGCACGATGTAAGTTGATTGCTGTCCGTTGTGGCGCCCCCTGACGATACTCATTCCTCTTCCGAGCCCTCCCGCGACTCCGCTACCCAATTCGAGTTCGAACCTCCATCGCCGAATGAGGGCCACTCAGACTCGGGTGATCCCGGTCTGGACCACGATGGCCAACTGTCAATAGCCCCGAAGTGTACGGTCTTGAAGCCGTAAAGTTCGCGAATCTCGTCCAAGCTATCCCACAGGAACTCCTTGTCCTGGTAATAGGATTGGATAAAGATAGAATCGGGTCGATGCGCTTCAACTCCCGGTGTGTCAAACCGGGTTCTGATCATCTCCAGGACAGCTCCACCTTGGCCTAACCATCCATTGAAATCCACCCTCGACAGCCTTGGAAAGGCCATCACGGTGGCTCCCGAAGCCGAAATGCATGGTGTTGCTAATATCTGTAGGAGTCTCCTCTCCACCCTGTCCCGAAGGTACGCATCATCTATCTTGACGGAAAGCAGTGTAACCGCCTCCGAGGCCTGGAAGGCGACAAGGTCATCCATCTGACTATCCTCATAGATGGAGACGTGTAGCTTGAATCCTTGTAGCGTTACGCCCGGCCTGTCTTCGAGCGCGCTCTTTAACCAGCGCCAAACGATGCTCCGCGGTGTATAGCTGAGATCGACTTCGTATTTAAATTCACACCCAGGCTCCTGGTTCACAGTAAGGCTTAGGTGGTGGCTCGAAAAGGCCGCTGTCAGATACCCCCTCGTGGTTTGGGGGTCGTGCGGGGATGAATGAGCCAAGATGTCCAGTGGACTAGGCAACAAGCCCCGGAGGTCCTCAGGATCGACGGTCGACTCCGACTCTATGACTGTATGTAGAGTGAATTTTGTGCAGGAAGGAAAGCGTATGTAACGTAGGATTTGAAGAGAGGGATGGTGGGGATGGTCGTCGACTTTGGTAGGGTCGGCGAGCGTCAGGTTCTTCAAGGTTAAATCCTTGAGATGTGATAGAACGATGGGAGCATTACTGTGCGTGAGAGATGTGGAGGAAGTGAATGTGCTTTCTTCCAGCCTAAGGGTCTCCAGGTGTTGGTTCTTCTGGATGAGGCGAAATATCAGGGAAATCTCGATGCCTCCGCAAAGGCCAATATCCAGGACGCGGAGTTGGCTAAGCTGAACCCCTCTCAATTCGATGTCTACCCACCTCCGGATACGTAGCTCCTCCCAAAATGACCACGATCCGCTGAAGGGACAGACGGGATCACGCGGCTCCCACCCCCATTTTGCCCATAGGACCATCCTCTTGAGCCAGGGGGCTCGAGAGGTGAAGTACTTTGCGAAGACCTCGTCCGTTGGGTTGCAGATTGATATAGATTCCAAGCGCTGGAGGTGAGGGAAGATTTTGTCAAGGAACGCCGACTGAGATCCATCCCTGTCCTTCCTTGAGTATTTCAGGTGGAGTGGCGCTTCTTTTGAGTTCTCTAAAGCTTTCGATATGAACCTCGGATGATCCGATGAAGTTATATGCCCCCACAAAAAAGGAGTCCTATCAAGGAGAGCACGCCACCCCCATGAGACCGAGCGGAGGATAACCATCGTCCGGACGTATCTCCGTGCTCTGTTACCAGAGGAGGTGATAAGAGTGAAGCGGAATATGAGCTGGAGCAGCTCTGGGGGAAGTTTGGATATGGGGACGCAAGTGTTCCTTTGGCGCAGGCGAGTGGCGATTCTACGACGAAGTTCCGCTCTAAGCCCGGTTTCAAACTTGCGAAGGTTCTTTAAAATTGCGTCTCCATATTGATAGTTATATTCAGCTCTATGTTAAAAGCCAAATATCAGCCGCGTTCTGTGCCTAACACTCTAGACCATTTACCCAGATTCGTCGGACACCCAAACGTTCTGAAATGAGCTGATGAAATCGTCCGCACACCTATCGACTAGTTGTGGCAGGCTTTGCATGATCTATGAGCAATGGAATATGTTTATGAGCTTCCCGGATGTCGAGTCACCGCGTGTGTGTGCGTAAGCAACCTGGGAGATTTGTATAATTAGGCTCACGAGATCCCTGTTCGGTTCCGATTACTTGCGAAGCACGTGTAGGCTTGCACAACTACACTGTTCTGAAAGCTCGGGGGAAGAGCCCTGTAGAATGTACATCTGCGCGAGCTATTAATCGGAGATGAGAACCAAAGAAAGACAAACAGAAAGGAAAGGAAAGGTACACAAGCGGTGATCCGGTCCAGAAGACGGCGGCAATGTGTGAGAAATCGCAGAACGTGTTCGGGATGGTTATACAGAAGTTTTAAAGTCAAAGGGATAGTTGAAATTCGTTTTCCTTTTGTGCGCTCTTGTGGTGTGCGTGGGGTCATTAGGAGTCTCGGTACCTTTGAGGTCGCTCAGGCGTTTCGCAGTGAGCGAGCTTCCGACTATTATAACAGATTTTGTCACACCTAGCTCGCTATAACCGAGACTTGATGTACACCGAAAGACTCGGGAACCAACATACAGTACACCGCAGTGACTTAGGGACACTATGAGACTTAACTGTCGTCCGTTTCAGCACTCGATAACGATCCTTCTTCCTCTTCCCAAACCCCGTGCAATTCCGCTTCCGGATCCAAGTTCCAGTCATCTTCGCCCGTGACGCTCGAACCTTCATCGTCGAATGGGGGCCACACAGACTCGGGTGATCCCGGTCTGGGCGACGACGATGGCCAACTGTCAATAGCCCCGAAGTGTATGGCAGTGGAGCCGCCGAGTTCGCAAATCTCGTCCAAGCTATCCCACCAAAACTCCCTGTGCCGGTGACCGGAATTGACAGTAATAAATTCGGGTCGATGCGCTTCAACTCCCGGTGTGCCAAACCGACTTTTGATCATCTCCAGGACGGCTTCACCTCGGAATTCCCATCCATCGACTTCCATGCCCAGCAGCCTTGGAAAGGCCATCACGGTGATTCCCGAAGCCGAAGTGTATGGCGTTGCTAATATTTGTAGGAGTCTCCTCACGACCCCTTCCCCAAGGCCCCCATCACCTATCTCGACGGAGAGCAGCGTAACCGCCTCCGAGGCCTGGAAGGCAACAAGGTCATCCATCTGACTATACTCATAGATGTAGACGTGTAACTTGAATCCTTGTAGCGTTACCCCCGGCCTGTCTTCGAGCGCGCTCTTTAACCAGCGCCTACTGATGCTCCGTGGGGTCCTGTCGAGCTTGACTTCGTATGTGAAATTACCCCCAGGCTCCTGGGCCATAGTGAGGGTTAGGCCATCTTCCGAAAAGGCCGCTGTCAGATACCCTCTCGGCTTTTGGGATGTTTGAAGGTCGTTCGAGGATGGATGAGCCAATATGTCCAGTGGACTGGGCAACAAGCCCCGGAGGTCCTCAGGATCGATGGTTGACTCCCGCTCTATGGATGTACGTAGGGTGAATTTGGTGCAGGAAGGAAAGCGTATGTGACGCAGGATGACGAGAGTGGGATGTTGGGGACGGTTGTGGACATTGCTGGAGTCGGCAAACGCCAGCCTGCTCAAGGTTAAATCATTGAGATGTGATAGAACGACGGGAATATTACTCTGCATGAGAGATGTGGAGGAAGTGAATGTGATGTTTCGCAGCCCAAGGATCTCCAGGTGTTGGTTCTCCTGAATGAGGCGAAATATTACGGAAATCTCGAGGCTTCCGCAGAAGCTAATATCCACCACCCGCAGTTGGCCGAACTGAACCTCTTTCCAATCAATACCTCCCCACTGCCGGATACGTAGCTCCTCCGAAGACGTCCACGATCCGCTGAAGGGACGGATGAGACGATGCAGCTCGGCCTCGCTCCTTTTCCGCAGGGCCATCCTCTTGAGCAAGGGGGCTCTGGAGGTAAAGTACTTTGCGAAGACCTCGTGCGTCGGGTCGTAGATTGCTATAGATTCCACGCGGTGGAGGTGATGGAGCATTTTGTCAAGGAGCTGAGACCCATTCTCCCCATTCCTTGAGTATTTCAGGTGAAGCGGCGCCTCTTTTGAGTTCTCGAAAGCCTTTGATATGAACTCCGAACGATCCGAGGAAGTTATATGCCCCCACAGAAAGGGACTCCTGTCAAGGAGGGCACGCCACCCCCATGAGACCGAGCGGAGGATGAACATCGTCCGGATATATCCGCGTACTCTGTCACCAGAGGAGGTGATAAGATTGAAGCGGAATATGAGCTGGAGCAGCTCTTGGGGAAGTTTGGATATGGGCAGGCAAGTGTTCCTTTGGCGCAGGCGAGTGGCGATTCTACGACGAAGTTCCTCTCTAAGCCCGGTTTCGAAGTCGCCAAGGTTCTTTAAAATCGCCTCTCCATATTCATGTTCATGTTCAGCTCTATGTGATAATCCAAATATCAGCCGCGTTCTGTGCCCAACACCCTGGACCATTTACCCAGGTTGGTCCCAATCGTGATGAAACGAATGGATGAAATCGGCCGCACACCTATCGATTAGTTGTGGCAGGCCTTGCATGATCTATGAGTAATGGAATATGTTCGTGAGCTTCCCGGATGCCGAGTCACCGGGTGTCCGTAAGTAACCTGGAAGATTTGTGTAATTAGACTCACGAGATCCCTGTTCGGTTCCGATTACTTGCGAGGCACGCGTACGCTGAGTGGCACAAATACACTGTTTTGAAAGCTCCGGGGGGGGGGGGGGCGAAGAAGGGCCCGGTATAAACGACAGCGGCTAGCTACTTATCAGAGATGAGAACCAAAGAAAGACAAACTGAAACGCAAGGAAAAGTACACGAGGGGGGAGCGATACTGTTCCGGTTCCTGGACACGGCGGCAATGTGTGAGAAACCGCAAAACGTGTTCGGGATGCTTCCAAAGCCGAAAGAAGATGCGATCATTCCCGGCTACAATGTCCTAATATATTTTTCGAATTCAAACATTACCTGGACTCGGGCGGTCATTTCCCGCACATCCGCCGCGTGTTCGGATTCCGGACATTACTGACCTCCCCTTGTGTTACTAAGACTTTTGGTTGGTTCGGGAGCGGTTGAGCGTCAGCCGATATGAGGGCATTCGTGAGTTGCGCCAGCGATTCTGCGGAAAGGATTGAAATAAAGGAGCGGGGGTTACATCGGGCCCGCGTAAGGGGTCTTGAACCCTTACATACGCCCCGACGGTGAGGTACCGAGGGGACACCCTAACGTGCAATTGCCCCTCCTCCAACACCGTCATCAGCACAGCCCAGTCCATCCTCCATCCCTCCCCATTCTCAAACCTCGCGTCCATCAACATCTTCCGACGGCATCTCACCCATCCCCACGTGGAGTGGGGACCCTTCTCCCATCGACGACACAAACTCGCCCACTTTGAACGACGGAGAGGAATGGAACCCTCCTTCCTCCTCGCCGACTTCCCAGTTCTTCGCTGCTCCAGCTGCTGCTGCTAAAACCGCTTCGTCCCGTCGGTAGCGTCAGGGGCTGAGAGTCTACTTTGGACGGCGATGGCCCCATCACTCGCGCAAGCAGCCACTCTCACTCCCGTTCGTGTTCCGCCAAACGTTCCACATCTTCGTCCACCTCTGCTGATCATGGAGGCGACGAGCTCACCATGTCCAACTTGTCAATTCAAAACGGTACCACGTCCCTCAGCGCGTTGATATCCCGCCCTTCCTCCCCTCAAGCCTCCGTCGCAGGTGCATCAGCTCACACCACCAAGCCCTCAGCCCCAGCTCGCAAAAAGACCCGCACAAACTCTTCCTCGCGATCTTCCATCTCTTCCATCGATGCCTTGATCTCGGAGGCCATTGGGTGCGAGTAATAACAACAACGCCGCTGACCGACTTGTCCCAACAGGTCATCGTCGCAACATCACATCCGCGTCCCTCGTCCCCATGACGCACCCACGCAGGTCCGAAACTACCTTACGCCTTCTTCGACTTCCAAAGAGGAGATCCCAAGCGCGTTTGTCGCTCGCAGGAACAAGTTGAAGGCGAAAGAGGCTGCCGTCACCAAGGCACCCGCTCCCGGCCCTTCCACTGCCGGCCGCAAACGCACTCGCGACGAAGCTGGAGGCGACGAGGTCTATCAACTCCAAGATTACGATACGCCCATGAGCGGCGGCAACAACAACAACGCTGCTTCTCCCTCTACGACTCCCTCGTCCCCCACCGGCAACCCTGTCACAGCGTAACTGGCGAGCGAATCTTCGAGCCTCCTCAGCGCCATCGAAGCCAAGCGTCGCCAAAACACTCTCGCTGCCAGACGAAGTCGTCAGCACAAGCTCGACTACGTGCGGAACTTGGAGGAACTCGTCTTTGCGTTGACGACGGAGAGGGAGGGATTCGTGGAAGGCCAGGGCCGAAAGTGCGGAGAAGATCCTCGGATATCGTCCTGACGAGGATGAGATGGACGAGGCGTAAAAGCCCCTCATAACATCCAGTTGAGCCACTTCCTCGGCTGTTCCACGTACCCCAGTCCCGTTGTCGCTTTTTCTTTCGTTCTGCGTTTCCCGCGCGCCTTTTTGTATTATCGCCCCTCATCGACCAAAAGAAAAGGGGCCTTTGCTGGCATTCATTTTCATTGGTTCCAGATCCCCCTTCTTGACCTGCACCTCTCCTGCAGTACACTGTGTCATTGGAGCTTCAACACCCCCTTTTTAAGCCTCCTACCTGTTCTTCCCCGTCGACTCAACTTCGACGACCTCTCGCGTCTTCCTGGTTTTTTTTTTCTGCTTAATTATTCCGATCATAGTCCCTGTTACATCGGCGGGTTTTCTTTCTTCTTTTATTCTCCTTCTATCTCTCTCTCCTCTCTATGTCTTCTCTTTCTATTCTTGTATCTCTCTCTGTGTTTCTTCCTTTCATGTGCACCGTCCATGCTCGGCTTGCTCAGGGTATCGCCCTGTGTCAACCCCCGTTTGATCAACCTTGGTAGTTGCAGAAGTTTTAAAATCAAATGAAATATGAAAGCCTTTATTCTGTTGTTGGTCGTTCGTGCGCTGTGCGTTGGGGTCGTTGGGCTAAACCGAACCGGGGGAAGCCTGTCTCGGTACCTTGATGACACTTAGGCGTTTCGCGCACCAGCGTATGAACCGAGTGAGCTTCTGGATAGTATAACAAACTTTGTTGCACCTATCTCGCTGTGGCACAAAAGTATAGGGAATTAAAAATACTGCAGTGACTAATGGGGATGGACACTGTAGAGCGGGTCGTCCGTTTTATAGTAACGCACACTAACAATATTCATTCCTCTTCTCATTCCCAGTCCGATTCATCTCCACCCGTGAAGTCCATATCTTCATCTTCATTCTCGTCTAAAGGGGGCCACCGGGACTCCGGTGACCTCGGTCTGCCAGGCAACCATGGCCACAAATTCGTGGCCCCAAAGTGTACGGCTTTGACGGAGTGGATCCAGCCAACCCCCGAGGGGTCCCACCCAGTATACAGCCGAAATTCAGCCTTCTCGTCGTCACTGTATTTGACGACGATAACATCGGGTCGATGGACGTCAACTCCTGGTGTGAGGAACCGCTTTTGTACCATCTCCAAGACAGCTTTCCCCTGGACTTTCCATCCGTACGTTGTTACAGCCGAGAGCCTGGGGAATGGCATCGCGGTGGTTCCTGAAGCCAAAGTGTACGGGGTCGCCAACATCTGTAGGATCCTCACCTCGATCTCTTCGCCAAGGGGCCCACCGCCAATCCCGAAGGAAAGCAGAGTAACCGCCTCCGAGTCCTGAAAGGCGACGAGCTCGTCCAGATGGCTATGCTCCTTGATGCGAATGTGTAACGAGAATTCCTGTAGCGTTACCCCGGGCCTGTCCCCAAGCGCGCTCTGCAACCAGCTCCTAGTAATACTCCGCGAGGCAGATTCTAGCGTAACACGGTACTCCAATCCATACCCGGGTCCCCGATCCACATCAAGAGTGAGGTCGTGGTCCGAGATATTCGCGCTCAAATACCCCATCGCCGGTTGCGCTGCCTGGGGGTCGTTTGGAGATGGATGAGCCAGTAAGTCGAGCGGACTGGGCAACAAGCTCCGGAGCTCCTCTGGATCGATAGCCGAGTCCGATTCTATGAATGCACTGACGGTGAATTTGGTGCAGGAAGGAAAGCGTATGTGTCGCAGGATGTGGAAAGCGGGATCGTGAGGATGGTTGTCAACGTTGCTGGGGTTGGCAAACGTCAGGCCACTCAAGATCAGGTCCTTGAGATGTGATAGAACGATGGGGGTATTACTATGAGTGAGGGGTGTGGAGGAAGTAAATGTGATCCATGTCAGCCTAAGGATCTCCAGGTGTTGATTCTCGAGGATGATGCGGAATATCAGGGAAACCTCGAGCATTCCGCAAGAGTAAAGATCCACGACGCGCAGTCGGCAGCCAAACTGAACCTCTCTCCAATCAATATCTCCCCTCCGGCCAATACGTAGCTCCTCCAAAGATGTCCACAATCTGCCGAAGAGGGATACAGGGTCGAACCACTCCCACTCACGGCGTGTTGATAGGACCATCCTTTTGAGCAAGGGAGCTCTGGAGGTGAAGTACTTTGTGAGTACCTTGTGCGTCGGGTTGTGAATTGATATGGATTCCCAGCGGTGAAGGTGAGGGAACACTTTGTCAAGGAACGCCGGCTGAGATTCACCCCTCCAATTGCTTGCGTATCTCAGGTGTAGGGGGGCCTCTTTCGAGTTCTCTAAAGCCTTTGATATGAACTCCGGATGATCCGATGAAGTTATATGGCCCCACAAAAAAGGACTCCTATCGAGGAGAGCACGCCACCCCCAGGAGACCGAGCGGAGGGTGACAAACTTCCAGACATATTTGTATGCTCTGCTACCAGAGGAAGTGACGAGATTGAAGCTGAATATGAGCTGGAGCAGCTCTGGGGGAAGTTTGGATATGGGCACGCAAGCGTTCCTTTGGCGCAAGCGAGTAGCGATTCTGCGGCGAACTTCAGCTCTGAAACTGGTTTCAAAGGCGTCTAGGTTTTGTAAAATCGCTTCTCCATATTGATGGCCGTATTCAGGTCTATTTGAAAATCCAGATATCAGCCGCATTCTGTGCCCAACACCCCAGACCATTTACCCAGATTCGTCGGACACCCAATCGTGACGAAACGAACTGATGAAATCGTCTGCACACCTATCAACTAGTTGTGGGAGGCCTTGCATGATCTTTGAATACTGGAAGGCGGAAGAGATTTACTTGGGTGTCGAGTCAGGGGGTGTGCGTAAGAAGAAACCTCATGGGACAATGGGGGATAGGGTCACGTGCGTCGGATTATCTGGGACAGACGATTCTACGGCAACACGTCTCGACAGCGAGAATGCTTTGGCAGCTGAATCTCATGTCTGAAAATTCCGGTCGCTCGACTCGGATGGTTCGCTAACCCACGACGCTTTGAACAATATCGCATTTCATATCATATAGTAGACAGCTGCAGATGCCCCTCGAGTCTAGTTACAATATATTCTCCACTCATTATGTTTCAGCCCAACGACCGAGAGTAAGAGCTAGTAGGTTTGGTGCGTAACGTCGTGGGGGCGTGTTATCAAGAAAGCATATGCTTTCGACGAAGTCCATGTTGCGTATTCCATCCAAATTCGGGTATGTGTAGATCTCCTTCCCTGTCCCGCAGTCAACTGTGATAATTTCGGGCCTATCGATATCATGCGGACTCCAGATGTGCTGAACCGCTTTTCAATCATTTCAAAAAGCGCTTCGCCGCGGGAGGTCCACGAGATGGCCTAGATGGTTAGGTCAGGTTGGATAGCTGGTTCGTTGGGAGTCTCGCTACCTTGATGTCACTCAGGCGTTTCGTAGTGAGCGAGCTTCCGGCCAGTATAACAGATTTGGGCACACCTAGCCCTGCTATAACCTAGACTTGAGCCACACAGAAGGACTCAGGAACCAAAATACATTTACACCACAGTGACATATAGGGACACTGCGTAACTTGATTGCGTCAGCGCCCCCTGACGATACTCATTCCTCTTCCCAAACCCCGTGCGATTCAGCTTCCGAATCCGAGCCCCATCCATCTTCACCGGTGATACTCGAACCTTCCGGATCCAAGTCCCATCCACCTTCATCGGCGACACTCGAACCTTCATCGTCCGATGGGGGCCATCCAGACTCGGGTGATCCCGGTCTGGGTGACGACGATGGCCAACTGTCAATAGCCCCGAAGTGTATGACCTTGAAGCGGTAAACGTCGCGAATCTCGTCCACACTATCCCACAGAAACTCCTCGTACCGGGAATGGGATTTGATATTGATAGAATCGGGTCGATGCGCTTCAACTCCCGGTGTGCCAAACCGATTTCTGATCATCTCCAGGACAGCTTCACCTTGGCCTTCCAATCCTTCGAATTCCACGCCCAAAAGCCTTGGAAAAGCCATTACGTTGGTTCCCAAAGCCGAAGTGCATGGCGTTGCTAATATCTGTAGGATTTTCCCCTCGACCTCTTCCTGAAGGTGCTCAGGACCAATCTCGACGGAAAGCTGCGTGACCGCCTCCGAGTCCTGGAAGGCGACAAGGTCATCAATTTAACTATACTCCTTGATGAAGACTTGTAATTTGAATCTTTATAGCGTTACGCCCGGCCTGTCTTCGAGCGCGCTCTTTAACCAGCGACTCGTGATGCCCCGCGGGGTCTTGTCGAGCTTGACTTCATATTTGAACTCACACCCAGGCTCCTGTTCAACAGTAAGGGCTAGCCCATGCTTCGAAAAAGCCGCTGTCAGATACCCCCTTGTGGTTTGCGATGTTTGGGGGTCGTTCGGGGATGGATGAGCCAAGATGTCGAGTGGACTAGGCAACAAGCTCCGGAGGTCCTCAAGATCGACGGTCGACTCCGACTCTATGGATGTATGTAGGGTGAATTTGGTGCAGGAAGGAAAGCGTATGTGACGGAGGATGAGGAAAGTGGGATGATGGGAATGGTTGTTGGCAAACGCCAGGTTGGTCAAGGTTAAATCTTTGAGATGTGATAGAACGACGGGGGTATTACTCTGCGTGAGAGATGTAGAGGAAGTGAATGTGATGTCTCCCAGCCAAAGGTTCTCCAGGCGTTGGTTCTCCTGGATGAGGCGAAATATTAGGGAAATCTCGAGGCTTCCGCAAAAGCCAATATCCAGGACGCGCAGTTGGCCGAAATGAACCTCCCTCCACTTAATGCCTCGCCACCGCCGGACACTTAGCTCCTCCAAAAGTGTCCACGATCCGCTGAAAGGACAGGCAGAATCCCACTCGCCACTTGCGAATAGAATCATCCTCTTGAGCAAGGGGGCTCCGGAGGTGAAGTACTTTACGAAGTCCTCGTCCGTTAGGTGGTGGATTAATACGGATTCCAAGCGATGGAGGTGAGGGAACATTTTGTCAAGGAACGCCGAATGAGATCCATCCGTCCACTTCGTTGAGTATTTCAGGTGGAGTGGCGCCTCTTTTGAGTTCTCTAAAGCTTTTGATACGAACTCCGGATGATCCAATGAAGTTATATGCCCCCACAAAAAGGGACTCGTATCAAGGAGAGCGCGCCACCCCCATGAGACCGAGCGGAGAATGACCATCGTCCGGACGTATCCGCGTGCTCTGTTACCAGAGGAAGTGATAATATTCAACCGGAATACGAGCTGGAGCAGCTCTGGGGGAAGTGTGGATATGGGCACGCAATCGTTGCTTTGGCGCAGGCGAGTGGCGGTTCTACGACGAAGTTCCGCTCTAAGCCCGGTTTCAAAGTCGCTAAGGTTCTTTAAAATGGCTTCTCCGTATTGATAGTTATATTCAGCTCTATGTGAGAATCCAAATATCAGTCGCGTTCTGTGCCTAACACCCTAGACCATTTACCCAGATTCGTCCCAAACGTTCTGAAATGAACGGATGAAATCGTCTGCACATCTATCGACTAGTTGTGGCAGGCCTTGCATGATCTATGAGTGATGGAATGTGTTTGTGAGCTTCCCGGATGTCGAGTCACCGGTACAGGGTGTGCGCAAGCAACCTGGAAGATTGTGTAAGTCCTTTGGTTAGACTCACGGGATCTCTGTTCAGTTCCGATTGCTTGCGAGACACGTGTAGACTGAGTGGCACAAATACACTGTTCTGAAAGCTTGGGGGGTGGGAGGAAAGAGCCCTGTACAAAACACATCTGCGCTAGCTATTTATCGAAGATGAGAACCAAAGAACGACAAATAGTGACGAAAGGAGAAGAACATAAGGGGTCCAGATCTCGAACACGTCGGCAATGTGTGAGAAACCGCAGATATGCTTCCAACTCCAGAACACAATGCGATCATTCCCTGTTAAATGTCCTAATATTTTTTCCGAATTCAAAAATGTCTTGGACTCGGGCGGTCATTCTTGCACATCCGCCGCGTGTTCGGATTCCGGACATTACCGACCACCCCATGTGTTACTAAGACTTTTGCTTGGTTCGGGAGCGGTTGAGCGTCGGCCGATGTGATGGCTTTCGTGAGCTGCGCCGGCGAGTCTGCAGAAAGAGTCAAAATAGAGGAACGGGGGTAGCTATCCATCGGGCACGCGTCAGGGGTCTTCATACCGTGGACAGAGAGGTACCGAGGGACACCCTCACATGCAATTGCCCTTCCTCCAACACCGTCGTCTGCACAGCCCAGTCTTGACGAGGCGCAAAAGCCTATGACCGTCTACCGCACCAAGCTCTTGTTGCGTCCTTTCCTTTCGTTCTGCGTTTTACGTGCACCTTCTGTAGTACCACCCTCGTTGACCAACCTGAAACAGGGCCTTTGCTGGCTTTCATTTCTCATTGGTTCCGGATCCCCCTCCCGCTTCTCGACCTGCACCTCTCCTGCAGTACACTGTGTCATTAGAGCTTCAACACCCCTTATCCTTTTTAAGCCTCCTCCCTCTTCTTTCCCGTCAACTCACCTTCGACGATCTTTCGTCTCCGGGTTTTTATGCTTACATAATTATGCCGACCATAGTTCCTGTTACATCAGCGGTTTTTCTTTCTTCTTCTATTCTCCTTATCTCTCTCTCTCCTCTCTGTGTTCTCTTTCTATGGTTGTATCTCTCTCTGTGTCTCTGTCTCATGTGGACATCCATGCTCGGCTTACTCAAGGTATCGCCCTAGGTCAACCCCGTTTGATTCAACCTTGTACCGAAATTTCAAGTCGAATGAAAAGTTGAAATTCGTGTTCTTCTTGCGTGCTCGTGCGGTGTGAGTTGGGTCGTTGGGAGTACCTTGATGTCACTCAGCGTTTCGCGGAGAGCGAGCTTCCGGCTAGTATAACAGATTGGGTCACACCTAGCCCGCTGCAACGTAGCCTTGATCTACACAGATGGACTCGGGAACCAAAACACAGTGACTTAGGAACACTATGTTACTTGATTGTCGTCTGTTTCCGCGCGCCCCGACGATACTCATTCCTGTCCCCAATCCCCGTGCGCAGGCTCCGGAGCCCAATCCCACTGCGAAGGGTCCACTGCCCAATCCCCGCCCCATCCATCTTCACCGGTAATGCCCCAATCGTCATCTTCGACTTCGTCCCGAGATGGCCACGAAGACTCGGGTGATCTTGACCTGCCAATTGGCTCCGATGGCCAACGGTCAACAGTCCCAAAGTCTATGGCCCTAAAGCCGTCAAGTTCGCGAATGTCGTCCAAGCTATCCCAGAGAAACTCCTTGCCCCAGGAATGGCGAAGGATAGTGATAACATCGGGTCGATGCGCTTCAACTCCCGGTGTGCCAAACCGATTTCTGATCATCTCCAGAACAGGTCCACCTCGGCCTTCCCATCCTCCGAATCCCAAGCTCGACAGCCTTGGAAAGGCCATCACGATGGTTCCCGAAGCCGAAGTGCATGGCGTTGCTAGTATCTGTAGGAGTCTCCTCTCGACCTCTTCCCGAAGGTGCTCAACACTAATCCCGACAGAAAGCCACGTGACCGCCTCCGAGCCCTGGAAGGTGACGAGGTCATCCATCTGACTATGCTCCTCGATGAAGACGCATAACTTGAATCCTTGGAGCGTTACGCCCGGCCTGTCTTCGAGCGCGCTCTTTAACCACCGCCTAGTGATGCTCCGCGGGGTATTGTCGAGATCGACTTCGTATTCGAATTCACACCCAGGCTCCTGTTCCACAGTAAGGATTAAGCCGTGTTTCGAAAAGGCCGCTGTCAGATACCCTCTCGGCTTTTGCGATGTTTGAGGGTCGTTCGGAGATGGATGAGCCAATATGTCCAGTGGACTAGGCAACACGCTCCGGAGGTCCTCAGGATCGATGGTCGACTCCGACTCTATGGATGTCTGCAGGGTTAATTTGATGCAGGAAGAAAAGCGGAAGCGACGCAGGATGTCGAGAGTGGGATGATGGGGATGGTTGTTGACATTGCCGGAGTCGGCATACGCCAGCTTGCTCAAGGTTAAATCCTTGAGATGTGACGCAACGACAGAGGTATTACTCTGAGTGAGAGATGTGGAGGAAGTGAATGTGATGTTTCGCAGTCCAAGGATCTCCAGGTGTTGGTTCTCCTGAATGAGGCGAAATATCACGGAAATCTCGAGGCTTGCGCAAGAGTTAATATCGACCGCCCGCAGTTGGCCGAACTGAACCTCTTTCCATTCAATATCTCCCCACTGCTGGATACGTAGCTCCTCCAAAGATGTCCACGATCCGCCGAAGGGACGGATGAGACCATGCAGCTCCGGCTCGCTCCTTTTCCGCAGAGTCATCCTCTTGAGCAAGGGGGCTCTGGAGGTAAAGTACTTCGCGAAGACCTCGTGCGTCGGGTTGTAGATTGCTATGGATTCCACGCGGTGGAGGTGATGGAACATTTTGTCAAGGAGCTGAGATCCATTCCTCCCCCTCCTTGAGTATTTTAGGTGGAGCGGTGCCTCTTTTGAGTTCTCGAAAGCCTTTGATATGAACTCCAGACGATCTGAGGAAGTTATATGCCCCCACAAAAAGGGACTCCTATCAAGGAGAGCACACCACCCCCATGAGACCGAGCGGAGGATGACCATCGTCCGGATATATCTGCGTGCTCTGTTACCAGAGGAGGAGGCGATAAGAGTGAAGTGGAAGATGAGCTGGAGCAGCTCCGGGGGAAGTTTGGATAGGGGCACGCAAGTGTTCCTTTGGCGCAGGCGAGTGGCCATTCTACGACGAAGTTCCGCTCTAAGTCCGGTTTCAAAGTCGTTAAGGTTCTTTAAGATCGCTTCTCCGTATTGATAGTCACATTCAGCTCTATGTCAAAATCCAAATATCAGTGCGGCGTTCTGTGCCCAGCACCCCAGACCATTTACCCAGATTCGTCAGGCACCCAATCGTGAAGAAAGGAACTGATGAAATCGTCTGCACATCTATCGACTAGCTTTGGTAGACCATGCATGATCTTGGAAAAATGAAAGGTGCAAGAGAGTTACTTGGTGTTGAGTCACCGGGTGTGAGTAAGAATCCTCAGTGGAACATTTAGGGATAGGGTCACGTGGGTCGGACGATCTGGGGCAGGCCATTCAACGGCAACACGTCTCGACAGCAAGAACGTTTTGGCAGCTAAAGTTCATATCTAAAAAATTCTTATTCACTCATCTTAGATGCCTCGCTACCAAGGGCCTGGGTTTGCTTATTCGAACACCAGAAACGACACCAATCCCGGGTGCGCCACCCACGATCTCGAACTTGCTTATCGTCTCGTTTCCTGTTGGCGGATTCGGTTTCAGTAACCATAGCGCTACCTTTTGTTAATGTCTCTAGACACCCGTAGCGTACAGTTTCCATATGTTACAGTTACTGTGTAACCCACACTTTCATGTATTTCTTTTATTCTTACATACTATAAGTAGCAACCGTACTAGCTCTACGATAACAATAACGACACTTATAACGCTCCTCATTATTGCCCCGATCCCCTCTCATTTCATTCTGCCAACATTTCCATGATACTGATTTGGTACTACTCTAATCGTTTCTCGTCGAATACTGCGTCGCCCCCATATGCTTGATCTTGGAGGAAGTAGATTTTGTCGACGATCACGTCTTTGAGACGGTGTCCGACCGGACAGGTCGCCTGAGACCTTCACAGCCTACGACGGAAAGCAAGAATGGACAATGCACTTTGACTTGTGGTGACTGATATTCGAACTCCAACTGCAGGCAATCGTCAAACCGAGCTCTATTTTGATGGAACTATTGCTATCTGTTGGTATGCGGTACGAATGGACACAGAGCCCTCGTTGACCAAGTCGGTGAAAGGACGAGCAATCGCCACGCCCACAAAGTACCTGCGGTGAAGAGAACCCTCAGTTCGAAATCCAATCTTTTCAGGCTAGAAGTTACGTGAGCTAGAAGAGACACCAATACCCTGTTAACTCTCACTGCTTCTTAGCGTTCTTGGGATTCAAGTCGAGGGCGAGCTTGTCGCACGTCTCCGGGTGTAGTGAGTTCTTGAGAGGAAGAGGGGAGTTTGTATATAGTTGACGTCTTGGTCGTAGAGCTATACAGTATCAAAAGCCTTTCTACTTGACAACAACAGAAAAATATATCGGTGGAGCGAGGCCTACAACTCGAGGGACGTTCTGCAGCTATGTCGTCAATCCCCCGAATCTGGTAACCATATTCGAGACGCTGCGGACAATGAACGAGACGAGAAGGAGAAGTTTGGCGATGAAGAAAAAGATGACGAGCAGGAGCCCGGGTCTGATAGTGACGACTTAAGTTGGTGGGGAGAGGTTAGTCGCGATCGATCGATTTCTCTGCTCTCGTATGACAACCGTTAAGCGGATTTCGACCCCGATTTGAAAGTTCGTGGCAGTAAAGAAATCGAGGATAGGAGATAATAAAGATTTAGAGCGAGTACTAGGGGTGAGTATGCTCTATTTAGTTTCGTAAAGGTTTCATGAGTAGCTAAGCTCCTTCAGTTGGCACTCAGGGAAACGGAATTCCTAGCTGAACTTTCTCTCCAAACATCGTCGAGCTCAAGGGATTCATCGAAGACCTATCCAAGGATATAATCTGGCTGGTATTCCCTTGGGCACAGAATGGCAATTTGAAGGACTTTATCGCTTCACGAGATTGGGAAATTCCAGAGCGGATCTCGTTGGTAAGGCCAAGAAACTTTTTTTTGAATTCGACTTTGAGAATCTGTAGTCTAGATCAACGACGTCGCAGGAGGGTTGAAATACCTTCATAGCCGAAAGCCACCCATATGCCACGGCTCCCTCAAGTCGGTAAGCTCCAGACGTGCGATGATAATACGCTTGACGAGCTTAGTCCTGGACGATACACTTCAATGTATTAATAAGCTCGGGGCACCTCGCAATGATTACCGATTTTGGCTCTGCTCGTCGCCTCACAGAACATGATCTCCACATACAACCGGGGCTGGTCCAAAACTAACAGCAACCACTCCAAGCAAAGTTCTCCACCCTCAGCAAAACCATACCCTTACGGGAAATATATACACCCTTCGCTGGGCTGCTCCAGAGCTGCTAAATGACGACCAAATGAGCCTCTGGAGTGATATATGGGCATTGGGATGGATAGCTTATGAGGTAAACCTCTATTCAGATTCGACGGGTATCCGAGGCTCACAAATTCGCTCCGAAAAGGTTCTGACCAATTCCATTCCGTTTCAAGATGTCCCGGCGGACGCCATTGTTATCGAACGCGTCATAAAAGGCGATCTTCCGTCCATTAACGAGCATGCCCGCGTGTCATTGTTTGAGAATCTTTGCTCTCTTATGACCATGTGCTGGAGCAACGATCCCAGCGAGAGACCAACGGCTGAAAACTGTATAGAAGTCATCAATGATATGGCGAGTGATGTTGCTTTACAGCTCATGAACGCAATTGACCCATTATGATATAGCCGATGGTTGTTCCAGACAAAAGCGGGAGGCCAGAGTCAACGTTTTCCGGCGAATCCTCTGCTAAAGCCCTGATAACCAAGGGAAAGATGGAGCAGATGTCCGGTGACCCCGTGACAGCCTTTGCTTACTTCACTGAGGCCCATCAGATCAATACCAAGATCGGCGATGGGGGGGGCAAGGCCAACGCTCTGAACTGTCTCGCGGGACTGCATCTGAACCGGAAAGAGTACAGCGCGGCCATCAAGCTCTACTCCGAGGCGCTACATACCCATACCGAAATCGGCGACATGGAAGGCAAAGCATCCGCTCTGTCAGGTCTCGCTCAAGTGCATCAGCTTCAAAAGGAGTACAGCGAGGCCATTAAGCTCTACTTGGAGGCTCTGCAAATCTATACCGACATCGGGGACATGGAAGGCAAAGCGTCCGCTCTTTCAGGTCTTGCTCAAGTGCATCGGCTTCGAACGGAGTACAGCGAGGCCATTAAGCTCTACTCCGAGGTGCTGCAAATCCATACCGACATCGGCGACCGAACAGGCCAAGCCTCCGCTCTGTCAAGTCTCGCTGAAGTGCATCGGTTTCGAAAGGAGTACGGCGAGGCCATTAAGCTCTACTCCGAGGCGCTGCAAATCCACGCCGACATCGACGACTTGGAAGGCAGAGCCGACGCTCTGTGGGGTCTCGCTGAGGTGCATCGGCTTCGGAACGAGTACAACGAGGGCATCGTGCTTCACTCCGGGGCAACCCAAGTCCATGCCGACATCGACGACAGGCGATGCAGGGCCGACGCTTTGTGTGGTCTCGCCGAGGTGTTTCGGCATCGAAACAAGTACAGCGAGGCCATCGAGCACTACTCTGTGGCGCTGAAAATTCGTACCGACATCGGCGACAGAATGGGCCACGCCTCCACTCTGTCAAGGCTTGCTCAAGTGTATGGGCTTCAAAAGGAGTACAGCGAGGCCATTAAATTCTACTCCGAGGCGCTGCAAATCCATGCTGACTTCGGCGACTTCGGCGACTTGGAATGCAGAGCCAACGCTCTGTGGGGTCTCGCTGAGGTGCATCGGCTTCGGAACGAGTACAACGTGGGCATCGCGCTCCACTCCGGGGCACCTCAAATCCATGCCGACACCGACGACAGGCGATGCAAGGCCGACGCTTTGTGTGGTCTCGCCGAGGTGCATCGGCATCGAAAGAAGTATAGCGAGGCCATCGAGAACTACTCCGTGGTGCTGCAAATCCGTACCGACATCGGCGACAGAATGGGCCAAGCCTCCGCTCTGTCAAGTCTCGCTGAAGAGCATATGGACCAAAGGGATTACAGCGAGGTCATTAAGCTCTACTCCGAGGCTCTGCAAATCCGTACCGACATCGGCGACCGAACAGGCCAAGCCTCCGCTCTGTCAAGTCTCGCTGGAGTGCATCAGTTTCGAAAGGAGTACAGCGAGGCCATTAACTTTACTCCAAGGCGCTGCGAATATATACCGACATCGGCGACATGGAAGGCAAACCCTCTGCTCTGTCAAGTCTCGCTGGAGCGCATCAGTGCCGAGAGGAGTACAGCAAAGCCATCAAGCTCTACACCGAGGCCCTGCAAATCCGTCCCAACATCGACGACAGTCTCGGCAAAGCCTCCTCTCTATCACATCTTGCTGGAGTACATAAGGGTCGAAAAGAGTACAGCAAGGCCATTAAACTCTACTCCGAAGCGCTGCAAATCCACCCCAACATCAAAGACAGTCTCAGCAGAGCCGACGCTCTGTCAAGTCTCGCTGAGGTGCATCGGCTTCAAAAGGAGTACGGCGAGGCCATTAAGCTATACTCCGAAGCCCTGCAAATCCATACCAACATCGGCGACACGCAAGGCAAAGCGTCCGCTCTTTCAGATCTTGCTCAAGTTCATCAGCATCAAAAGGAGTACAGCAAGGCCAGTAAACTCTACTCCGAAGCGCTGCAAATCCATACCGACATCGACATCGGCGACATGCAAGGCAAAGCGACCGCTCTTTCAGGTCTTGCTCAAGTTTATCAGCATCAAAAGGAGTACATCAAGGCCAGTAAACTCTCCTCTGAGGCCCAGCAAATCTAGAACGAGCTGCTATTACGTGATAGTAGATAGTCCCACGGTTGTACAAGCTATTTGTAGAATCTTTGACTTCGGCATTATTTGGGCTTTAGGGGACTGTTACAAGGAAACTTCAATGCATAGAAAGTGGAGTGGAATACTGGATAGTCAGGAGTTTAAGCGAGCTAACGTGTACTATACGACTTCTTTTCTATTTCACTGCACCTCGAATGCAAAAGACCTCTCCATTCGCCGTCGTCTCTTAGCTAAAATCATCCATCTTGGAGCCTCTTACCCAACCTCTCTCGCCCTCCCTCGTGATCCATACAGCATAGTCTGGCCCGCTAATTTTCAGTCAGACTCCAATGAATCTGGACTCTGCGATCCTGGTGGCTCATTGCTAGTTGGCCCAAAGCTTATGCTGTGGAAAAGGTCGATCTCGCGGATTCCATCTAAATCTGGCCACAAAAATTCCATCTTGCCGTTCCTGGAATCGATTATGATGATTTCGGGCTGACTGATGCCGATCCCTGGGGTACTGAACCGCTTTCTGATCATCTCGATGACGGCTTCACCGGGGACGGCCCATAAGTGCGCTTCGATGCATCGAAGTCTCGGGAAAGGCATCATTGCGGCGCCCGAAGCAGAAGTATAAGGGGTCGATAACATTCGTACGAGTCTGGACTCGACTTCATCTTGACGGTGCCAAGCATGGATTTGAATAGAAAGGTGTGTAACAGCCTCCCACTCTTGAAAGTATGCGATATCCTCGAGCTGCAAGTGATGCCCTCCGATATAGATGAACAACTTGATATCCGCTATCGGCTCTATAGGATCGCTTCCAAGTGTGCCATGTAGCCAGCGCCTAGTAATGGCACGCGGGGCATAGCTAACGACGACCTTGTATCGCACTCCGTGGTGAGCCCTTTCACCCGTGGTAAGGCAGAACTCAGAAGCTGAGAAATTTGCCTCCAGGGAGCGTGCTGTTGGATGTGGGCTCGGGGGATCTGGAGGTGAACGGGTGAGGATGTTCAGTGGACTGGGTAGTATGTTCATGAATTCCTCAATATTGGAAGTCGAGCGCGATGCCATTGATGTATTTATGATAAATTCGGTGCAGGAAGGGAATTGTATATGTCGCAGAATATAGTATGTAGGATGGCATTGGGGGGGATGTTGGGGTTGGGTATCCAGCGACGCCAAGGTTAAGGCCCTGAGATGTGATAGAACAATGGGAGAATCTCTTTGATAAGGGGGCGGCGAGGAAGAGAACGTGATGCTGTCCAGCTTGAGGACTTCCAGACGTTGATTCTCCTGAATGATCCCAATTATTACAGGTAAACTGAGACCCCCGCAAGGACCAATCTCTGCAACGCGCAACCGTCCGCATTGAACTTCGCTCCAGTCCAGAACTCCCGACCAATTGATGTGCAGCTCTTCCAACGACGTCCATGATCCACCGAAGAGACGCACGGGGGCATCCGAATCCCAAGGACCGCTTGATATGAGTCTCATCTTCTTGAGACGAGGTTGCGGGGTTGTGAAATAATTTGCGAATATCACCCTTTTCGCATAGCCGATTGAGAGGGACACCCAGCGGTGCAGGCCAGTTAACGCTCGATCCAGGAACGCCGATTCAGGTCCATCATCGTCACTGTCCGCGTACTGCAGATGGAGAGGAGACTGTTTTGAGCGGTAGAAAGCCGCCGATACGAAGTCTGGGGGATCCGACGAGGATATATGGCTCCATAAGAAAGGGGTTCCATCAACAAGTTCACGCCACGCCCACGAGACCGAGCGGAGAATGCTTATCATCGAGATGTACTGGTGCCTTCTGTTTCCGGAAGAGGTAAAGAGTGTGAAGTAGAAGATTTGCTGGAGGAGCTCCGGGGGTAGTTTGGAGATGGGCAGGCCTGCGTTCCGTTCGTGTAGATGGGGTACGGGCTCATGGCGAACTGAAGGTTTGGGGCTGGTTTCGAGGTCGTCGATGTTTTCCATAAAGGGCCCAGCAGCTTGGTGGTCATCGTCAGACCTATTCCAAGATCAGGTATTAGGGTCGTTCATACCACCGACAAGCATTCCTCGGTTATTACCTTAAGTCCTGCCCCCAGAGTAGACGAAAGGACTCAAAGAAATATCCTGCGCGTATATCTTGTGGAGGATGCTGCATGGTACTTTCGTAGTTGGTAGCGATTGAGAGGTTCTTGAGGTTTGAGTCACTTGAGCCATTGCGACGGCGGCCCGGATAAATGAACACCGGGAGCACGTGGCCAGCGCAACTGGAGACTACCTTTTTTATCAGACTCTAGTTCGGTGTTTCTACATTAGATATTGGTGTCAAGCTAACAAGTTGAGAGACGTTGAGCCACGCCCGCTCAAGAATACTTGAATTGGAGAAGAGGTACAAATGAACCAGCAGAAAGTATAGTACAAGTTTTACACGTCAGAATAATGATAGTTGTAAATGAATGCAGAGAACCGCAGAGGAACAACCTGCTATGCGTGGTTCTTGGCTCGAGCTTCGCGGATAAGAGACTGAAGTTCATGGAGCGACTTGGAGATGAATTGCTATTCCACGCTAGAAGTTAATTCATGTTCGCGGAAACTTGGTATAAAACAGCTTACGATATAATCTCCTAACGAGACGTTCTCAAGGGAAAGGCCATTCTTTGGGTAGTGTTGTAGCTTCTGATCGGTTTAGGGTATTAGAAGCTGCACGGAGACCTTCAGAAATGAGATCTCTTACCTCGAAGATGTCAGCGTCGAGGTACTTTTTAACGCTCTCTCGACTCTTTCCAAGTGCAACTCGGAACCGGTCGATGGAGTCGAAGGTGTCTACCATCGACTGAACGAGGCGAAGACCCTCCTGGACTGTTGGATCGTTCTCCCATGCCCTTCGGTTCCACGGAAGCCATGGTTTGACGAGCCCAAGCTGTTTTTGGATCCGACGGAGCTCTGGAACGACTCGGTCTCGCTGGTGGAAAATAATCTCGCAGCGGTCCTGTTGAAGATCCAACTCCACTCGCAGCTCCTTTAGATCAAAAGGCACGGTATGTGCGAGGTACGAGTCCACTTCGTCGGAGATGATCAGCTCCGATTGAATAACCCGTGATGGTCGGCGAGCCAGAATCGATTTGAGGTTCTTCAGAATAGTGGTAACCTGGTCCGGTTGTGGTCAGGCCCGAAGCAGGACGGTGGTCGAATAAAAGACTCACGTGTAGCTCGAGGTCATAAAAATGGGCAAGTACCATGATATTTGGCGTAGTGAGAGAGTTTGATAGCTGGGTGGCGGTTTGAGCGGTCACGAGCAAGCTATCGGCCGCCCTCGCAGAGTGAGGTCGTGTTAATACAGAGAGAGAATCCAACCTGGAAGGTAGCATCGCTTAGTGGGTGACGTTTTGAAAGGTGATAATAAATCTTACTCTGCAGCGCGAATGTCTCTCCATGAACAGGAGTCTCGAAGATCCGCCAGGTCTTTTACTACTTCGGCACCAAGAGTGACGTGCTGTGCCGTAACATGGGCGATCGACTCCAGTGGAATCGGCGGAGGGTTGCGAGTGTGCCAGCCTTGCCACCAAACGAAAAATCCCGCCGTTATTATCCAAAGAAGGAAGGCCAACTTTGTAAAGCAAGACGTTCTTGGTGATGGACGCTTGATGCTAATGCTTGACAAGGAGTCCAACGACGGCCTTGATGGCGCAGGTGTGCATGACCGCTGACGAGCCTCTGGCGAAGGGGAAGGGGAAGGTGGAGTTATAGGTCGCTTAAGAGGGGAACCATTGGAGACGAACGACGATGATGGGGATGAGGATGCCGAATGGTCTTCGATGAACGATGAAGATGTTGCTGTTGATGCGAGCGAAAAAGTCGTCCGCAATGAATTGTTGATGATGCGCGACGGTGGGGTTGAAGGTCTGCTTGGAGTGCCGGGTTGCGCTACGAGGGACATGTCGGTGGTGGTGAAGATGTTAACGGACGTCTGTTGGGTTGCATCGCGAACTTATTGAGGATGTCGTGCGCAAAAAACACACAAGGAGAGAGGTCAAGAGCCAATCCGAGATGAAGTGGAAGTCACGTCGTTTGCTCATTTGTTTGCTTACCTAATGTTCGACTTCAACATCATCTCAGTGGATTTGCTCCGCCATCCTTTTTCCCTCCCATCCATACCCCAGTGTAATAAAATCATCGCGTCAAGGTCATCTCTGAAACTCCCGCGAAAGTTCATCGATCGTAGCCATTGCAACCAACGGTCGTCGCCAGGCTTATAACCCAAGAGAGTTGAAGCCCATCCACGGCGACCTTCGAAGACGATGAGATTCTGCAGACAGCGCGTCGGACGATTGGAATGAGAACTTCTGGAGAGAGTGCAGACCTTTGCATAGAGTACGTCTAACTAACTTGAGGGTGCAAGGCTTCCCCGGCGGAAGTCTCATCCGGTTCTGAAGACAGTCTTGAGTAAGTAGTGACGCCAGAACGCCCACTGCCGCTGAACACCCCATCCTCTACGACAGTGAATGAGACCTATTCGATTTCAGGAAACCAGCGACGGGCTTTCCCCCAATTACATGGGCAAACCCAACTTCAACTCAGTCTCAGCAGCTCTAGGCCCCTCGATCTTGGGCTCAACTCTCTCTCGACCCTTACCATTTATGGGTCTGTGTGATATGATCAGCGTTTCGAGACGCTGTTGAAAGCCTACGGGATTGGCCGGCACGTCTATTCGTATTTCCGATACTGCACCCTGACGGACATCTCGTCGGCGACGACCTCGCGGTGAGAGGATGGAAAGTGGACAGCCATGACGACAGCAATCTGATTGGTCACTCATAAGCGAGAGGTTCGCGAATTCTGCTTAAAGAGGTGAATTAAGATGTCGGGATCTCCTCGAGAGACCAGCACCTCAAGTCAAGCCCGCCCTCATGGAAGTCTCCTCTCAGCAAGTCATTCTCCCTCGTATCTCAACAATGGATCTCGAGAAGGCAACGAGTTTCTCTTTTCCTCTAACACCTCCCACTACGCCTCCCAAAGCAGGTCCAACCTACTACATTTCATCCTCTCCCAACCCGCCAAGCCCAACGATCATCATTAATGCGCCCAAGCCCTGGTACTCCTCGAAGGGATTCACAGCCGTTATTGTTGCCCTCCTTTCATTCTTCGCCTTCAGCATCCACCAGCTTAGCCCCCTCATCGGATCCACGGCGTCGACGGTCAGAAACTTCGGCGAAGTTGTGGGCAGCGTAGCGAACGTCGGGAACGCCTTTGGAAGTTCAATCTCACAAACCACCCGCATCAGTTCCGGTATTGCCGATGGTGTTGGCGACGTCTGGTGTGCCGTCCTTGGAGGCAAGAGATGCGGTGCAGCCCCAACTGAAGCCCTGAACGTTACGGAACCAAACGACATCGTCAGCCCAGTTGGTAGCAATGCGTTAATGGAAGGAGCAAAGATTGTCGGGACCTTGAAACACCTTGCTCTCGTGAAGACCAATCTGAGCGCTGCCTCCGAGTACGTGCTTCTTATGCCCCAATAATTCACCCACTAACCTCCCGTCTCAGTGTTCTATACCTCAGCGAGTACCTCAGTGAAGCACCACGTATCCAGCATCATTCCTCCATCTGGTCCGAAAGGCTTCGAACGGCTTCACCTGACTTTGACAAGAACGTTCAAGGGCGAAATGCGGCCCTTCGAGGAACCTTTGCCGTTCTACAGGGACTCATCGACCAGGTGCGTCAAAGCCGCCCTGACCTTTTGCTCGTTCTTTGCTAATTTCCCTCGGATCACGAGCAGTACAACACCGTCGTCCTCGTCTCCAATAGCGCCAGTTCCATTCTCGACTCTCCTTTCACCTCTCGTCGTGCGCGGCAAGAACTCCTTAGTGACGAACTTGTCCACATGGCAAAATACACATTCCTGAACTACGACAATGCAAAGCATCAGCTTCGCGAGCTCCGCCTCAACTCGCAGAGTCTTTACGCCACGGGTCAAAGGGTGCTGGGACCAGCGAGGAAGCAACTCAACATCCTCCGGAAGTTCCGTCTGCTGCACCCCGTATGGAAGGGCGTGTGTGCACTTGGGTTCTGCCCGAGCTTGGTGGAATTGGACTGGACGATTGAGCTACTGAATGGAGTTATTGGGACGTTGGACGTGCATACTAATGATGCTGCGGCGGTAGGTCCGATCTGACTTGAAGTTCTCCCAGTTGGTAACTCTTCACCCAGCTTGCGCAAGTTGCCCAAGATCTTATCGGAGACTTAGACATGTTTATGGTATGATACTATCTCAGCGAAATGCTCTCAGTGAACTGACCCCTGCTTAGTCTGCTTTCAACGCTACCGCTCGGTATGTCAACGAAGTACGCGTTGTTATCCCTCGCGGCTGACTAGGTTGTCACAGCGTTACCTGGGACCCCAAAACAGGCAATATCACTGTCGGACAGAAGCATAATCCTTGGGTTAGTGGATATATTTCTGAATTCGAGAAACGCCTGACAAATCCTAAACTCTCGTGTTAGCTCACACTGCAACGTCTCGAGCCGGGTCTCTCCGAACTTTCGGTCCGACTCAAGGACCTCCCCTCCTTGAATTAATTCTTTTCTCATTTCTGACGATTATTTCTTCACTTAACGATGTTCTCAATGTATTTCAGGCCAGTCCTTCCGCAGCCTGTACCCGCTCCTTGCCGTGATTTCTTTCTCCCTTCGACACCCCCACTTCTTGAATCCTTTGCTTTTCGTTTGTACCTTTTACGATGTTGTACAACCAGTCTCGGTTTTAAGCTCTTCTATGCTATGCTATGATCTATGAGCGATTGCCCTCCCGAGTCCTGTTATCGAGCTTGGGCCGAAATAAACACGAGTCTCGTCATCACTGTACTCACAGAGACCAACTTGAATGCATAAAGACACCGAGCTTCTAACCGTAACTTGAAATTGGGTCATCCTTTTACTCTATCCTTGGCAAGGAGATAGTAACATGCAACACCATTGTTCGATCGTGTTGGCAAGCCATGCGAAGTATGAAAAGCAAGACCAACTGATAACCGCCAGTCATGTCTAGTGAACAAGTTTGGTGAGGCCCCTAGTTAACCATATTCCAGATAGCACAAATATATAGATACGCGATAGCAGTTGTAATTGTAGAAGTACAGAGATGGACACAAACAAAGAAAACGGTATTACCAATCTTATGGCGAGGCCAACCAAGGTCTCCTTCAACCAGAGCACATCAAGCAAGCCTCCTTGTTCTCAATCGAGCACAACAACTTGGCCTCTTCCAACTCCCTCTGTCGTCGCCTCTCAAGGGCAGCGGCAAATTCAGGATCTTTCTCAGCTGCCTCCTCTTCCTTGCTCTTGGGCGTTGAGGTTGAAGGAGCGGTGGGGGTGGAAGGACCAGGCTGAGCCTCGGATGGGGCTGCGGACACCGGAGGAGGACTTGTTACAGAGGGACTCGGCGACGGAGCTGGCGAGCTGGGTGTAGGGGACAGGATTTCCGAACGACTGACAGCGCCGTTTGCTGCAGAGCCATTGGCACGGGGTGCGGACAAGGTGGTGGTGGGGGTACCAGCAGCGTAGCCGTTGGCAGCTGCAGGAGGAGCCGCCTTGCCAGCAGTTTCGGCTGCATTATTTTGCGCAGCTGCCTCCTTAAGAGTGCTTGCATCGACAGTAAACTGGATAGCTTGGGCGGCAGGGCGTGTTCGGAGGTAGCTAGAGACAAACCTAATCAGCACCGAGTGAATAGCTCAGCAACGTCCTTAACTTACTACATGCCCGTCTTGAGACCCTTCTTCCAGCCATAGAAGTGCATGCTCGTCTAAGGGGATGGGGGTACGGAGAAATCAGACGTGAGTCCTATCGCAGACGTGGCAGCACTCACGAGTTGACCAACGGTCGGGCTCTTCAGGTGAACGTTCAAGCTCTGGCTCTGGCAGATGAATGCTCCACGATCCGCAGCGAGGTCAATGACCTTCTTTTGACTAATTTCCCAAACAGTCTTGTAGATGGCCTTGATGTCATCGGGGATGGAAGGAATGTTTTGGATAGAACCTATTGTGAGTTACACGTTAGCATGAGCTGGATCACAACGTTGGACTCCTCTTAGTGACATACCTCCATGAGCGATGATCATGTTCTTCATATGATCATCCCAGAGACCCTTCTCGACAAGCTCCTTCAACAACCATGGGCAGACGACTTGGAACTCTCCAGCAAGGACACGGCGCGTGTAGATGTTGCTAAGTTCGAAGTCGGGTTAATTAACATCCTAGACGAACTGTTAACTCGGTAAGGCATACCTTGTGTATGGTTCAAAGCATTCATTGAAACCCAGAATCTGACTTGTGCTCGCCGTGGGCATTGGAGCAAGCAGCAACGAGTTCCTCAAACCGGTCTTGGCAATCTTAGCCTTCAACTCGGCCCAGTGCCACAAGTCCGTAGGGGTCACATTCCAGAGGTCGTACTGCAGAAGACCCTTGCTCGCCGGGCTTCCCTCATACGTCTCATAGGCACCCATCTCGGCAGCCATCTCAGAACTGGCTTCCAAAGCGGCGTGATAGAGAGTCTCGAAGATTTTGATGTTCAACTCCTTGGCTTGAGGACTGTCGAACGGCATCCTCAAGATCATGAATGCGTCAGCGAGACCCTGGACACCAATGCCGATGGGACGGTGGCGCATGTTGGACTTGCGAGCTTCGGGAACAGGGTAGTAGTTGACATCGATGATGCGGTTAAGGTTGAACGCGACGACTTTGGCGACGGCATGCAGCTTCTTGAAGTCGTAGGTCTTTTCGGGAGTGATGAAGGAGGGGAGAGCAATGGAGGCAAGGTTGCAAACGGCAACTTCGTCGGGAGAGGAATATTCGATGATCTCTGTGCAGAGGTTGGACGACTTGATGGTGCCGAGGTTCTGCTGGTTGGACTTGCCTACAAGAAGAAGAAGCGATTCAGTAACGATCGATTTCAAGCTGCCCACTTATCCACGTACGGTTAGCAGCATCCTTGTAGAGCATGAAGGGTCCACCAGTCTCGATCTGGGCATCCAAGATTGAATACCAAAGCTTCTGAGCCTTGACAACCTTCTTGGCGCGGCCCTCTTTCTCGTACTTCTCGAACAAAGCCTCGAACTCTTCAGAGTGGACCTCATGGAGACCGGGAGCCTCTGCCGGGCAGAACAATGGCCACTCGCCATCGGCTTCAACACGCTTCATGCTATGAAAGGGATTACGATGGTCAGTGTCTTGACTACCTAAGCCATGAAATCCGCTTACAAGAGATCCGGAATCCAAAGAGCGTAGAACAAGTCACGAGCACGCACTTCTTCCTTGCCGTGGTTCTTGCGTAGATCAAGGAATTCGAAGATATCAGCGTGCCAAGGCTCGATGTAAATGGCGAAAGCACCGGGGCGCTTGTTGCCACCCTGGTCGACATAACGAGCCGTAGCATCGTAAGCGCGAAGCATGGGGACAATGCCGTTCGAATACCCATTGGTTCCGGCGATGTAAGATCTAGAAACGCAAGATCCGTCAGTAGAGAAACCTTAGGGCTAGACGTCTCCCCCTTACCCAGTCGCCCGGATGCAGTGAATATTCAACCCGATACCACCAGCAGTCTTGGAGATCATTGCGCAAGTTTTCAGAGTATCGTAGATTCCCTCAATCGAGTCGTCCTTCATGGTAACCAAGAAGCAAGAAGAGAGTTGCGGGTGATTGGTACCGGCGTTGAACAAGGTTGGCGAGGCATGGGTGAAGTACCGCTCGGACATCAGGTTGTAAGTTTCGAGAACCCGGTCGAGGTCCCGACCGTGAATACCAACGGCAACTCGCATGATGAGGTGCTGAGGGCGTTCGGCAACTCGGTTGTTGATACGGAGAAGGTAGGAGCGCTCAAGAGTTTTGAAGCCGAAGCTAAGACAAAATGCAGATGATGAGACCGACGACGAAACGAGGCAAAAGGAATCCTCACTAGTTGTAGTGGAAGTCGCGGTCGTAGATGATAGCCGAGTCAAGGGTTTCGGCGTTCTCCATGATGATCTCGTAAATATCCTTCGAGATCATACCAGACGGACGACCATTCTTCGGATTCACTAGGATGGCAAACGGTTGTCAACCTACTTGGTCCTCAAATGCGAGGAGTGTAATACTCACCATAGGTATATAGGTCGCTCATGACTTGAGAAAAGCTCTTTTTGGTCTCCTTGTGCAAGTTGGAGATGGCAATACGAGCAGCAAGAATAGCATAGTCGGGGTGTTTGGTGGTAAGGTATGCGGCGGTTTCGGATGCGAGGTTCTGAAAGGGGAGGCGAGTTAGGTATCCGGGATCCGCCTAGATTGGTAAGAATGCGGCTTTACGTCTAGTTCGACGGTGGTTACGCCAGGGTAAACACCAGCAATCACTTTCTTGGTAATCCTGTAGGTCTGGAGATGAGAAGCAAGCACAATATACTCGTCGACCAAATGCTTACTCTATGGGTTCGACGTGGTCGGGGTCGAGGCCGTAGCAGAGCTGGTTGATTGGCGCGGCCATGGTGAGCTGGAGACGTCTAGAAGACGTAACAAACAAGAGTCAGACCGACCTTGGCCACTCTGGCAGTGATCTGAGGACATCAACATAATGAGATGAGCGCTCGAGTTATAATATAGAATGGAAAACGTTCCCGCATACCTTGTCAAAAGCGACGCGCTCTTTCTGTTGTGAGGTGTACAGCCAGTCAGCAAAACATGCAAAGACGTCACTACACAAATCTAAAGACTTGCCCGTCTAATGAAGAGTGAAGTAGTTAGCTCAGCCCGCGTAGATTACGCGCGAAGAGGACGACTCACCCATCTATTTAGATGGTAGCGCGACGCGTCGTCGGGTGAGGGCCGAGGGCATCAGTCCACGTCTGAACGTCACGAAGAGGGCAGGCACGCTGACCTCGTTTATAGACGTATGCCATGGTATTGTACACTATATGAAAGGGTATGTAGCTGGAGATGAGAGTGAAGGGGAGGGGGAGGGAGGTCAACGCGGAAGAGGCGAGGTGATGGGTGGAGGCAGGCGGCTTTTGAAGGCGGCGAATGGCGATATCGAACACGGTTTCAAGCGGAGTCTGAAATTGATACTGTTTTCTTCGGGATGCGAACCCGGGTAAACAATGAGTAATGGCGTGGAGGGTAACATGCCTAATCAGGTCCTCAGCCTTTGTTCAACGCGTTTCATTCATCCACATTAGGAGTTAGGACGCAGCTACCAAGTCGCGTCTTTTGTAAACATTCGAAACTGGACTGCAAACATTCTTCGAACGCACTCTCCCCACATTGTTTTCAATATTTGACAGTTGAACGACTCAACAGAACACGTTCACAAGTTCAATCCGCCTTCCTCACTGGGACAACCAACATCGTGCTCGAGTGTTCCTTCATCGTCAACTGGATTTCGCTGTCAGTTTTCCACGATCCATGTCCCTCTTCGATTTCAACATTGGTTGGGTCCTCAAACGTGTTCATGGCATCAATCGAACGATGATAGACGGAGTACGTTTTGTACTCCCCGCCTATGGATCGTGATAATGATACCGGTTTCAGCAAGCCTCGAGTTCGGCGCACCGACTCAGATTCTCACCAGCTTTGTAATGGAAGAACTTGATTGCGACAACCGCCTCTGCCGTGGGGTGCCGATTCACAACGGAAATAGCGACCCTCCCTAGTTGGTCTCCCGGGGAGAAGACCGCGCTGACATCGATGTACGCGCACTTCGGAGACAAATCGTGACTGTCACGTAGGCCCCCGATCCACTTGGGAAGTGTTTCTCCCTTGTACGACGGCGAATCAACGTGCAAGCCTAAGGCAAAGGATGCTGCCTCGGCGGTCCCTCGCATATGATTTGAGAAGAGGGAAAGAGGGTGGAAGACCGTTTGCTTGAGGACTTGATTTGGCGACGCCAGGATCTGCCCAGTCGAGGCCCAAAACAGGTCAGTTCCAGACTCAGCCATCAAAGGCTGAGAGACAAACCGGCGCAATGACGTTGACTAATTGGGCATAATTAGCCATCGCGACGATGTCGGCATTCCGGATGAAAACGTTCAGCCAAGATGCCACTGCTAGACAGTCCGCGAGATCATAATGCTCTGAAAGAAAAGATTTAACTCGAGGCCTTCGAAGCGTATGCAAGTGAGCTTACGTTCTAGCCCATTTGCTGGTGTTCCTGTGATGGATACTTCGCGTTTAATTAAAGCCACATGTCGATGCGGTAAAACCGACCTTTTGTCTCATCCCAAGGACCCCATTCATCGAAAGCGATTTTGATGGGCTTGCACTTTTCTACTCCATTTTCTATTCTCTACGAGGAAGAGATGTGACTGTGCATGTGCAAGCCGATTCTGGATTACAGTCTGATCGACCGACTTACTGCCAAATCGACGAGGCTCCTTGTAATTCGGATACTTTCTTCAACTCCTTCCGGGCCAAAGACTTTTCGTTCGAAGTCCTTTCCGTCCAATCTATCTCTGTCTCCGAATGATGTATATGTGTGAATGGAATGTAAGTCCACCTGCGAGAGAGCTTGTGTCAACGTTCATCCTTACGACGCTATCTGCATCAGGAGACAAACCTGAGTCGCAAGACCTTGCAGAATCGTCGCATCCCATGATGTGTAGCCATTATTACCGCAGCTTATCAGTATGATGGAGGGGTCGACGAGCTTTAAAGCGTGGGCCCATTGCTGTGCTCTTCGGGTGTATTCTGATGCTGTGAGGTTTCCGACTTGCCAATGCCCGTACATCTCGTTACCTATAAAGCAGTGTTTAGGGAGTAGTTTTCGTGGCTCTGGTTGGGAGATTTCTGAGGGCTACTCACCGAGAGCCCAGTATTTGACCCGATATGGCTCTGGATTGCCTCCGTTGTTTTCTCGCCTCTTGTTAGCCCAGTAGGTATTTCCGGTCCCGTTACAGTATTCTACCCAATCGAAAGCATCTTCAAGGGTTCCTGTACCCACTTTATGGAGTGATTGTATCAGTAATAGTCGGTACAGCTCGCGGAACGGGCGTCGCACTGTTGAGACAAATGTAGGGTTCGGTTCTCGCTTCCCGGCACCTAATGTAACACGGCGAGTAAACATTCAAAATCATTACTTATCATCAAGAACCTATTCGCTACTTTCCATTTGATAAATTCGTCTGTGCCGAATTGGTTTGACTCCTCTCCTCCCCACGCAAGCTCGGGTCGTCGAGGGCGTTGGTCCTTTGGCCCCACCGCATCTTTCCAGCGATAAGAGCTTACACTGTCTCAGCGATCGACGGCTTGGAGGGTGAAGATAAAGAGGAATAGCACATACGAGACAAAATTGCCGCCGGGCCATCGCACTATGGAGATCTTCAGCTCGTCTCGCACCAGCTTCAGGATGTCCTTCCGGAAGCCTGACTCGTCGATCAATTCAGGTTTCGAGTTTTCGTATGGCAGAATCCCTCCGTAGATGCATTTTCCAAGATGTTCAAGAAAGCTTGAAAATATACGATCGTCTACTTGCCCGATTTGCCGTGCAGGATCGACATGGATTGTGGCCGCTATCGACGAAGTCATCTGGGATAGCTGGAGCAGGTTGGCAGTCAGTGAAGTTCAGGATACGTGAGTGATACAGCCGCCGCCACCTTCTGGTACTCGTACAGGAACAGGTTTAGGACACGGTCGCGAGCGGTGGGCTTCAAAAGCTATTGCTCGGGGGTGGGTGCACGTGCACCTCTTGAGTCCAGGCTTCGCTTTTTCTGGTATAACCGCATTTAGTTGAGTTCTTCGCTTACCCCAGGGGGCAAAAGTCCTCGCGGGGCAGAGCAGGCCGCTGACGTAAGGACCAACCGTGAGCAAAGGGGTACCACAAACGGGTATTGCGGAGTGATCGCAACGGCCTCAATCAAGCTCACTCTTGAATTTCAACTCATTAAAATTTATCAAAGTATGCATCGATACAATCATGCCTGTTTGACGGGGATCACCAGCATTGTGAAGCAATGTTCCTTCACCACCACTCGTATTCGATTCTCGCCGTTTTCCCAAGTATCTTGGGTCTCGTTGACTTTGACGTTTTCGGGGCTTTCAAACGTGTTGGCTGCATCAGCGGACGGATGATAGATGTAATAGGTCGTGTAGCTTCCGACTGTGATGGGTGCAAATAGTCAGTGTGTTGAATGAATAAGGGCCTCTGTTAGAACGGTTGGTTATCCGACTCACCTCCTGTGTAACCCGCAAGCTTGATGTCAATGTTTGCCTCCGCCGTAGGATGGCGGTTGACGATTGAGACTACAACCTTGCTGCCTTCAGTGTGCGGGATAAAGACAGCGCTCGAATCGATCCATTTGCAGCTAGGAGATTGGTTGTGGCCCTCTCGTAGACCACCTATCCACTGTGGCAACGTTTCTCCCGAGTATGTGGGCGAGTCTACATGAACAGTGAGCGAGAATGAAGGTGCGTCGACCGCTCCCCGCATATGGTTTGAAAAGAGATAGTACGGGTAGAATGTGGTTTGCTTGAGGAGTTTGTTGGGCGCAGTGAGTATCTAGAGAACGATCAAGAAATGGACGAGTACCAGGAGATCAAAGAATTCACGAACCGGAGCGATGGCGTTGACGAGTTGGGCATTATTTGCCATGGCAATGATGTCTGCATTGCGAATGAAGACATTGAACCAGGAAGCCATCGCTAAGCAGTCTGTAAGGTCGTAGTGTTCTATCGCCAAGGACTATCAACAGGCGTAGCAGCGGGGAGGTGACGAACATACATACGTTCCAATCCGTTCGCTGGCGTTCCTATCGCAGATTATCCATGATAATGTATAAGCCATTTAGAGATATCCACGAAAGATTGGATCAAGTCGTTCACCCTTTGTCTCGTCCCACGGGCCCCACTCGTCAAACGAGATCTTGATGGGATTCGTCTTTTCAACTCCATTTTCGATCCTCTGTGCAATTACGTTTGATTTCAGTAAGACTCACGATAACTTGCTGAAACGGTGTTGTTGCTGACAGCGAGGTCAATGAGACTGCGTGTGATCTGAATTCCTTTCTCGGCGGCTTCTGTTCCGAAGACTCGTCGTTCATAGTCTTTCCCGTCGCTTCTGTCTCTCTCTCCGAATCCAGAGAAGTTGTGTATAGAGTGGAGGTCCACCTAGGCGAGGGGAGATTACCAAAGAGAACCAGCTCATTGTCACTGAATGACTTACGAATTTAGCGAGCCCTTGAAGTAATGTTGCGTCCCACAGGTTATAGCCATTTTGACCGGAGCTAATTAGCGTGATGTTGGGTCGACCAATTTCAATGCATGAGCCCACTGCTGGGCCTTCCTGGTATACTCGTCCGCTGTAAGATTGTTGATTGTCCATGGACCATACATTTCGTTTCCTATAGATTCAGGTATCTCAGATGAAAGTTGGAGCAATATAGTGAGTAATCTCTGCCCGAGTTACGTACCAAGGCCCCAGTACTTCACATGATAAGGCTCATGCGAGCCGGAGTTCTGTCGCCTCTTGTTCGCCCAATACGTGTTCCCGCTCCCATTACAGTACTCCACCCAATCGAGGGCATCTTCAAGGGTCCCCGTGCCCACTAGAATATATTTCGGCCCAAACTGTTAGTCCAAAGGACAATCTGCTTAAGCCCGCAACGTACTGTTGAGGCATATGTAAGGTTCGACGCGTGCCTCACGGCACCTATCTAAAAGTATCAGCCAAGGGTTACGAAAGAGTTCAGGATGACGCACCACTGTATATACTCATCAGTGCCGAATTGGTTGGACTCTTCACTACCCCAGGCTAATTCGGGTCGTCTGGGACGAAGCTCCTTCGGACCGATGCCATCTTTCCAACGATAAGACCTATCCGGCAAATGCAGGTTGTGGAATTAATAAAGTGCAGAATTGAATTGGTGCTCACGAGACAAAGTTTCCTCCAGGATATCGAATCACAGAGAGCTTTAGATCGTCCCGGACTAGCCCCAGAACGTCCTTCCGGAAGCCCCTTTCGCTGATCAACTCGGGCCGGTCATCTTTGTAAGGTACAACACCCCCATAAATACATTTTCCCAGATGTTCGATGAAACTTGAGAAAATGCGATTGTCGACTTGGGCTACTTGTCGCGCGGGATCAATATGTATCGCAGCTTGGATCGGGGCACCATTGACACGTTCCGAGTGGCCTGCAGACGAAAACCACGTTGCTGAGAAGAATATCCTAGATTAATTTTAGCTTGCCAACCTGTATCTGTGCTTGCCATGTGCTCCGCGAATACTCTCGAAAGTGTTATTAGAAGAGTTCACGGTTGACGCGGCGGCGGGATTAATGGGGCGCGCGAACATATTGAACCGTGAGACGGCGCAGGGTCCGCACTTCTTAAACCCCCTCAGCCCGCGTCTTTGTCTCCTTTCCACCACATCATTTCAGCATTCTTCCTCATGGACGTCCCTTCCAGCACTTCAAGAGATTTTCACCACGACGAACACCTCACAGACACTGGTGGGAGTGGACGAGGCGAGTACTAAACGACCCATTTTATTCTGAAAGGGGGGCCCATGACATTAATAACGCGTTATTATTATACCTTTCATTCTCTATCATGCAGCTGATGGCCCGCAAAATAACGTTCAAGTTGCTCTTCCCGATGCATCGCGTAAGTAGTCCTTGCTGTGACGTGCACGAAACCTTCGCGCCGACGAAGACTGATGTTGGTTCCGAGTAGAGCAACCTACCAACGACGAGTCTGATGCAAACGACGAATCGTCCAATCAAGAAGCTGACGCAGTACCGAATTCACTTCATATGACTTCAAATCACGAGGCGCAAGAGTCCACGGACCGCCGAGACCATTGGGAGGTCCCCGCTCTCCAGACTGCTCGGCCTCCTGATGAACGCAGGCAGTCAAACTTAACCAGGACAACAAGCGACCCTCTAATTGATAGTGATTACTCCGACGGTCCACCGGGGCTCGCTTACGTGTCGGGAAGCTCGGATGCCGGCGAAGATTCTGGGGACCTCAGCGACGATGATCGAATGCCTGGGCTGCAGCCTATTGGCTTCTACCACCGCAACGGGTCCTCTACCGCATCGGGACAGCGCGCAGCTGGTGCTGTTGGTTCCCCTCGCGCACCTGGAACGTCTTCTCAAAGCAACATCCGTCCGAGCGAGATGAGCCCAGCTGAAACAACGAGAAGTGCCAGGCCAAGGGATGCCTCACCTAGTCTCAGCGCACAGCCAACGGACCGATCTTCTCCAGTCATCGTCGTTGGTCCCCCGATATTCCAAGACCAGGTCACCATGAACCTGTTCGGACAAGTCTGGCCCAACGTTGCCGCTCTTTACGGTAACGCCCCTACCACTGCCAATCGTGCGCACGAGATCGTTAAAACGATGCATATACTGAACGAGGCGGAGCTCAAGCGTTACGAAACCCTGATCATGCTCCAGGCAGATAACGAAGAGGACCGGGCGCGTGGAGCTTGCTGTGCCGTCTGCTGGGAGGTTTTGACTATCCCAGACGGGGACAATGGGATTTCGATGGACGAAGGAAAAGGAAAGGGGAAAGAGTCGAGTTCTAGCTCGTCTCCAGAGCCTGAGGCGTCAAGCTCCTCCGCTCCATCCGCAAACGCAGACTCAGAGAACGAGAACAAGATTCTAGCTCTTCCTTGCACCCATGTTTTCCACTCCGCATGCTTGATAAAATGGTTTGGTACGTGTATACCTTCTGCTCGAGTTCGTTCTCTGACCCCTCCCGTCCCAGGCCGTAGCGCCACATGCCCCGAGTGTCGGTTCAATCTTGACCCATCACGCCACATCGCCCCAGCTAGAAATCCTCTTATTCCCCGTCCTGCAATATCCCGAGATATCTACGACCTCTACAACCGCACTCGTAGGGATGGAGGCCAGGATAGGGTTTCTTCTTCAACCTCCGCCAGGTCTAGGAGCCTTCCTCGTCGTGGGGATAACGACCCAGTTCTTGGAACTGGACCGCTGGAGCCTCTGCAATCTGGGTTGGATGCAAGAAACCAGGCGCCAAGTCTCTCCACCACCATTCAACAAGTGGACCACCTCCCTATGGCAAACCCGGGCCCCTCAGAGGACAGACTTGAACCAACAACTTCGGCAAACGATCCCGAGAGGCCGGACGAGACCTCGACTGAACCTGCTTCAGAAGATACTGGAAGAGACCTTGATCAACCATTGCCCACCGATCCCCTTCAGTCTCGTGCTCAGCCGGAAGGAGAAACCGACAGTCCAATCACGGACCTCCCTCGGGCTGTGAACGACGCCATACCTCAGAGCGATGTGTCCCAAGGGGTTTCGCAAATTTCGGAACGCCTCAACGGCATTCGTAACTCGTTAAGCAGTGTTCAGGGCCGCTTGAGGAATGTGGAGAATCGATTGGAGAGTGTCGAGGGTCGCTTGAGGACCATAGAACCTCGCTCAGAACGTCGAAGTAACGCCCTCGACTCTACTCGAGTGTTGGGTGGTCGACAGGATGTTGGATTGTTCGATGTGGGCTCAAGGGAAGAGGCTATTCGTCGACTTCGGTTCCTCGCTACCGGAGGCAGTGGGACCGCATCGGTTAACAGGCCCGCGGCCCCAATCCAGACAACGGGCGGACAACTTCTTGGTGCTTCTCCTTCCCCTCCGCGCAACGAAAACAACCCAGTGCCTCCACCCCTAGCTTCTCAACCCTCGGCTTCGTCTGGCACAGCGGTCGAGGAAACTCTTGCAGACGTGGCCTCATCTCCTCCTTCCGAGCCTGCCTCTACTACCGCCCTCATGGACGCCGCGATCGAGGAAAATGAAACCCCAGTGGGGGAAATGGCGGGAGCCGTTAGCGCTGCCTCGCTCGATGTCGTGGAGAGGATGGTTCGTGAGGCGGGGATTGTCCTTCGACAGAGCATTGATGCCATTCACTCTACACAACTTGGGAGCTCCGTGGGTAGTGATTCGGTGAACAATTTCAGGGGGAATGATAGTGGATCCGGTCTCCCGAGCCTAGGACAACCGTCTCATGGTGGTTCGATCTCAGCTGAAGAGAATTCGCTCCCTAGCGAAGGAGCTTCGATACCTTTGAATGTACCTGCATCTCACACCGAAAATGATGTCGAAGATACTCCCCGGTTGTTGGCAGAGGTCCGACAGCTCGAGGCGGAGTTGGAGTCGGACTACCTTGTCGCCGAGATGGGGCAGAACGCTCTACGGCAGTTGGGTGGGATGATGAATAATATTTCTCAAGTTTTGCGTGAAGCCGCAAGACGAGGGCAAGCTCTCAATCAAGCTATTGATACCATCCATGCTCGGACTCAGGGGCAGCCCGGTGGCCCTTCCAGTCTCGACATTACAAGCACAAACCCCCCTCAGATCGGTCCGAGCATCTTGGCCCCGCCACCCGGCTCCCAGGGCGGTCCGGATTCAAGCAATTTCGATACAGGACGTTCTCTTGGTTTCAGTCCTGGGGGGAGAAACCGTTTACAAGGGCCTCATGCTCGAGAGTACGTTCCACCTCCTGGGAAGATGACTTTCGAGGAGATGCTGGTATTGAGGGAGAAAGAGCAAGGCCTACGGTGTCCAGGTGTGTGTAGCAAACTGTTAGAGGACGGAGGATGCTTGTGTCCCATTGTGGACCGGAGCGACAAGGCAGAAACGAGCGAGTGAAAATGTCGGGGGGCCTTTTGGACGATGAATTTTGGGCTGCGTCATGGACAGTGCTAGTACTATGCTTGTTATTCAGTATATTCGTCTCATCTTCGTCAATAAAATCCGACTGAACGTCATTCTAATTTACTGACGAGTGTGATGACAAATCTAAATTTGGAACGTAAACGGATCTTTCGGAGTTTGCCGGATCACCACGCGGGATTCTTCCACCCGTCAACACGCCATGACACCTTCCACTTCCCTGTCTAAAGCCAGTGGCTTCCTGATGGCGAAAGTTACTCCAAGCTACCGACAGAAGATCAAGAGTAGCACGTTTGTCTTCGCTGGAGTGTGAGTTTCCCATTGCCTTGGCTTATTCGAAGTCTTCCTTGGCTGGGAACAAGCTATGGAAGTCGAAGCGGCACACGCTGGAGTTCTTACCTAGGGTCGCTCTCCCGCATAGGACGCACTCTCAACACCAGACCAACGCATTTTGGTATGAGTTAGTCAGATTTACGGCCTATGCGAGTTCCGGCAAACTTCAGAGCTCGGAGAGTGAGCCATTTGGGGGTCGTTTTCCGCGTTTTCACGGATCTCCCCGGCATTGACCAATCGCGCTCGCTACCGGTCCCGGAGGTGAATAATTTGTCTCTGGAGATGTAGATCACCGAGATCCTTATTTCTCCGACGCGGAGAAGCGGAGGCATTGTTTCCTCGCATTTCGTTGGTTAGTACGGCCTTGGGACCTGATATGAAAACTAACCCTACTTCTTGGCCAGAGGGTCCAAAGGCGTTTTGCTCCCACATGCATGTGTGATAGGCGGGTGCTACTTCGGAGCTCTTTGGAGCAACCAGTGTCGCGCAGACATTCATGACCACCGGAGCGCGTGAGGCAATAGGGCTACGTCGAGCGGCCCGGAAAAACCTCTGCCCACCGGACTTCCATATCCCAGCCTGTGCGGCACAATCGTCTTGGCATCGGACCCGGCATTGAACCACTTGATGGGGATGAACCTATTGGGTCCTTCTTCTCACACAGCTGAACTGTCTCCTGTCACAAGGAGAATATCAAGGCGTATAAAGATGCTAGTCGAAGTGTTCTGCATACTGTGTGGGTCGCCTTCTTCGCATACCCTCCCTACACACGACACGTACGACTGGAAGGATGGCCACGACCACGCCTCATCCACAACGACAAGACTCTGCTGCTTACGAGAAGGAATCCATCGAGCAAATCGAAAGGAATCCCCAGCACCCCGCGATCATCGTTGACGAGAAGGTCCATGATCCTGGTCTGTACCTGTACCCTCGTACATCCTTCTGGATGCTCACCTGTTTTGGATGTAGGCGCACGGTTCGCTGCCGCGAAGGTGGCCGGAGTGCTGGATCCCTGGTCTCGAGCATCTTTCACGATTTACGCTTGCGCTCTCATGGCCTTCCTGTGTTCCATGGGAAACGGATATGACGGATCGTATGTATCCTCATTCTTACCCCTGTCCGGGTAGCGCAGGCGGATCTAATATGATAGTACAGACTGATGACAGCAATCAATGCCATGGAATACTACCAAAAACAGTTTGAAAGCGGCCGCCTCGGCAGCAAGACCGGTATCATCTTCTCAATCTACACTGTCGGTCAAATGGCCGGTTCGCTATTCGCTGGTATGCCCTTCCTTCGTCGTTCTATAAGATTGGCGACTTATTGGGAACGGGTTCGTCGTATTGTTAGGCCCAATCTGTGATAGATTTGGCCGTCGCGGTGGCATGTTTGCTGGAGCATGGGGAATCGTTATTGGTGTCGCTGTAATTGCTTCTTCACACACAAGGGCTCAGTTCATCGGAGGTCGCTTCCTTTTGGGCTTTGGCATCGCTATTGCTACGGTTGGTGCACCCACGTACATTCTCGAGTGCAGTCCCCCCCAATGGAGAGGACGTTTGACCTCCCTGTACAATACCGGTAAGTTGTGTCGGTTTTTGATACTGTACCAAGCGTATTGCTAATAGTGTTTTGAAGGCTGGTTCGGAGGAAGCATCCCCGCTGCTGGAATCTGTCTCGGCACCAGTACAATCAAAAGCAACTGGAGCTGGAAGATCCCGCTCAGTAAGTGAACAGATGAAGTTTTTTTTGGATTAGATTGGGCTCAACGATCCTTTAGTTATCCAGTGTGTCCCGGCTTCGTTTGTCATCATGTTCGTTTGGTTCCTCCCCGAAAGCCCCCGCTACATGTATCAAAACGGACGAAAGGAAGAAGCATATGCTTTCCTTACCAAGGTATCGTACCTCTAGATGACGCTCCGAAGAACTTTACTTAAACTCATCCATAATGACAGTATCACGGCAATGGGGACCGAAATAATCCCATCGTCCAGCTTGAGATCGACGAGTTTGATGACGCAATTAAACAGAATGGATCCGACAAACGATGGTGGGATTACTCTGACCTCGTCAAGACGAAGAATGCTAGGTTCGTTTCCGATTTTCTGCAGATTTTGTTGTCCACAATTCTAACCTCGTGCACCTTTCCCTTCCTAGGTGGCGTTCGCTCATGGTGTTCTTGATGGGTCTCTTCGGTCAAATGTCTGGAAACGGTCTCGGCTACTTCAACGTGGATATCTACAAATCGTTGGGATACAACACTCACATGCAATTCATCCTCAACTTGGTCAACTCCTTTGTTCAGGCCATTACCGCATGGGTTGCGGTGTCCCTAACAGGTACCTCTTACCTCGACGGACCAAAAAAAACATAGCTGACCGGAGACCTCAGATCGTATGCCACGCAGGCATGTCCTCGTTTTCGGTACTGCTCTGTGCAGCTTGATGTTAGCCGCCAACGCTGGATTCTCGGCAAAGTGGGCCACATGTGAGTTGTTTGAAACACAACCTGTTGTTATGCATCTAATGGGTTTTAACTCTTACTTCCCATTAGATGGAGCTACAAATAAGAACCTGAACGTTGGACGAGCTGGAGCAGCGTCTTTCTTCCTTTTCAACTCAGCCTACGCGTTCACCTATACTCCTCTTCGTGGGTTTCTTGAATACAGTCTAAGGATAGAAGCGGTTGCTTATTATGTTGCCTTTTCAGAATCCCTCTATCCTGCCGAATGTCTTGAGAATACAGCCCGTGCCAAGGGTGTTGCCATGAAGATTTTCGTCATCAGCTGCACTTCATTCATCAACCTTCTCTGCACACCGTGAGTCGCATTTTCACATCTCGCCGTCTCGCATCTTATACTGAGCCAAAACTACATTAGCATCGCACTTGAAAACATTGGATGGAAATACATTCTCGTCTTCGTCGGCTGGGATGCCTTTGAGACTGTCATCTGGTACTTCTTCGCCGTTGAGACTCAAGGAAGGACGTTGGAGGAATTGGATGCCATTTTCTCTGCGCCAAACCCTGTTGCGGCGTCCAAACAGAAGTCTTTGGTGAGAGGAGATCGTAATCACCCCCATTTTACTCTCACTGACACCGTCCGTGACTTCAGGCGATCGTCGACCAAGAACAAGGCGTCGTCCGCGTCGTCGCCGCCAAGTAGTACTCTTTCTGTACCTTCCATCTCGCAGAAGCCTCTATAAATGTAATATTAGATGATTCTTTCCCCGAACGTGGACCTTAGAACCAGTCTTCCAGTTATCCATCGTCCTTCCAACCAAACGCAGGCATTTATCCGGTGAGGTTAGCCCCACCGACATTGGATGGCTCCCACCTGGTCCCGGTGTCGGGATCTTTTGACAGAAAGACAGCGCGAGGGTAAAGAGGACCACTGCCTCCCCACAAACCGGCCGCGCCTGCATCAGATATTCATACATACTGCATCGAGACTACAATCAATCCTCAACCTCCCCTGTATCGCCGTATGGCCGTGCTCTGAAGTAGCTTTCATCGAAATGATGAACGCGAACGAAGCCATCCTCGCCTCCCGAAGCGTATGATCGACCCGAAGGGTGAACGGCAATGCTGGACAGTCGCAACAAAAATACAGAGCATGTGTCAGAAGGTAGGGCAATGTCACCGAGGAACGCAAGTAGACTTACGTGTTGATTGGTCCGAAGTGACCCTTTACACGTCCGACCTCCTCCTCAAACACCTTGTGCCAGAATCGGGTCTCGAACTTGCCCTGCCGCATCGAAGTCGTTGTTACGGACATTGCTTCTTGGCCACCACCTAAGAGCACCTTTAAAATCGAGTTGTTTAAGCGTTACGCTTTGGTACGACGCGGCGAAACCTACATAAGGTCGTAAAGGGGTTATGGCAGCACTATTGAGTGGAGTTTCGGTTGGATAAGTCTTGAGTGGAGTCAGGTTTTTGGTTTCATGAAGCTAATGGGGAGTTGAATGAGTTATGTGGGAACTGCTTTATGCTGTATTTGGTATTTTCAAACCTTGGCAGATTTGTCTTTACTCGAGGTAATCAAGTAGCTCCGGTCAGGACTGAACTGAAGGTCGGTGATAAAGTCGTTGTGCGCTCGCTCTTTGGTTAAGATCTCTTCACCCTTGCGTACGTCCCATAACGCGAGCTTTCCTGACTCGTGACCGGTAATGACGGTGGTCGAGTCTTTGGCAAAGGCGATCACGGTGACCTTTGAACCAATCGGATTGAACTCGTACAACGGTTGTGCAGATTCTAAATTAGGGAATAAGCCCGTCATAAAATTAAATGCAAACTTTAAAGCGAGAAAGAGCGTACGGTTTGTCGAGTCCTGCCGGTTGACGTTGAAGACGCGTATAGCACCCTGGAAGCCCATACGCTGCTCCGTAATCTGTACTATCTGCTTGTCGTCCTCGCTAAACGCCACCCGCCGTACTGCAGTGTCGAATTCCCACGTATACAGGCACTTCCCTGTGCTGACTTGCCACAGTCGCATGGTGTTGTCGGCGGCACCGGTAATCAGAAACTCTGACTTCGCTGAAGCCGTGCTTGGTTAGAGTCTGGACTGGTCTCATTAGACCGCGGAGAACTTACAGTCCACGTCGACGGACCACACTGAACCGTTGTGACCCTCGTACGTTCCTAATCTCTCACCGTTATGAGAGTACCAGACGTTGATGACATGGTCTTTTGAGCAGGTAAAGAGGAGGTCGCCTTCGCGGTTGTACTTGATCTGGGTGAGCGAACGCTCGTGGCCTTGTAGTAATATCGGTCGCTACATTACAACAGCGTTATGAGAACAAGACGCAAAAGGGTTTGATTGGAGGCCGGCATACCATAGTTGGGCGCAAGGAAAAGTGGTGAAGTGAATTTCTGTGGAGAGGCAAACAGCAGCAAATACTCCAGACCTACGGGATGCACACTCCTCACTTGGATTGAAGGTTGGCTTCGGAACCTGCAGTCAGGATGCATATATGGGTTGGTGAACATCACCATGAAACTGTAAAAACTAGGCTTCCCCCCAGTTCTTTGGATCATGCGAGATGCTTTATTTCCACGTGACGCGGACCTTGGACGAGCATTGCAATTCTGGTTGAGGGCCACAAGACCCATAGCCTCTGAGATCAGATCCCCACAGTTATATTGGGCGTACTGGGTGTCGAATGAGCCGTGGTGTCAGTCGTGTGAGGTCGGGAGGCCGTCGCTGCTGAAAAGCGAAAGCCTCCGGAGCTAGCGGGCCGCCGTTGCCGGATCCTCTCTCATGCGCTCTTCCTCCCCCAGGCAACGCTATACCATGGACGGACCGTAAGAGCGTACTTATGCGACTTGAAATTCGCACCTGAGGCCATCTCTAGACACTCTCAAGCAAATTTCACCAGCCCTCAGACTCCTCAGACGAGCGAAGGCTCTCAAAAAGCTGGCCAGCCCCACGATTCGAATTTAGACTCGCGACTCCTCTTTGCTCCCCGCGCACCATGTCATCATCGCTCAAGGAAGGAGAATTCGTCGGCGCATTGGATTGCGGTACAACGTGAGCAGCAATCCTCGCTTCCTGCTAGGTTTCGAGACAACTCATCACGACTTTTTGAATTTCCATCCAGCTCGACACGGTTCATCATCTTCGACAGTGTCGCCAACATCGTCGCTGAGTACCAAGCCGAGTTCCCGCAATACTACCCACATCCAGGATGGCATGAACACCATCCACAAGAGCTCATAGACGTCGTGATAGAGTGTCTAGATGGGGCGGCCAACGCTTTAGAGAAGGCTGGTTGGTCAAAGTCGAGCATCAAGTCGATCGGTGGGTCTCTCTAATGGACGACTGTGGGGTATGACTCAACGATCCAATGCTATTTAGGCATTACGAATCAGCGAGAGACAACAGTCGCGTGGTCTAAATCGACGGGCAAAGCGCTGTGCAACGCTATTGTCTGGGACGATGCTCGTACCAAGGGTACGGTCAAGCACTATAATCGACTGTTGGACGAAAACGGGCTCGTACTAGAAGACGGCACTGTTAAGAAGGGAAAAGAAGGTCGCCGTTACTTGATGGAGCTGTAGGTCCCAAAAGATACAACCAGTTTAGGGGGCGTTGGGCAGCTAAGGCACCTCGCGCGCATAGAACTGGTCTACAGATCTCGACCTATTTCTCGGCTATCAAGCTTCATTGGATGCAAGAGCATCATCCCGAAGTGAAGGAGGCTATCAAGGACGACGACCTCGCTTTCGGAACTGTTGATTCGTGGATAATATATGTACGCCCTTCCAGCAAGCGCGTTCTCTGGGACACCTTCTGACGCTGCTGTATTTTTAGAACTTGACCAAGACCTCAGACAAGCCAGGAATCCACATAACTGATCCCTCAAACGCGTCTCGATCTCTCCTACTTGACCTTCACAAACTAGAGTGGAGTGATACTTTGCTCAACTTCTTCGGCTTCAAGCGCAGCATTCTACCAGATCTCAAGAGCTCGAGCGAGGTCTACGGGGAGATTGCCGAAGGCACGTTCAAAGGTAGACCAAACCCGAAGCCAATTATTAGCTCATCGACGAAGCTAATATTGCCTCTTTGCAACATAGGCCTCAAAATTGCTGGCATAGCAGGAGACCAGCAGGCCGCTTTGATTGGGAACAAATGTCTCACCAAGGGAGAGGGTAAGAATACCTACGGAACCGGTGCCTTCGTCCTGTTCCACACCGGGAATGAAGTAGTCGTTAGTAAGAGTGGCCTCATCGGAACGGTCAGTTCATCGGCAGACATCTTCGACAATACTCTTAAACTGATCACTGTAAATCTCCCCCCTTTATTACAGGTTGCATACCAGGCTGGTCCGAAAGCAAAGCCGGCATACGCTCTAGAAGGCAGTAGTGAGTGTTTCCTTCAGCAGCTCTGTAAGAGGAACGTTCGACTGAGAATCCATGTGACAGTTGCTGTGGCCGGAAGCGCCATCAAGTGGCTTAAGGATAGTGCTCAAATTATCAACGATGTCAAACACTTCAACGTTCTGGCGGAAAGTGTCGAAGATTCCGCTGGACTCTATTTCGTTACGGCATTTGGTGGTCTCTTGGCACCGTACTGGGACCCAAGTGCTTGTGGGATGCTTATAGGTTCGGCGTCGAGCCTATCGGGTTTAAGTAAAGGACCCCAGTGACTGACGCTCTCCCTTCCTTTGAAGGTATTACCTCTTACACTACCCCCGGACACATTGCTAGGGCCACTATGGAAGCCGCATGCTTTCATACTCGAGCGGTCGTTGAGGCTATGAAGCACGACTCCAATACGGAATTGAAGAATCTCAAAGTCGACGGCGGGATGACAAATAGCGACATGACGATGCAGCTCCAGGCCGATTTAGGAGGGTTTGACGTCGTTCGACCAGAAATGAGAGAGTACGCAATACTTATTCTGGCTCCAGCTTTGCGAAGAGGTCTGAATGAAAGTTCTATTTTAATCTCACAGGTCGACAGCCCTCGGTGCTGCCCTGCTAGCTGGATCGGCGATTAAGCTCTATGGCTGGGACTTGAACGATCCAAAGACTCTGGAACACGTTAATACAAAAGGGAATCGCATCTTTAAGCCGTCCATTAGCGAAGAAGCCCGAGAGGAACGGTGGCGAGGGTGGAAGAAAGCGGTGGATCGAAGCAAGGGATGGACTGAAGACTACGAAAGCGATTGACATTGAAGGGGGTTGAGTTAAACTATATATGTATCTCAACAATAAAGTCGTCAAACAAGCGATATAATGGGGTATAACTTGGGACTTCCTAAAGCTTTCAGCAGACTAGCGAAAGAATCCGTGGGAAGGTCGAAGGCCCCGAAGTGAATCAGTGATGGCTGTACATGTGCACCACACGTCGACTAAACTCCCAACCAACAACGTTTAAACCTCTACCCACCAAGGTAAGCAATTCTTCATAATATCTCGTTTTTAATAACCAGTATTCTGTTCAGACCATGGATCCGGATGTCCGCGACGACACCGCCCGCCACTTGGCAAATGAACCGAACCGAGAAGCGTACGTCCGTTGAACCCGACTACGGTTTTGGATCCTGATTCTTCTCTCGTTTCGCAGTGACCCCGCTGCGTCACCTGCTCTGAACCTTATTATCCCCGGAAAGAGGCGAGGAGGGCCCCAAGCGTTTGGCCTGCCGGATCTCGCCCTGTCCGATGCAGCCTATGCACCAATCCACCTCCTTCCCCCTGAGCTGCTTATCGACGTGTTCAAATACTACACCGACGTCGATACACCAGCACAAAACCTCATCGCATTGACGCTGGTCTGCAAGCTCTGGCGGAACATCGTAGAGGGTACCCCTAGTCTGTGGTGCTGTATCTCCTCTAAAGAAAGATTACTACGTGTTCGCAAAGCATTGGAGATGGCCAAGGACACCCCATTGGAAATCAAAATCTGGGGCCACGATGCAATGGCAGATCCGGGGCCTTTTTTTAACGAGATCATCGGTCGAGGTGCCCAGTGGAAGTCCGTGGATGCCATGACCAATGGCGACACCAGGAATCTCGCAATATTAGTCTCTCAGAGGACCACTGCGCCGAATCTCGCAACTCTTCGTTTAAAGACCCCTTGGATTCGGAAGCATGACGGTGACATAGTGACACTGTTTGGAGGAAAACCCGCATCCAATACGTTGAAGGACATTCGGGTTGACTTCATCCCGGTAGCCATAGGTCCACTTCGTCTCTCTGGGCTCCGGTCCTTGGAGCTGCACGAGATGCCCATAATATCAGCGGAAGAAGTTCTGCGAATCCTCCAGGCCTCTCCTGGCCTTGGACACTGCTACCTGTATGGGCTGGTCTGCCTTCAGGATTTTGCACTCCCAGGATACGAGCGGGAACTTTTAACCCTCCAACCTGTCAGCGGTCCCAATATCCAGCTTCCGCGTCTCCGCTCCCTCACTCTTGGTGGCCTCCCCAACTCATTTACCCATTTGGTTCTATCGACTATCCAAGTCCCAAATCTCGAATGGTTTTCCGTGGATTGCAAGATCGACCAGCCTGACACGAGCCCAGCATCCGAGCTCTTCACGACTCACATATCTCACCTCACTCCGGCCTTAAGGTCGGCGAGCCGCCCGGCCACAAACATCGGGGTTGTCTTACTTTCCGACAACGACTGGAAGCTTTCTGTAGGAGGGATAAATATCGCACTCGGGGGAATTTCGCTCCAGCGCAGGCACCTGGGCGAAGCGCTCGACTGGCTGTCTAGCCACCTGGGCGGACACCTGCCTGTCAGCCTATCCTTTCACGAACTCGACGTTCCCCCTGATTGGTTCGTTTTTCTGGCTTCAACACTCAAAATTACCAAGTTGGAGCTGTGGACCAGCCCACTTTACGACTACGAACCCGAGTCACAACGCCAGAAAATCATCTCTCTCCTTTCGCAACCATTGTCATCCACGCCCACCCAATGGCTATTTCCCGAACTCGAATCGATAAATACAAATGTAGCCAACGATGAAGGCAAATCCAAAATCTTAAATATGGTCAAAGCTAGGCACTCCTTCATCGAAGAGCAAGAGCCAGGAGCGATTGTTCCGAAGCCATTCAAAGAGATTCGACTGCACGGAGGGAGGAATGGCGTCAGGACAGAGCCGAACCGTAACAAGGCATTCCTGAATGCGCTACAGGAAATGGGAAGAGGTACCGAAATTTGGTGGGAGGGAGTCAAGTGGGCTGGTAGCAAAGACCCGAATTTCTTTGGTGAACTCGAATTGGGCGTGTCTGCTCGAGTCCCCTGGAAGCTACACGTACAAGTAGGAAGATGATGAGATATCAGAGTAAAGCCGCCATCTGTATAAGAAGCCCAGAACCAGATTTACATGATGATAACGATAGTCTGACCAGGTGAACTCCAAGGAGGAGGGAGGTCAACCAAGCAGGTCAACGGAGCTCTTTTCGTTCTTGGGCAAAGTTCGACGCGCACCAGCTTGCCTTGTTCCCACACGCGTCCAACCAAACTCACCCTTGCCTCACACGACACGCCTGACACTGGGAGGCGAGAGGCCGACCAAACTCCAAGCCAACAACCTTCACACTTCAAACCACTAAGTAAGGGATTCTTCTTAACGTCTCGTTTTTGATTTATTAAAACCCAGATTCTGTTCAGACCATGGATCCGGATGTCCGCGACGACACCACCCTCCACTTGGCAAATGAACCGAACCGAGAAGCGTACGTCCGTTGAATCTCGACCGCGGTTTTGGATCCTGATTCTTCTCTCGTTTCGCAGTGACCCCGTTGCGTCACCTGCTCTGATCCTTACTATCCCCGGAAAGAGGCGAGGAGGGCCCCAAGCGTTTGGCCTGCCGCTGTCCGAGGCAGCCTATGCACCAATCCACCTTCTTCCCCCTGAGCTGCTCATCGACGCGTTCAAATACTACACCGGCGTCGATACACCAGTGGAAAACCTCATCGCATTGACGCTGGTCTGCAAGCTCTGGCGGAACATCGTAGAGGGTACCCCTAGTCTGTGGTGCTTTATCTCCGCTAAAGAAGGATTACCACGTGTTCGCAAAGCATTGGAGATGGCCAAGGACGCCCTATTGGAAATCAAATACTGGGATCAGGATACAATGGCAGATCCGGGGACCTTCTTTGCAGAGATCATCGGTCGAGAAGCCCAGTGGAAGTCCGTAATTGTCACGGCCCAGAACATAAACATGAACCTCGCAATATACGCGTTTCAGCTAACCACTGCGCCGAACCTCGCAACTCTCCACCTAAAGGCCCCCCGGGACCAGAAGTATAAAAGCGGCACAGTGACATTGTTCGGAGGAAAACCCGCATCCACTGCGTTGAAGGACATCCGAGTTGACTTTGTTCCGATAGCCATAGGTCCACTTCGTCTCTCTGGGCTCCGGTCCTTGGAGCTGAACGAGATACCCATAATATCGGCGGACGAAGTCCTGAGAATCCTCCGGGCCTCTCCTGTCCTTGAACACTGCTACCTGTATGGGCTGGTCAGCCTTCAGGATTTTGCACTCCCAGGACAAGAGCAGGAACTTCTAACCCTCCAACCTGTCAACGGCCCCGATATCCACCTTTCGCGTCTCCACTCCCTCACTCTTGGCGGCCTCCCCAACTCATTTACCCATTTGGTTCTATCTACTATCCAAGTCCCAAATCTCGAAGGGTTTTCCGTGGATTGCAAGATCGACCAGCCTGGCAAGAGCCCAACATCCGAACTCTTCACGACTCACATATCTCACCTCACTCCGGCCTTAAAGTCGGCGAGCAGCCCGGCCACAAACATCGGGGTTGTCTTACTTTCCAACAACGCTTGGACGCTTTCTGTAGGAGGGATAAATATCGCGCTCGGGGGAATTTCGCTCCAGCGCAAGCACCTGGGCGAAACGCTCGATTGGCTGTTTAGCCACCTGGGCGGACACTTGCCTGTCAGCTTATCCTTTCATGAATTCGATGTCGGCCCGGATTGGTTCGTTTTGCTGGCTTCTACTCTCAAAGTTACCAAGTTGGAGTTGTGGACCGGCCCATTTTACGACTACGAACCCGAGCCACAACCCCGGAAAATCATTTCTCTCCTTTCGCAACCATTGTCATCCACGCCTATCCATTGGCTACTTCCCGAACTCGAATCGATAAATACAAATGTAGTCAACGATGAAGGAAAGTCCAAAATTCTGAATATGGTCAAGGCGAGGCACTCCTTCATCGAAGAGCAGGAGCCAGGAGCAGTTGTTTTGAAGCCATTCAAGGAAATTCTACTCCGAGGAGGGAGGAATGGCGTCAGTACAGAGCCGAACCGTAACAAGAGATTCCTGAACGCACTAGAGGAAGTGGGGAGAGGTACCGAAATTTGGTGGGAGGGAGTCAAGTGGGCTGATAGCAAAGATCTGAGTTTCATTGGTGAACTCGAATAGGGCGTGTCTGCTCGAGTCCGGAGGCTACATGTACGAGTAGGGATATCAAAGTAAAGCTGCTATCTGTATAAGGAGCCCGGACCCAGATTTATATGATGATATCAGTAGTAGGACCATGTGAACTTCAAGGAGGAGGGAGGTCAACCAAGAAGGTCAACGGAGCACCTTCCGTTTTTGGGGCAAAGTTCGACGCGCACACGCGTCCAACCAAACTCACCCTTGCCCCACACAACGCGCCTGGCGCTGGGAGGCAAGAGGCCGACCAAACTCCAAGACAACAACGTTCACACCTCGAACCGCCAAGTAAGCGATTCCTCGTAACGTCTCGTTTTCGATTTATTAAAACCTAGATTCTGTTCAGACCATGGATCCGGATGTCCGCGACAACACCGCGCGCCATTTGGCGAATAAACCGAACCGAGAAGCGTACGTCCATTGACTCCCGACTACAGTTTTGGATCCTGATTCTTTTCTCGTTTCGCAGTGACCCCGTTGCGCCACCTACTCTGAACCTTACTATCCCCGGAAAGAGGCGAGGAGGGCCCCAAGCGTTTGGCCTGCCGGATCTCGCCCTGTCCGAGGCAGCCTTTACACCAATCCACCTTCTTCCACCTGAGTTGCTCATTGAAGTGTTCGAGTTCTACGCCGGCCTGCGCACACCAGTACAAAACCTCATTGGATTGACGCTAGTCTGCAAGCTCTGGCGCAACATCGTGGATGGTACTCCTAGTCTTTGGCGCATGATCTCCGGTCGTGAAGGATTGCCACGTGTTCACAAGGCCTTGGCGATGGCCAAGGACACCCCATTGGAAATCGCATACTCGGACAAGACTGCGGTGGAGCGTCCGGGACCTTTTTTTGCGGAGATCATGGGTCGAATCGATCAATGGAAGTCCTTCATTGTGACGGCCAGCTCCATGAACCAAGCGATAGTTGTCATTAAGACAACCACAGCACCGAGCCTCGGAACCCTGCATTTAAGATGTCCTTGGTATCAGAAGTGGGGGGGAGGCACAGTTACCCTGTTTGGGGGGAAACCGGCTTCCACCGCATTGAAGGACTTCCGGGCGGACGGCATTCCGGTAGCCGTAGGTTCACTCAGTCTCTCTGGGCTCCGGTCCTTGGAGTTGAACGTAATGCCTATAATATCGGCGGAGGAAATTTTGCGAGTCCTCCGGAACTCTCCTGACCTTGAACATTGCACCCTCGATGAGCTAGTCTGCCTGAAGGATTTTGCATTCCCATCACAAGAGCAGGAACTTTTAACCTTTCGAGGCGTCGGCAGTCCCACTATCCAGCTTTCTCGTCTCCGCTCCCTCGCTCTTTACCGCCTCACCGCCTCATTCACTCATTTGGTCCTATCAGCCATCCAAGCCCCAAATCTGGAAGAGTTTTCCGTCGATTGCGAGATCAACCAGCCTGACCAGAGCCCGACATCCGAACTCTTCACAGCCCACATTTCGCAATTTATTCCGGGCTTGAAATCTGTCAGCAGCAGGGCCAACAAAATCCAGATTACCTCACTTCCCAGCGGTGCCTGGATGCTCTATATAGGAAGGCTTTATATTGGACTCCAGGGACATTCGCTCCAGCGCGAGCATGTGGGCGAAACGTTGCAATGGCTGTTTGGCCACCTGGGCGGACCCCTAAAAGACCTACCTGTCACCTTGTTCTTTCACAAATTCGATTTCAGCTCTGACTGGTTCATCTCGCTGGCCTCTACTCTCAAAGTTACCAACTTGGACAATTCATTTTCCGACTCCGACCGCGACCCACAACTCCAGCAAATCATTTCTCTCCTCTCTCGACCATTGTCATTCGCGCCCACTCAATGGCTACTTCCCGAACTCGAATTAATCAGTTCAATTGTATTCAGTGATGGTGGAAAGTCCAAATTTCTGGATATGGTCAAGGCGAGGCACTCCTTCATCGAAGAGCAGGAACCAGGAGCGATTGTTCTGAAGCCATTCAAGGAAATTCGACTCCTCGGAGGGAGGAATGGCGTCAGTACAGAGCCGAACCGTAACAAGGAATTCCTGAACGCTCTACAGGAAGTGGGGAGAGGTACCGAAATTTGGTGGGAGGGAGTCAAGTGGACTGGTATTTAAGACACGAGCGTCGTCTGATTGACTCCAACAGAATGGATCCTGGTCGAGTCCGGATACTCCATGCACGAGGAGGAAGATTAGGAGAGACTACCGAGTAAAGAGGCCATTTGTACATGGAGCCAGAACCAAACTAATACAATGTTATGAAGAGTGAAACTCGCAGGTGCTCAACGGAGCGCCTTCCGCATTTGGGAGTAGTGCGAAAAAACCTTGACCACGAGGCTACCTTCCCAGCCACCTCTACCCTTCACAAAGCCCCAAGGCCAAATCACAAATCGAGAAAAATGTTTAGTTTGAGATACCCAACAGGTTCATTCACGGAACATCGTCTCAAGGACTACTGGGGAAGCATAGTCCCGACAAACCCGTACGTGGGGCTAGGGCGGATAGACCTCAAAGTGAAGAGGCGACGTTGTACTTTGGGACGGAGCTCTGATGTCGATATACAGTTCGATACTCCCAAAATAAGTACGTGTTTAAATGGATTTTACTTTCTCCTACTGACAGTGTTGTCCTCGTCGTCCAATCCGGTGTCTCGGAACTCCCCGGATCTCGACTTTTACGTGAAAGGTAAACATCACTGCGAGTTACAGTTGGAGATAACCAACGAAGGAGCGTATATCGTTACGCTACAGGATCTGGATTCGACAAACGGAACTTTTGTAAGTTAGGCCCTCCTGTTCCGCAGCCCCGGAAAGTTTGCCTGCTCAAGTAGCGCTCCGGCTGTTTGCATCAAACTTGGCGCCTGTATAGCTCAATGGCGTGAGACTAGGACGGGGCCAATCTGTCCGAATTTATGATGGAGATGTCTTTAGCCTCGCCGAACGGACGGACGATAACTTTGCCCAGGAAGATGACATCAGTGAGTTGAGTTGTAGTCTTAGTCAAAATCCACCAAGAACTAATGGGTACAATACTCTAAGGCTTCACTTTCTCGAGTCTCTCGGATAACACCGAGGGAGAGTAATGAAGGCTGTGATGAAAGGGCTGTTCTTGGTAAACTAAGGCCAAGGTGCCCATAGTCCACGACCTCGGCGTTTGTGAGTACCGGGGCGGTAGTCATTGCTCATCCTCCGAAACTTGTGCTAACTAGAGACAGTAATTAATACCAGGGTCTCTCGGCTTGGCCCTATGGACAGATCAAGGTCGACACGAGCGGAGTTGGATGCGTTCGGTCAATTCCGACCAGTTGGGGGGAAATGGGACGTCAAGGGGCAATCAATGTCGTTTAAGTGTTGCTTTTGGACTTTAGGATGCCAAATTTGAGACCATCAATGCCCGTTAAGGCCTCCTCCGTGGTCACGTGCGACCCGTGTGTTCCGATCTTTCCCCAGTCCGCGCTAGATCGAGCACTGACGTTTTTATGCTCACGATGACAAAGACCCGATATCCGGCCACTCCTCTTTTGCGCTGCGATCACTTAGCTTGGCCCCGTTGTGTGGTATAAAGAGTGGACTTGGGCTCAGCATATCCCCCAGGGAGCCCATCGCCCACTCTCCACTCTCCACTCAGCACCTACATTCCATCAACTTCTCCGTATACTAAGGGATTATAAGCTACTGCACTACATCTCGTACACCTAAATCTTGTCTTGAACTTGGCTCACGCTATCAACATGAGTGCACCCGCTAGTGCCTCCAGTCCACCCAATGGAAGCCCCGAACCGCCAAGGCGGAACAGCAGTCCAAACGACGGTGCTACTCTAAACCAGATTAACCCTCTTCAAAATGCTAACGAGAAAGGAGTCGCATCGCTAGATAGCCAAAAGCGGCCTGGAGGATCAGACTTTTGGCTGGTCATTGTCTCGTTAATGGTGGCCACATTTGTATCCGCGCTCGATGTGGTACTTGGCATCCTCTTTATAACCCACGGCAGCATATTTTAACCACTTGAACCCAATATAGACGGCAGTTTCAACGGCCCTGCCAACTATCGTGAGCAAACTCCAAGGACGCGAATTCGTATGGGTTGGATCCTCCTACACCCTCGCCAGCACGGCTTTTTTACCCATGTCTGGTCAGCAGGTGTTCTCGGAATGAAGTATTTTCTTCTATTTTAACCTCCTTCAACGTTTTATTATAGGTGGTTTGGCCCAAATATGGGGTCGAAAACCAGTCATTCTTGGAGCGCTGCTTCTCTTCCTGTTGGGTTCAGGTATTTGTGGAGGTGCTCACAGCATGGGGATGCTAATTGCCGGAAGAAGTGAGCTCCTATTAAGTGTCAGAAAAGGGTTGGCGTGGACTGACTGACCGGCGCAGCGATCCAGGGCCTTGGTTCGGGGGGCATCCTGGCGTTAACGGAGATTATCATCGCAGACTTGGTCCCACTTAGACAAAGAGGGGCTTTCCTTGGCATTTTTGGAGGGTATGACGTCTCTCCGCTGCCTCGCCTTTTCTACAGCATTAAATTTTATTGCAGAGTATGGGCTGTTGCTGCAGCCGTTGGCCCACCAATCGGAGGTGCCTTCTCTGAGAGCACATGGCGGTGGCTATTTTGTACGCAGCGCCTACCACCACTACCGAATGAAATTTACTTGACTGTGATTTGCGATAGATCTCAACGTCCCTCTGACTACAGTTGCCACTGTACTTGTCTTCGTGTTCCTCCACGTCAAGTCACCTAGAGAGGATTTCCGCACGAGGATGGGCCGCATAGATTGGATGTGGGTTGATTTCCCTTGTTCCACTTTATTTGTGTCGTCTGTCCTCACTATACGGTATTCCTTAGCGGGAACATTCTTGTCATCGCGGCCACGACATCCACCATCATAGCCCTTACCTGGGGCGGTGTTCGATATCCGTGGGACTCCTACAAAGTCCTAGTTCCACTTATTCTTGGAATAGTTGGTTTGATTGCATTCTTCCTTTACGAGGGTTTCGTTCCTTCCGAGCCTGTAGTACCATGGGAGCTATTGAAGCATCGGACGAGTCTCAGCGGGTGAGTCGGTATTTGACCAGATAGCTGAAAACGGGACGACATTTTGATTACTATCGCGTTGCATTGTAAACAGGTACCTGGGGACATTCCTTCAAGGCGTCGTTGTGGCAGCTGTGTGCTGTGAGTTACGCCTTTTCTCCGTCATCAAATTGACGTTGTGCTTACCATCGTTTTCCTCGCGCATCAAGACTACGTTCCTGTTTATTTCCAAGCAGCTAAGACTCAGAGTGCACTTCACTCTGGTGTCAGCTTTCTTGCCACAGCATGTGCTATATCTGTCGGATCACTGCGTTAGTCGCTCCTCCGTCGCTCTTCATCGAATACTTACATTATTACTGTCGCAAACTTAGTGGCAGGTCCTTCCGTTAGCATTGTACACCGGTACCGTCCTCAAAATGTGATCGGCTGGATCCTTATTGCTGTCGGCCTTGGCTTGCTCACGTTGTTGAGCGCCAACTCGTCTCTATCAACTTGGATTGGTGTCCAGATACCGATTGGACTCGGCATAGGTGTCCTTTTCCCGAGCGTTACTTTCCCCATATTGGCACCACTGCCGTTGTCAGAAAGTGCACATGCGTTAGCGCTTTTAGCTTTCTTCCGAAATTTCAGTTTGGTAAGTGTGAAGACAACGCGTCGACGGGGGAATCTCCTAACCCACTTCCATTTTATTCCATAGACTTGGGGTACGACCATTGGAAGCACCATCCTTCGAAACGAGCTGAAACGAAGACTTCCATCTGAATTCCTCGAGCAAGTTACTGGTGGCGCAGATTCATCAAATCTTGAGCTTGCCTACGCAGTCATCCCGGTCATCCCCACCTTGTCAGAACCTTTGAAAACACAAGTCAGAGTCGCATTTGCGGAGAGTTTGAGGTTGATTTGGTTTGTCTTGCTCGGGGTTGCGGGAGCAGGCGTGCTGAGCTTGCTACTCATGAGAGAGCAGGAGATGGCTGATATGACGGATGATCAATGGGGGATGAAGGAGCGGGAGAGGCCAACCGATGGCGGCCCTGCTTAATATTGCAGGCATCGCCAGGATCCATCATCTGTAAAATAGATTTTGCATAAAAGGAGTTACTTAAAACGTGTACGCGATGGTTTTACGATTGGTACAATATTAGATAAATGGCTTCTGCCTTTTAGTTTTCAGCCTCAGTGTGCTGTCAGGCTGTGTGCTTGGAAGGCGTCACGTCATACTCCCCTATAGCAGTCCAGTTATTCTACCAGTTCCTGTAAGAACCGACGGTATTGCACTTACAAAGTGTCGTCCGTCCAACGTGGTCCCCGACCGCAATTATGCCGCCATTCAGTGGACAGGCAGACTTGTGGTGAAACTTGCCAACTGTAGAAGGTTACAACGATCAGGTCGAAACAGAGTTGGTAAAAAAGGAGAACAGCTAACACGCACTTCTTGATCGCTGACTCTCCAACTTGATAGTTAGTTGGGTCGTTCCAGAGCCTGTTTCCCAAATGCGAAGCTCGCCATAGCGAGACGCAGACAGTAACCAGCGGCCATCTGGTGAGATGTCGATCCAGTCCGCTGATTGCTATTATGTCACACAATGGCCATCAAGTTAGCCCAGAGATATTCAACTGCGATTCCCATATGCTTACGTTTAGAGGAATTGTCCTGGAGCAATAGTATCCGCCCAATGCAACCTCACCCTTAGTCCAGAGCCTGATAGACCGGTCTTCTCCGCAGCTAAAGAGTTGGGAGCCTTCTTCGGAGAACACGAGGGACTTGATAGCACCTAGGTGTTGTTCGACGGTTTGAACCAAACTCATCCCACTCGTCTCCCAAATCCTGATGGAACCGTCATGCGACCCGACAACAAGAAGCGCTCCATCCGGTGAAAACGTCAACGCCTCCATACCGTCCTCCTCCTCGTTATATCCATTTCTATACTGGAATAGGACGGTATGGGATTTGGTATCCATGTTCCAGATTCGGAGTACGTTGTCGTGTCCCGATGTGGCCGCAAGCCGGCTTGTCCAGGAGATGCCCATCACCACGAAAGATAGCATCAACGGGTTTCCTACATATCCATCCCCGGGGAGGTTGGGGCAGCGAAGGATCTGGTGGACCTTGAACTTGACTAGGTCCCAAATCTGGAAGGGCATTGAAAGTTAACTCCTTCGCTGAACGACATGTGATCAAGCTATGCTTACCCTGATTTTCATATTTCCATCAGCCGCCACGTATCTTCCATCGGGACTAAAACATATATTATTTACTGGCTCCTTGTGGGATTTTTTAGGGAACGGATCGAGAGATCTGAAAGCCAGAGGATGAACATTGAATCACTCGTGTAGAAATAGAGGCTCACCCTAGCGGGACACCGGTCCTTGCGTCATATACTTGTACAATACCATTTGGATGACCAACAGCGAAGATGGACCCGTCCTCCGAGAAGCGAAGGCATTGTACCCAACTACGAACCGAAAGGGAGTCAGGTAGATCTACGGCTTCAGATATTGAAATCCGTACCCAAGTACAAGAGTTGAGTCCATCTCGACTTCTGAGACTGACTCCGTCTTGAACAGTGCGGACCATTGATCCCCTTTGACGAATTGTTCTCCAGGTGACAAATCCAAAATCTCGCTTTCCCATAGTTGTCGAGGTCGAGTGATTACACTCAACAGACGAGACATGCCCGGACGCAACTCTGGTTTGGGGTTCCAGCAGAGTGTAAGGGCTGTGTGTATGTTGTGCGGAAGATCCAGCTCAGAGATATTCGCTGGAAGTCGACCACGAGCAATTTCAAGGATGATTCCTTGTTCGGATTTTGCACTTGCGTACGGGATCCGCTCTGAAATGATCTAAAGAAGAAAGAAAGCGAAGAAGAATCAACATCCTGGGTTCTCGGGGTATGCTTTAGTGATTACCTCCAGAGCTAAGCAGCCCCAAGCCCAGACATCGCTTGCGAGCGTGTGCACTGGGTCCTCATCCAGCAGTTCGGGGCTGAGGTGGCGAAGCGATCCTTTAAGTGTTCTTGATGTTGTGAGGCCAGAGCATCCCTCCCGAACTGCTTTCGATAAGCCGAAGTCGCAAATGACTGCCGTGAGTCCGTCTGTAACAAGAACGTTTGCCTATGGAAAGACAGAGGGGAGTTGGATTTAGAAATGAAGGAATGGTCATTTCTGACATACGGCCTTGATGTCTCCGTGACAGATAGGAGGGTCAAGAGAGTGTAGGTAAGATAAGCCTTGAGCAGCGTCGGCTAACTGAGGTCAGAGGTGTTAGCTCTCGGGAGACAGTAAACCGATTGGATTCCTCACTAGACCGAGGCGTCTTGCGAAACCAGGCCTGACCCTCTGAATATATTGGGTCACATTCCCATACGACTGGTAGGAGGACACGAGCCAGGCGACGTCCCTGTCTTCGCTGAGGAAGAAGCCAACGAGAGGCAGGACGTTCGGGTGATGCAAACTCGCCCAAATTCGAATTTCTCGAGCAAGGCGCTAGGGAGAAAGGGGATGAGTTCCAAGGGAAGGTCTACGAGTGGTTTGAGTCCTCACGACGGCGATTCTTGTTCTCTCAAAGTCTCCACCCCAAGCACGAAGTTGCTTCACAGCGACAACCTGGCCTCTCCACTGCAGGGTTGTTGACAGGGGTACTTTCCTTTCCTCAAAGGTGGCACATAAAATTTCGGCATAGCCACCGTATATATGAGAAAATTCATCACGGAACTTGAGGCTGTGCCTTTCAATCTTTAGGTGGCTGACAAGGGATAGAACCTCTTCCTGTCAAACCCACTTAGCGATTCCAAACGGTAAAATACGTTGAAGGTGATCATACCAATGTTTTGTTGAGGCTTTCATAGTCCAGATCATCCTCCATAGACATCAGAGGCGCAAGATAGGGGAGGTGGTCTAAAGAGTTGTCCCGTCGGTGAGAACGACCCTCGCGGTATTTATTTGTTTGGAGGCAATGCGGGCTCTAATTCCCTCACCTTGATTCGTTGGCTGCGACCTGTGTTTCCACCTGACATCCCCAAACTAGAAATACCAATCCGCCAATCTGTTTCTCTCGTTGAAAAGTGAATCACAATCCCGAAGCCCGCTCAGTCTCTCGTGCTGTTTCATTGACTGGGGAGATATTTGGTTCCATCCGTTCGTCAATGATTAAAACACCAGTGCTCCACGAACCAGACTCGGTGGAAGAGTGAGCGTTTAAAAGAAGTTGTGAGTACTCTGAGAGGTCTTTTGGTTTGACTGATTGCGGGGCCCGAGGCCGGGGTTTAACGTCAATTCTGCCGGGAGAAGCGTTCGGGAAAGGAAGGGGAAGGAGGTCAGGTGACGCGGGGGTGGGCGTGGGAGGTTCAATAATTTCAGTGTCGGCCGACTTCCGTCCTCTTCCTTGACTCTTGAATTCGTTCTCTGCCAGCACCAACATGCTCTCTCTGCGCCTTCGTGGCGCTCTTCGCGCTAGGCCACCGACTGTAGCTTCAGCGGTGACGCCTTTCGTTCGCCACAATTCTACCATCCCACCAAAGCCCATTGAAGATTCAACGTCAGCTTTGGACTACAAAAGCGTGTCCCAACGCAGGACTCGTCCTCCTCCCCTTCCCTCATCTTATCTCCCACAGTCCCGGACTGCTGAAGAGGCTGTTACGAACATTTTGTACAACACCCCGCCGCCGAGCACGCAGCCTTACAAGAAGTAAGCCGTTCCCGCCGGAGAAACTACACGTTGCCGAGAGAGTCTCACGTCTGATCAACTCACTCCCCGAACCAGGCATGTCCTCAACTGTCTCGTGCAAAACGAACCTGGTGTCCTGTCTCGCGTATCTGGATGTTTAGCTGCTCGAGGTGTCAACATCGATTCTCTCGTCGTGTGCCGGACCGAGATTCGGGATCTTTCTAGAATGTGCATCGTCCTCGGAGGACAGGACAGCGTGGTTGAGCAAATCCGAAGGCAATTGGAGGACTTGGTACGTTCTGCGGTGCTAGGTGGATCGTCAGAACTTGCAGCTCATCGTCCGTAACAACCCTAGGTTCCCGTTTGGGCAGTTTTGGATTACACTGCGACCCCCACCATTTCACGTGAATTGTTGCTCGCCAAGGTTTCCATCCTTGGCCCGGAATACGTTCAGGACCAGCTTTCCGGCTTTGAGGAGCAACCTGAAGCTGCTCCAACTGATGGCGACGCAGCCTTGCTCCAGAAGGAAGCAATTCTAGCACAAACGTTTGAACAGAGTGGCACCACGTCTCTCCCGGCCCCTCCTTCTGCTTCGGAACCTGATGCCCACAGCAAGGCCAAATCCCTTTCCGAAGTTCTTAGGAACCGGCATATCTATTTCGCTGCTATTCGAGCTATCACCGACCAGTTCGGAGGCAAGATTGTCGATATCGCCGAGAACAGCGTAATTGTTGAATTGTCAGGCAAGTCGTCCCGTGTAGACGCTTTCCTTGGTCTCATGAGGCCATTTGGTGTCCTCGAGTCCGCACGAACGGGTAAGCTTCAACCCATCTGTCCCTCTAACTAAAGGCTACCGTTGCCTAATACCACGACTTATTGCAGGTCTCATGGTCATGCCAAGGACGCCTGTCACGGCTACTCCAGATGAAGAATTGGCAGTATCTACCAGCGAAGCCGTCGATGCGAGCCTGCTTCCCCCTGGTTAACTGTGTCTCTTTCCTTATTTGCATGTACTCAAGGGTTGTAGAGAGAATTTTATCCGTCTATCCACGAAACTACGGACATAAAACTAGTTGATGCAAGATGCGCAGCAATGCATACGGAAACAGACAACGCAACGAAGAAAACGAAAAGAGATAACAGGATAAGAAATCAACCGAGAATAAAAGCACGATACGTAAAAAAAGAAGGATCAGAGATACACACGAAAGCAGGACAGATCCGAAAATGAAAAGAATGAACGAGTGGGGAGATCGCACGGTGAACGAGCTCAGTTGCAATGAGAGACGAGTGAGGGGAGTATGACAAGGTGATTGGAACAGGTCGAAGGAACGGAAGGATAGTACAGGTATTTCACCTGCGATGGAACATTTGACGGAAACGACTGGCACTTGCGCTAGCATCGGATAACAGTGCCGCGCTACTGGCAGACCTTGACTCTGTGGGAAGTGTGACCCGAGAATATAAGGTCTAAGAGTCGTGAATAGATAGTCAGCCGACTGTCTATAGCACAGGTAAGAAGAGACTCACATCTTCATCCATGATGATGATATTCATCAGCAACTCTCGGATCTCACTTCGTTCAGGGAAAGTGAAGGCTTGAGTGTCTTGGAAACGATCTTGGTACATCACGACATTGAGGACCATCTTCGCAATCAACGAGAATTTGCCCCAGTGGATTTGGGTCTCGTCTCCAGGTTTGTAGTCTGGGTTGGTGTCGTCGGCTCGAATAAGGTCGTAGGTATGGACTTCCCTGAAAGGGTATAGAAGCGTCAGTCGTGAAGGGTCAGATTCAAAACCATGATACGCACATGCTAGGGATGGCAGCGTCAAACGTGTGCTTCAGGGCCATCCGATAGGCACTGTGCATCCTTGACGTTCCGAGAAGGGTCTCCAAGCTCTTGAATTCCTTCTTCCACAAGTGGCGGTCCCGAACATACGCCATGACAGGATCATTGTCTCGGTCCGTTCGAGACGTGTTGATGCCAGAAACGACAGCGCGTAGTCCTGAATAGTTGTTGAGCTTACGGAGAACCATAGCAACACGGATGAAGAACTCGATCGATTTGGCTCGAGCTCTGGGCTTGTCATGGACAAGAATCATAGAGGCAGTCCTAAAGGGGCACAATTGGGATGAACAGCTATGAGGAGCCAGGTGACAAATGACATACCATAGGGTAAGATAATTATAAAACTTGGCCATCCTCTGTATTGAGTCGGGGAAGCCCTCGGTCCGCCGCTTATCTCCAAGCCCATGACGGAGCCAATCCCGAGGCTAGAAAGCACCCACAAAGGTCAGCGAATGCGAGCATCGTAAAAACGAAATACCCAGCCTTACCTGGACAGACAAGAACAACGGAACCTCTAACCGGGTGATTTCCTCTGCAACATAGTGAGGTGGATGATTCGAGAGTGCCATTGCCGCCTTCATCAGATCGCGCATGTTCGGCTTCGTGCCAGGGAGAACATCAGGCCCCCTTAGCCCTTTATTGGAATTGTACTCTCCGAATAGAGGTACGCTTGGTTGGGTCCGAGCACTCTTTGCGGATGACGTTCCCTTCGGGCCTGGACTAGTTCCATTGGAAGCACCCGCGCGATAAGATTGAGGCGTCTTCAAAGACGTGGTAGAGGCGGTCGCCGCAGCGTGTGTTGCACTCTTCGAATGCGATTGGTGCAATGAATCCGCGCTCGCCTGTGCACCCAACGACACTGCCAGCGAGACCGACGCCCGCTTCGCCAGCTGAATGGCCTCCGCTTCCGGTGAGTCTTCGTCGTGCTCCAACCCCAATTCGCTGCTGCCGTCGTCGTCTCTCTTACGGTTTTGCTGAAGTGCCCAACTGCCCTCCTCATCGACAAGGTCGGGAATGATGGCTAAGAAGGGCATGAAATCTGAGCCGTAATGAGAGGTGTGGGGATGGAGGAGGGTTTGTCGGATAAGAGCTTGGAGAGCCGGCTCGGCACCTGGTGCCGCAAAGTCACCTGGGTAGGCCTTCATCCACTCTTCCAGAAGATTGCATATCCTAGGTGCGGGGATCAGCACGGGTAGTTAACGCTCAAGGGTGGCCGTTCATCTCACCTCATCTGTGCATATTTAGCAAGCAACGTATCTTCTGCTGGAGGTGATAGCTCCCGCATGCGACGTTGGAGTCCGAGAAGCAGTGTTCGAGGGGTGGCAAATCGCCGGAAGACCAGGAGGAATTGCTCGATGTAAATCTCGTCTGCGGTAGTGGTTCAGTTCATGCCTGGCTCTGAAAAGGATGAGGACCTTACCATCATCTGTCACGCTAAGGAAAACGAGCTTGTCCAAGAGCTCATCAAAACTAGCGTACTGTAATGGCGGTCTTGAAATCACCAAACAACAGTGTCAGCTTTGATGATAGACGGGACAAATGGGACCATGACTTACGGCTCCTTCATAGACTTCATTGGCAGCATCGACACTGTTATACTCTGCCCTCGTGACGGGTCGACTCCACCAGGACCAGCGTTGCTTCCTCGACGGCTATCCTCTCCTCCACCAGTGTCCACACCGTTACTTGTAGCAAGCGCGGCTTTGATACTTCCAGCTAGGCTTCCCTTCCCAACGCTACCAGCTACACTTCCAGATGCGTTGTTCTGCGTTGGTGGGGTTGGAGGAACCGGTCCTGCTCGCGCGAAACTATCGGCCTGGGCTCTCAAGTTCGTCGCGCTTGCACTGGTCTTCCTGCCTGTTAACAAGCCAGAACCTGAACTTCTCGTCTCCGTCCCACTCCCATCTCCAGTACCGGGGGCTCTTCCAGAAGCAGACGCTGCACTAGAACCTTTCGCGCCCAAGCCCTTTGCCACGAATTCCCGATCTCTCTCCATTTCCTCTCTTAATTTCTGCTCTCCGCGAACGTAGTCGAGAGCCAAGTCGGAAGTCGATCGCGCCCGGGTAGGTGACGTTGGACTTCGAGGCGACCGTATGCTGGAGCCAGGCGATTGTGCTTGATGTTGAAGCGCGGCGATGGTACTGCCAGGTGACGAAAAGGCAGCAGCAGAACGCGGTGACAAGGGTGCGACAGAGGGAGAGCCTGTGGTGGGAGCAGGGTGATGTGGCGGGGAGCTGAAGCTTGTGGGTGGAGTCGAATTTGAGATGGGAGCTGGCCAGAATGACGTTGGAGGGTTTTCTACCGGAGCGACATTGTGCGCGGGCGGGATCGGCGTAGGAGTATGTGCGCGAGGTGGCTGTCCGGGCTGGGAGGTCTGAGCGGGGACAGATGGGTTTTGAAGACGATGGTGTCCTAAAAAGGGCAAAGATTAGTCAGCTGCGGCCGCAGTTGGTACGTATGGCAGAGACAGATCACGACTCACGTTTAGCGCGCTCAACCCGTCTCAAGAGCCAGTTAAACGAGTCCCTCATCTTCTTCTTTCCAACTCCTTCCGTCCTTGCCACAGGAACAAGGCCGAGGTTCTTGTGTACGGGCTGCTTCCCGCTATCTGCATCCCCTGTCGCTCCGTGCCCATCATCCGATGAACCATTCCGCTTATGCCCAACACTTCGAACTCCGTCTGGCATGCCAATTTGATATTGGTCTGCTTCTAGAGATTGGCGTGATAGCTGGGGGTGGAATTGGGTGTGATCAGTTGGGACCGGCGGTCTCAACAGGTCGGTCTTGCATGCAACGACTATAGCTTGCAGTGGTTGGCTGGTATAGGCATGTGATGCATCCTCTGGGGGGTTAGGACGGCGTCACTATCGACGATTCGCAACACGCGCGTAGGAAAACGTACCTAACAGCTTCTTGGCCACCGCCCAGCTTTCAGCATCGGAAGAGTCGTAGCAGACGACCAATCCGTCGACTATTCGGCCCGAATGAGACGTTCCGATCAACAAGGACTCTACCCCTGATTTCACTCCTTCCGCTACGCTGCTCGTCTTATCCGAGCTCCAAGTGCCATTCGCGATGACAGCAGGCCAGGCAGCGCCTGCTTGCATCAATTCGCGAGAGGAAATTTCAACAGTTTCGATGGGGTAGGTTTGATTTTTGATCGCAACGTGAGCTATGCGAGCGATGCCTCGGATTTCGTGGGTCCGGGTGACGAGGCCAGAGCTTGAGGAGGCGTTTGAGGGGAGAGGTGACGAGAGAGATGGGTTTACTTGAACGGTGGATGTATATGTTCCGAGAGTCACGTTTCTTTCCTTCTCGAGAGCCCAGGACTTAAGTCCTTTGGAAATAAGGACGGATTTTCCGCATTGGGGAGAGCCGATAACCAGGATCGTGAACTCAGGAACGGGAGGCGAGGTCGTTGTGGCTGGTCGGAGTGTAAGGCGCTGACAAACGCCAAAAAAATGTTAAATAGACTGAGACGGGGCTGGAGAAATTACACGGATAGACTTACAGGCTTCTGGAATCCCTGAATTGTGCTACTGCTTCTTGGCAAATCCTTCGTGGGCTGTGGCGGATTGAGCGACGCGGCGGTGCTGACCATGCCAAGTAGACTCGCGCTTCTGGCGCGACCTACGACGCGGCTCCCGGACGTGGATGGGGATGTTGAAGTGGCGTTGGGGTTGGGTAACGGTTTTCCGGGTGGCGGGTGGACATTTCCAATGGGTGGGACCGGGGCAGCATCTCTCCGAATTGTTGGTGACGCTGGTGGACGTCCGTTTGTCCCGATGAAACTTGGGCCCGAGCTAGAAGCGTTGGTGAGCGCATGAAGGCGGCTCGCGGTCGCTGAACTTGGAAATGGTTGAGCGGCGGAGGAGGAGGCGGAGGAGATGGCTTTTGAGCGGATGATGAGTGTGGTTGAAGGTGTATGCGAGTCCGACATAGTTCCACTCCCACCGCCCCGAGATGCCCCAGCGCGAGAGTTGGACGCAGGATTTGGCTCGTCGCGGTCGCTCTCCCATCTTCGAATGCCCGCGTACGTGTATCCGCCTCTTTGTTCGACGTCGGAGGAGCCGGAAGCGTACGCGATGCTGGTGGTGGTCGTTCGTCTGTTGTAAGTCGATGGCACGGGAGTTGCGCCTCTGTTGTCCATGTCGCTGCTAAAATCGCTAAAGTACGTTTCGTACGTGCCTCCCGTCGGTTCCGTAGGACGGGTCGGGCGGATATGTTGGGCGGATGCGACGGTGCGAACGGAGCGAGGTTGTGAAGGGCCAGCAGCAGAGACTGAAGTATAGATGCCGGCCGAAGGTGATGCTGGCGGCGTAAAAGACAAGGTGGGCGCGACGTTGTCGACTGCGGAGGGTCTTCGACTGCTGTCCTTGGTCGAGGTCGAGGATAGAGCGGTGGTAAAAGACTCTACTGATGGCGAAGTGGCGAGAGTTATTGGCGGGAGTTGGGGGATTGATGGGAGGGATGTCATTGGAGGGGGATTTGGATTTGGTTGATGCCTTGAGCGAAAGGACTGAGAGCTTTCGTCGTTGTTCATCGTCGTGAGTCGTTCGGAGAGTAGGGTGGATGTGAGTGTGTGTTATTATATAGCGGACATTGAGGAATGGCGAGTTTTAGGGTCGTTGGTTGTTGTTGCTTGATTTCGTCGTGGACTGTCAAAAGGTCGCCGAACCGCGCGAAGTTTAGTCCCCGCCTCTTCCTCTCGCGCTGTCCTTTGTTTCCCCTCTCGGCCTGGTGGAGCCACAATCTAGATCTGCCCCAATCATTCCCTTGTTAATCCTCAATAGTCTATATCTTCCGAGATGCCATAGGCACCACCTGGGATTCTATCTCCAAGGGGAATCATTGCCAATCCATCCCGAAACAGGACGACAAAATACTGGCCAAATCTTAAGCTTGCAACGGGCCACCTTCCTTTATCCAAAGATTATGCAGGCTCTTTCCAGAGCTGAAGAAGGTTAACTCGCGATTGAGCCTACAGGATCGTCCGTTTTGGCGGGGTTATGGCGAACGTGCTACAGCCTTCTCGACGGGGTTCCCACCATCCATCGATCCCCGACGCGGACGATCGCGCCTTTGCAGGCTTGCTCCGCCCTTGTTAATGGAATCTCCTCTCAAACTGCGATTCTACTTAAAGCCTCATCGGTTTTTTCAACTCTCAAGCTCTCAATTTCAACTGGCGCGTGGACCTCCCCGAGGGCGACCATGCGTGTCGTGGAATCAGCCGAATACCCCTGCGACGGGAAAAAGCAACTTTGCCAACGCATGGGGCGACCTAATAGAGGTGCGATGGATGGCATTTGATTTGAGGAGCGGGTATTTGGCTTTACTTCGCTGTCGTTAACTCCACTCGCTGCTTATAATAACGGTACTCCACACCTTTCCTACACCACCTCGCCGGGGCTGAGGGCCCTCAGATCATCCACATCTGCGCAGGCTTAATTGCATTGATGGATTTCCGTCTGACATGTGGAAGCAAATAAGTGGACACTTACCGGCCTCCGCCGTGCAGCCGCTCCGAAGAGCCGTTTCCACGACCGCCCTCGCCTGCGGCTTCTAGGTCGCGGAATGTACTTTACTAAGTCTGACGGCTCTGGCTGTAACCGTACACAAATAGCAAAGTGCTTACGCAGGTCCCGACTAAATCAAAGTGCCCAAGTTGGCGAAGCATTCCTTCCCATCCTTGAGCCCTACCCTATACTCGTTGCAGGAGATAGTCAAACTCCGGTCAGACGGCGAGTGGCAAACCCTGAGAAAAGTCCATCCTTCGCGTACACATACACGGTGGTAAACTGTCTCAGGAGCCACAAGGGTTTTTCACGGCAAGGGAAGATAAGCATCTCCGATACGGGGCCGCTCCTCTCAAGATCCAACACACAGTCACTGTACCATAAAACATCTCCATCGCATAGGCATATTACATTTATTATAAATACAGCGAATTTCTGCAAATGTGCTTAAGCTTAATTCCAGAAAATCAGAATAAGAGCCGAGAAGGGTTTCCATTTTGGGGAGTGAGCCGCCGAAGCATCGGCTCGTCCGACTAGTTCCGCGAAACGGCTGTAGGATCTGTGTACGCGCAAAAAAAAAAAAAAAAAAAAAAAAGAGGCTGTCCTCCGGATTTGCGACTAGACGGGATGGGCGGCCGGGTGTGTTTGACAGGACGCCGTTGGTGCCGACTCTGAAGGGACCCGGGGCGTTTCCCTTGCGCTAACCCCGGACAAACTCCACTGGAGACATATTAGATGCTTACCGAAGCTGTTCTTTGTGATTTGCTTCCCAGTTTTTTGCTGTTATACCCACACTACGTGCCTGAAGTCGTCGCCTTATATGAAGTCCTAGTATGGGGCCTACCGATTCAGCACCCGAGCTGACCGGGAAGTGCTCGGGAAAGCATTATGACAACCAGGGAATAGCCAAGACGATGCTTTTGGGATTGGGTAACGACAAGGTAGTTATTTAAGAAGTAAAAGTACACTAGTAGATTTAGACGGGCGCTCAGATCAGGCCAGGACGGTTCAACGGAGGAGCTCCTCTGGACTGGTCATACGTTCCCCTCTTCTCGCAGGTCCTAGTAAACCTTTTACCTCGACGTCTCTGCATTTTGGCGACGCTTCCGTTTGTTCTTGGTCAAGAGCGATATTGAAAATGTTGGAGTCTCGAAGGTGGTCTTGTTCCCGTCGAGCCCTGCTATACTTACTTCAAAACCTCTGCAGATGACTCTCTGTTGGCTTGCCACTATGACGATGGTGGCAACTAGCCCTAAAGGACACCGTCACGAACCATTTACACAGAAAATGTCTTCAGTTCGAGCGGTCGCATGCGGAATGACTGGAGGTCACGTGTCGTTCAGCTAGGTTCGAAGTGGGGGAGCAATGAGGAGGTGAAGATTCGGGAAGTATTGCATAGCTGCGATATAATTGGCCCGTACGCCTGTCGTAAACCGCCGCAGTCCATGTTTCATCCCATATATGAGGAATTCTTCGAAGGGTGAGTGTCAGGGAGTGGAGTGGTAATTTAACCGTCGACCTCAGTCGAACGAAATGCTTTTCCTCTGGATTGTACTGTAGGACTTTGGTTCAGACCTCCAAATTCCAATGCCGGCCAGAATGTTTACTGCATCGATCGCGCAAGGCCTTGAACTTGGTTGGTTGCCAAAGCAAACAGAGTCGAGAGAGACAGGGGGTCCGCTAACAGGGTACACCGACGACCCTTTTGGTTTCCAATGAAGCCGGCTTTTGTAACGGGCAACGCTTTTTTCGCCCTGGTTCCCAGGCACCGCTTGACCTCGTTCCGTGTTTCGCGTCTCGACAGGAGCGCATGACATGATTGCCGAATATTCCGGAGAAAAACTTAATCGCGGGCGTAATGTCTGTGCCCGGAGCCGGGCTCCAGTGTTTGTCGTGATGAATCATAGTAAGCGGGCATAGAGACGAAGCAGGCCGACTCCCATAAGAGATTGCGTCGAATCATGCATGTAATGGAGAGGGAGGTCATTGGCGCCCGTGACAGGCACCTCGGGAGTTCCCTGAAGTTGGGGCTTGCAACTGATGGGGTTCGCGACGACGCGCGGGTATTGCCAGTAGTCTCAAGTGCAAGTCGTCAGAGAGATCTGCATGCCAGCAAGCGACAGAGCTGTGTGCACAAGAATGGACAAAGGAGAATGCCCGACGTCGGATGGTTCTAATAGTGGTACATTGCCAATATCGGGGGAGGAGGAACGTTGCAGAAAGGGTCCTGCCTCGTGCAGAAGTAGTGTACGTGTGACACCGCGCAGAGACGCCGTCACCATTTCGAATTCCTGAGCATTCTCTGCGTGTCCGCTCCCTCTTCCACATTTCCCAAGGATTCTCTACAACCTCGTCCTCGTCGCCCGTAGACGGTGGTCGCTCTTGTTCTCTCCTTAGTCACTCTTTTCTTCCCCCTTCCACTCTTTTTTTGTGTGTGTTGTAACACTCTCCACTCTTTTACCCGACCCTCGCTTGTCGGTCCCAATCCAAATCTCACCGCCTCCCGCCATTTCGCTTACTCCCGACGCTCCGATCCCGCCGCTACTATTCACTCTCCGGACTTTGGTCTGATTATTACATCTTGCCAGTAAGTCTCTTATCATTCCTAGGGTTTGATGGTCGTCCTTGTTGTCGACGTCGTTGTCCTAGCCAGCTTCTGACCTCTCCCACACCTGCGCTTCTCTCCCAATTTCACGTCAATTGCAGTCCCAACCTCGCTACTTCAACAACCAACCGGTCCCAAACAATGTCTGATCTGCGCAGGAGTAGTGAAGATGCTGGTCGGAGTACATGTCCAACGTCGAGCCGACGAGCACAGCGAATTGCTTCCGGCATGCAGCACCGTCGATCCGAGTCCGCATCGACTGTCACAACATCTTCCACAATCACCCCACCCACTATTACTCGCCGACATCCTCTTACCTCTGCCCCGCCAGACACCTCCTTCGACAACGACAGCGATGTATCCGGTCCACCAAGTCCACCACCGTCGTCTGACATGTCCAAGCATAACCGACGGGACGCGTCTCCAGAAGCTTCAACCTCAACCCGCCCTCTATCAACCTCCTCCTCCCCCCGCCTCCCTTACTCTCTCAACACCCCCGACCGCTCCATCTCAAGCGTCCTAGAGTCCTCCCGTCGCTGGGAGACGCCCCAAACCCCTCAGACTCCAGGAGCCGGGTCCTCTACCGATCCATCCACGACATCCCCAGTCTCAAGAGCGAAACCGCGTTTCAAGCACTCCTCCAGCGACACCCCCCTCCGAAAGGCGGATTCCCAGCCTGTACAAGTCCTCCCGTTCCCTCTCACGTCCATGCAGGACAAGTATCAGCAGAGCGGCAAGGTCACTCGCGTCAGGTTCAGCGACGCGCATCCGAGAAGCATGCCAAAGCTCTCAGCCGCCACCTTCGCCCCTCCAACTGCATCCCGCGCCAATACCTCTCCTTCCTTGCTTTCCGTTCCTCCCAGTCCCACCGCCGAATCCAGCTCCCGCTCCCGCTCCCGGACCGACAGCCACAGCCGCCGCGAAAGCGCACAAGTCTCGTCGACGGCAGCATCCGCTCCGAGTTCAGGAAGCTGGCAGCGGAAAGTGGCGGAAGAGATGATCAGGCTCTCCTTCAACGCCTCCAACACCTCCCTCTCATCTGTTACAAAGCGAAATTCGCGTCACAGCACTGGCACCAGATCTAGCGGAGAGTTCCAGCAAGCGCATCTCGATCCACGACTGGCAAAGTCGAACAAGCCTACCGCCGCACCGAAAGTCCCACCAGTGCCGTTCCCTTCCACCCCGGGGAAGCAGGAAACCGCGCCTCCAAAGTCAAAGCCAAAGACTCGTCAGACGAGAAGCAATACCACTCCTAGTCCCAAGAAACCGCCGTTCGAGCCCAAGAAGGACAAGGAGAACGACGTCCACCGCCAACATCGTCTTTCCTCTCTCATCCGAAATGCTGCAGAAGCCGCACCAGTCGAGGTTCGAGTTGTCAAGCAAGAGTCTTTCGATCACCCAGACTCCCGTGGCATCAACACCCAGCAGTGGAGGTTAGAAGTCGACGTTCCGAACCCAAGCCTGGGCATCCCCATTGCGGGGCATTCGTCAGACGACAAGGGCAAGGCTCCCGAGACCGCTGAATCGTCGCCCGACAAGGAAAACGATGGCGACGCAGAGGAGTCCGAGACGAACGAGCCTGTTCTTAAGCCACGACCTGGAGAACGAAAAGTGAGGAGAAGCATTCGGTCAAGGAACTCATCTGGTGCTCGCTCGCTGGCAGCTGCACGGTCCGCAGGGGCCTCGAGCACACCTGATATCGCTGAAGGAGTCGTCGCTCCGCCTGCTGTTGCTGCAAGGACAGGCTCCGTACCGTCTCTCAACACCCGACTTAACGCCTTGCGCCAAAGCTCCCAAAACACTCTGCAAAGTCCGAGTACTCCGCCGCGTCCTTCGAATATTTCCCACCCGTCATCCCCCGATGACTCGCCGACTCCCTCACGACGACGCCTTTCCTCCTATGCCATCGAGCCCTCGGCGTTGTTCTTCGCTCCACGCGCCAATCCACCGCCTGTAGCTGAACCGTCGACGATGGCCGACTCTGAACCGACGGAAGAACCAACATCAGCATCAGCACGGCTCCCACGTATCTCGACTTCTGGTTTGGCGCCTCCGCGACCTTCATCTGGCTCAATCGACCAACAATCCGCAGTACCGAGCTCATCCCGTCCGACGTCTTCGTACGTGACCGCTCCTCAATCCACCATCAGCACGCCGCGTCCGTCGCTTCACGATGCCCAGACACGGACAGTCGAGCGGGAGGAGGACGTCGTCTCTGTAGGGAAGGGTAAAGGGAAGCGATTGTTCGAGGACGTGGAACCAGAGGCCGATGTTCCAGAGGCGAGTGGGAGCGGTAGCGTAGAAGGCGGGGTTGGCGTCGTCCTGGGCAACGGATTAGTCATCCCACCTCGGCAGAGATTGGAGAGCAACTTGACCAGGTACACGGATGACGATACGATTGGAGGTAAGCCGGTTAAACGCCCGCGAAACCCACCAAATCGGTAACTGACTTTCTCTGCTTTAGAACTGCCCGTCAACCCGAGGAAACGCATGAAGATGACGTCTTCCGCGCACATCGTTCAAACTCTTACTGAAGCCGCCGCCGCTCAGTCTTCGCCCGACTCGTCGTACGAACACCAACCGTCCCCTTCGGAGCAAGCCCCTCGTGGAATCCTCAACAAGTCCCCACCTCCGGGATCAACGCCAGAGGCAGGACCAAGTCGACCGAGTTCCAGGCGGTCGCAGTCGGTGTCGTTCACTCTTCAAGCTGGGTCTGTTCGGGATGGTGCTGGGTCTCCTTCGGTTGCGAGCACGCGTCATCGAAGACCTTTGAGCGTTGGGAGTCGGCCGATCAGTCCTTCGGAGTCGTCGTCTAGGTCCATCCCACTGATGGCCATCATCTCTCCTCGACCTGCGTCGTTTGTCCCTGCGCCTTCGTCCTCCCGGAACGGGTATCATCAACAGTACCACCTCCGCGAACCCAGGCGGTACAGCACGGCTTCCCGACCCGTCTCGCTTCCGTCGACCCAACAGTCTCCGACGTCGCCGCATTCAATGTCGTACATGCAAAGTATGACCTCGACCGGTGAAAGTCCAGTTCGATCGGCTTTCTCGCAACACGTGGCGACGTCGGAGAAGGGAGGAGGGCAGAGGTTTCCGACGTTGCCGTTCCAAGGATGGGCGTTCTTTTTGGGGTTCCTTTTACCGTTCTTTTGGTGGGTTGCTTCGTTTACCCATGTGGACTACGATGCGTATGCTATGGATGCAGAGGCCGGTGCTGGGCCGAGACATGCTCCAATCGGTGAGTGATATCCGTTCTTGGAGGCTTTTCGAAATGCGTGGTACTAACTCTCCTTTGCAGAAATTATTACTTGGCGTCGCCGCTGCCGCTTGATGTCGGTCTTTTCTATCATCGTCTATATACCCGTTATCGTCCTTGCTGTTGTTTTCGGACGGTGACCCGTTTTTCTTCCGGACTTGATCCCCTTTTACAATATTCTTCAACTTTATCTTTCATGTGGATAACGTCTTTTATTTACGACCCATTCTTCATCCTTCAACCCTTTTACACACTTTTTACCCTCCCCTTGAACATTTTATTCTCACCCAGCACCGGCATGTAATCTCGTCTCATATATACATCCGCCCTCCATCCTCGCTACTCCCCTCTGCATCATCACCGCCGATTATGCCCCTTCTTTATCTCTCTTTGCATAGTATATTACTCTGCATGTAGCATCGTGATCTATTTTCTGATCTGTTGCCAATTCTATATGCTCTCTAAGCACATCCAAGTACAGCGTTTACCGACCGCGTGAAATGATTTTCATGTTTCAAACGAGGGCGATGTTACCTCGGCCGACAGCCACGGCAGCGCGGCATGCCACGTGACGTGCCCTGCAATGCACTCGCAGAACTGACCTCGATGTTTCTCGTGCCTGCTTCCTTATCGTTCGGATCCGCATCACTTGTGGTCATGAACTAACATGCAGCCAGTGACGGCCTTGCAATTGGCTTGATTTCCCCCCGACCAGCCGTCAACCTTCGAATTCCCTCCCACAATGCAACACATCTTGGAGGAACTTAACTCTGCGTCCCGATCAACTAAAGTGGCTCTAGCCGCTGCGACAGCCACCTCGGCAGCATACCTGGCATACAATCATTTCTCTCCAAGTTCTCCACCGTCTAGCATCCCTTCTCTGAGAGGTCCCCCGTCCACATCACTAATATCCGGAAACCTCTTCCTGATCTTCGATCCCGACATCGACCAGCTCGAACAATGGCTGAAGGAATACGGAAATGTCTTCGCTATGCCAGCTTTGTTCGGCGCAAAGGGCGTTTATCTTGCGGATCCCAAGGCTGTGGCCGAGGTAACCAACCGGGTCAATGCGTTTCCCAAACCACCTGCTTTGAATGCTGCAATTACGAGGTTGACTGGACCGGGTTTGTCACCAGTGGAAGGAGATGTCCATAAGCGTCAGGTGAGAGCCTTCGTGAGCGCCCCGATAAGCATAGGAATCTAAGTAATGATTATCGCTTTTCTCAGAGACGAATAATAGTAAGTTTTAGCCTGATTATCATTCGCCAAAGTCGAAATGTCTGGCTGATCTGTGGCAACCTCTTCGTATACAGCAACCTGCGTTCAGCCCGGCACAAATCAAACAGATGACACCAGCATTCGTAGCAAAGACCCAAGAGGTCTGTCGCTCCACTTATTTACACCCCAAATAGAAGCTCAATTCTTTTCACCCCCCGAACAGCTCAAGTCTATTTGGATGTCTCAGTGTTCTGGTGGACCCACGACCATCAACGTCTTGCAATGGCTGGACAATCTTACCCTCGATATCATAGGAGAGACTGGTAGGTAGGCGAAACCATAACGGCAATAAACCGGATTCACTCACTATTTTCCTACAGCTTTGGGCTATAGTTTCGATTCATTGCATGGATCTGCTAATGAGTTGAACAAGGCATTCGACGACCTTCTTGGGGAGACAGCTCTGGCGGACCCCCTGCGTATTATCGCAGGGATATTCCCGTCCGTAGCAAAGCTGGTAAGGTCTTTCCCTGCCCTTGCCAAATGCATATGAAACTGGGTACTTCTACCTGCCCTTACCTTACAGCCTCTAAAAAGTAATCAAGTCACAGCGAACGCCCGGGCCGTTCTTCAAAAAGTGGGACAGGAAATAGTTGATGCAAAAAAGAAGGAACTGGAAAATCTCCCCGAGGGGGTGGCTGATGAACTACTTGGGAAAGACCTTTTGAGCGTCATGATCCAAAGCAACATGAAAGAAGCAGCTTCACAAAGGATGACAAACGAAGAGGTGGTAGCACGTATGTCGCCTTTCTTGCTGGGTCATATGTTATTCCTCGATCGCATGCGCACTAATGTGAACGTCGCCGCAGAGATCGCCACATTCGCCATCGCGGGTCGCGACACGACAGCATCTTCCACCTCTTGGACTCTTTATGCATTGGCCAAGAACCCAGAAATTCAACGAAAGCTTCAAGAAGAGCTCCTCGCTTTCCCTCATGACAGCCCAACTCTCGACGATCTGAACAGCATGAAGTACTTGGAATGGGTTATAAATGAGTCATTGAGACGGCATCCTGCTGCGCATGCGATGCAGAGAACACCGGTTAAGGACGAAGTTATTCCCTTAAGCGAACCCATAGTCGATAGGAGTGGGAAGGAGATCAATGAAATTATGTAAGCTGTTTTGAGGGCATTGTTTTAATGTCAGAAGCTAATCACGTCGTCAGATTGAAAGCAGGCGAATCGATCTTCATCAGCATGGCCGCGTTCAATTGGAGCACCAAGTATTGGGGTCCAGATGCTCATGAATTCAAGTGCGTTTGACAACTCCTCCTTTTCAAAAGAGCCCGCGGGTATTTACCTGACCCTTATAGACCTGAGCGTTGGGCAAACCCACCAGAAGAATCATCCGTTATTCCTCACGTGTACGCGAATCTCATATCGTTCCTCGCTGGACCGAGAGCATGCATTGGATGGAAATTTGCTTTAGCCGAGTGCGTCTCCACTATCTCGTGACTTCATACAGGGCTCTAACGAAGCTTTTCCACACCGCTGCAATCTGGGCAGACTAAAGGCCATCCTATTCGTGCTCCTCCGCGCGTTCGACTTTGAGATCGATCCCCAAATGAATGTCAAGACGAAATCTGTGTACGTCATTATCCCATCGCAGGCATTTAACGGGACATCTTAAGACTAATAACTTGGCGTGTCACAGCATTGCCACTAGACCGATGGTCGTGGGACAGGAAACTCTTGGAACGCGGTTACCATTGATTGTGAAAGCGAAGGGTTTGAGGGTAGAATAGGCAGTCCCTTCCGCTATCCATCCGTTTGTAGACGATTATCACACATTGCAGAAAGTTACAACTCATGTCAGAGTATCCTTGGGGACTCGAGGTCTGCCCAAGCAGACCCCTTCTTGTCGTCGGACGGCGATATTAAAGGCTTGCAGTTTGCTGCCAGACGTTTCCCCTAGGGTATACGTGTCAGAATCACTGATCACATCGGGAGTAATACCTAATTATCGCCGTCTATAACGGGAAAGCGCAATTTGAGACCCTCCAGCATAACCTCACTGAAATCCTCTTCCCCAACACTTTCGAGTGCAGGCCGAAGAGCGTTGGCCAAAACTTCGCCTGCGGCTGAAAAAATTGTTTGGTAATCGTTCAGAAATTCCATCATGTCAATGGCCATCTCGATCAGCTTGTCATCCTTGCTGCCAGATTCTTGGGCTTTGCGCCAAGCTTAGGTTTTTTTTAACGATCGCCGGCGAGTCGATCCAAACTTGGTGATGATTCGAGGGCGACGTTACCTCGGTCGCATCGCTTCATGCCACGTCCTTACGCGCCAAACCCACTAGCTCCTACTCTTGATCATCATGCTAAAACATATTAAGTAGAGAATATATTGCAATTGAAGATCCGCGATCAGCATTGGTCAGGCACGATCTTCAGCTGCAAGAAGGTTCTCGCTGTCGAGACATGTGCATTTCGTTGCCTGCTTAGACCATCCTGCGCACGTGACTCTATCCCTAATGTTCCAGTTAGATTGCTTACGCGCACCCAGTGACTCGACATCCAGGTAGCTCTCAAACGCATTCCATTACTCATAGATCATGCACGGCCTGCCACAACTAGTCGATAGGTGTGCAGACGATTTCATCAGTTCGTTTCATCACAATTGGGTGCCCGACGAATCTGGGTAAATGGTCTGGGGTGTGGGGCACAGAACGCGGCTGATATTTGGATTTTCACATAGAGCTAAATATGACTATCAATATGGCGAAGCAATTTTGAAGCACCTTGGCGACTTTGAAACCAGGTTTAGAGCGGAAGTTCGTCATAGAATCGCATCTTGCCTGCGCCAAAGAAACGCTTGCGTGCCTATATCCAAACTTCCCCCAGAGCTGCTCCAGCTCATATTCCACCTCATTCTTGTCACCTCCTCTGGTAACAGAGCACGCGGATATATCCGGACGATGGTCATCCTCCCCTCGGTCTCATGGGGATGGCGTGCTCTCCTTCATAGGAGTCCCTTTTTGTGGGGGTATACGACTTCATTGGATCCTCCGGAGTTCATATCAAAGGCTTTCGAGAACTCAAAAGAGGCGCCACTCCACCTAAAATACTCAAGGAGGGGGAGAGATGGATCTCCGCCGGTGTTCCTTGACAAAATGTTCCGCCACCTTCACCGCTTGGAATCCATAACAATCCACAACCCAACGCACGAGGTCTTCGCAAAGTACTTTACCTCCAGAGCCCCCTTGCTCAAGAGGATGGCCCTGTGCGAAAGGGCCGAGCGGGAGCCGCATGACCTCGCCTTTCCCTTCAGCGGATCGTTGCCATTTTTGGAGGAGCTACAGATCCGGGAGTGGCGAGACATTGAATGGAAAGAGGTTCAGTTCGGCCAACTGCGCGTAGTGGATATTGGCTTTTGCGGAAGCCTCGATATTTCCCTGATACTTCACCTCATCCAGGAGAACCAACACCTGGAGATCCTGAGGCTGGACTCCATCCTATTCACTTCCTCCACATCTTTCACGCAGAGTAATACCCCTGTCGTTCTATCACATCTCAAGGCTTTAACCTTGAGTAAGCTGGCGTTTGCCAATCCCAGCAAAGTCCATTCCCACCACCCCACTCTCCACATCCTGCGTCACATACGCTTTCCTTCCTGCACCAAATTCGCCATACATACGTCCATAGAGTCGGAGCCGACCGTCGATCATACGGACCTCCGGAGCGTGTTGCCTAGTCCACTGGACATCTTGGCTCATCCATCCCTGAACAACCCTCAAACATCGCAAACCAGGAGGGGATATCTGACAGCGGCTTTTTCGGACCACGGCCTATCCATTACTGTGGACGAGGAGCCTGGGTGCGAATTCGAATACGAAGTCAGGCTCAACAATACCCCGCGGAGCATCACTAGGCGCTGGTTAAAGAGCGCGCTCGAAGACAGGCCGGGCGTAACGCTACAAAGATTCAAGTTACACGTCTTCATCGAGGAATATAGTCATATGGATGACATTGTCGCCTTCCAGGGCTCGAAGGCGGTCACGCGGCTTTCCGTGGGGATTAGTGCTGAGCACCTTCGGGAAGAAGTCGAGAGGAGACTCCTACAGATATTAGCAACGCCATGCTCTTCGGCTTCGGGAACCACCGTGATGGTCTTTCCGGGGCTGTTGGAGGTGGAATTCGAAGGATGGGACGGCCGAGGTGGAGCTGTCCTGGAGATGATCAGAAATCGGTTTGGCACACCGGGAGTTGAAGCGCTTCGACCCGATGTTATAACTATCAATTACACTTACTGGAGCCAGGACGTTCAGTGGGATAGCTTGGACGATATTCGCGAGCTTATCGGCTTCAAGGCCATACACTTCGGGGCTATTGACCGTTGGCCATCGTGGCCAGCCAGGTCGGGATCACCCGAGTCTTGGTGGCCCCCTTCGGACGAAGGCCAAGATGACAATTGGGGCGTCGTCAGTGAAGATGGATGGAACTGGGATTAAGCAGCGGGGTCGCATGGTGTTTAGGAAGAAGAATGAGCATCGTCAGGGGGCTCTGAAACGGACGACAATCAGGTTACATAGCGCTCCTAAGTCACTGCGGTGTGCTGTATTGGTTCCGGCCTTTTTTGTGTAGATTAAGTCTAGGTTACAGCGGGGCTAGGTGTGACCAAATATGATATACTAGCCGGAAGCTCGCTCGCCGCGAAACGCCTGAGTGAAGTCAAGCCTCGAGGTACCGAGAGGGTCCCAACGACCCAACTCATGGACACCGCACGAACACAAAAAGACAGCGAATCCCAAGTTTTCATCTGCTTTTAAAACTTATGTATAAAATTCTCACAAAATCACATAAGTTGATCAAATGGGGTTGACCCAGGTCAATACCTGAGCATGCATGCGCACATGGGACGGAGACACAGAGACAGATACAACAAAAGAAAGAGAAAACAGAGAGGAGAAAAGGAGAAAAGGAGAATAAAAGAAGAAAGAAAACCCGCTGATACCACAGAGACTATGATCGGGGCGTGTGCGGTACCGGCTCCTTGGCGGCCTCGTTGAACACGGTAGCGTCAAGCTACATTAAAGTTTACGGTAGCTCTAAGCATGTTATCGTATAAGATAAGATACGTAGGTAAATCCATTTGAATCGATTCTGAACACGCGGAAACCGTTGAGGAGTTTGCTGCGTTGTACTACTGTGTACTTTTAAGGCATGAAACGACGCCGATACGGCACCACAGATTTGGGAAGGACTGCCTGGACTAAATAAAGGGTCCCATTGATCTATCTTAGAATGGCAGGCCCTTGGGTACATTGGGGCACATATGCCGAATACGCCTCCACCGGCAGCAAGAGTCGGACGGATACCCATGCCAAAGATCTAGAGTTACGACAGCATAAACGCCGTCCACCCGGGCAATACACGACCTCGAGCCTTGGTCATATGGTGTATCAATCGACAAAGGGGGGACTGGTGCTTGTCAATGTAAATGCCGGTCAGTCAAATGGGTGGGGTCAGAGTGGGTTTTAATTGACCCAACTGACCCCCGTTTTGACCTTGTTTTGACCCATTTGACCCTCACCGAAGCTCCGGCTCGACACGCCAATCCCCCAGTAAAGTTCGGTTTATGTATCAATGTATACAGTGAGAATATACTATATATCTTCGTCCTCGTCTTCATCATTCAACAGCTCCCATATTTCTGCCACTCGAGCTGTATTCCGCTTCCTCCTTCCCAAAACAGCTCGGACATTTTCGATTATCGAATATTCAGACACTGACCTCTTTTTGACCTCTACCCAAGCTCGCTGACCAATTGACTTTCGGTTGACCCCAATTGACTGACCCATTTTGAATTGACCCCGACATCGCTGGCTCTCTTACGCCTTTCATTGTTCCAAGGTCATGTACAGCCTACCACAGCTCATAAATATGTGTGCAAACGTTTTCATCAGTTCGTTTCATCACAAGTGGGTGCCCGACGAATCCGGGTAAATGGTCTGGGGTGTGGGGCACAGAACGCGGCTGATATTTGGATTTTCACATAGAGCTAAATATGACTATCAATATGGCGAAGCAATTTTGAAGCACCTTGGCGACTTTGAAACCAGGTTTAGAGCGGAAGTTCGTCATAGAATCTCATCTTGCCTGCGCCAAAGAAACGCTTGCGTGCCTATATCCAAACTTCCCCCAGAGCTGCTCCAGCTCATATTCCACT